>JAZGTH010000007.1:12237500-12837500 GCA_036877525.1 Chromobotia macracanthus | reverse complement strand
GGAAGGAAGAACACTGCAGCTGATGCTTTGAGCCATGATCCTTTCGCAAAAACAGTCAGTCAAAAGCTTATTGATCTTCCCTCTAGTCTCAAGAGTAAAGCCTTAACTGGTGTACACGATCTGGCTGGACATCAGGGACAGTCAAGAGCTCTTCAACTAACTCAACAACACTTTTTCTGGCCTAGGATGGAGCATGACATAAGGGAGTATGTCAAGTGTTGTCAGAGGTGTATATTGGCCAAAATGCCAGAGCCATCTGCACGAGCACCACTTGAGAACATTCGGACGTCAGCCCCTGTGGAGTTAATGTGTTTGGACTTTTGGAGTGCCGAAGACAGCAAGCAGCATTCTGTGGATGTATTAGTAGTGACGGATAACTTTATAAAGTTGGCCCATGCCTTCCCGTGTGTAAACCAGAAAGCAAAACAGATTGCAAAGAAAGTGTGGGAGCACGTTTTTTGTGTTTACGGTTTTCCTTCACGCATTCGGATCAAGGAACCAACTTTGAAAGTACCCTTATAGCGGAACTGCTGAAACTGGCAGGCATCAAGAAGTCACACACCAAAGGATACCATCCAATGGGAAATAGTGGGACTGAGCGCTTTAATCAGACCCTGGGCAGTATGCTTCTTTTTGCCTCTCAAGGAGAAACACAAGTGGCCTGAGCAGATACAGACTCTGACGTTTGCATATAATGCCACAGTACATGACACATATTTGAACATCGGAGACCGAGTGCTTCTTGTAAACAAGAGTGAAAGAGGAAAGAAAAAGCTCGCCGATAAGTGGGATCCTATTGTTATACTGTAAAGGACCGGAACCTTCAGACAAACATATACAAACTGATTGATGAGGAAGGCAAATCGAAGTTTTGCATTGAAACTTGATTCGGGAGATTAGCTTTTTACCCACTGAACTACCTCAAGATGATGAGAATATTCAGTCTAATGCTGATGATATGGAGAGTGTCTCATTTGTCTGAGTTGTCTGACTCATTGGAAGAGGAGAGTTCTGATGATAGAACAAGAGCATGAATGCTTGATGATCCAGAAGAAATCAAAGATCAAGAGTCTATGGATGATAACGTTTTGGAATCTGATTATTCAGTCCACAGTGAAAGAAGTGTCTGTGAACAGAATCCCAGTGAAGATGAAGATGTTAGGGGTTGTTCTGATCAAGTATCTAGTATAGAGACTGAATCTCCTGTTAATGACCCTAAACCACAAACAGAGACCGTAAATGACTCTCATGCTAACAGTATTCACAACACACAAGCACAAATTCCTGCTGACACACAGGGTGTTAGGACCCGTGCGGGAAGGGTGGTCAACATAGTCGTTTGATTGAGTCCATGTCACAGAGACCATTTTACATTCAGAGGGTGGGGTCATCTTTAGCAAAGAGATCAGGATCAATTCTTTTTTTTATTTTGAATATATCCTTTTTTTCTATTACAATACAGTGAAAAGAGTAAATGCAATATGTGAATTTCACGAAGTTTCATACAAACCAGATTATTGTATGTTGTACAAGGCAGCATACCGTTCTGAGAATGTCTAAGACTTGATCAACCTTGGACTTTTCTTGACCTGTCAAGTGGGTAACTTACTACGTTGAACTGCGATTAAGATTCGTTGAAATCTGGTTCTGTGGGATCGATTTTGTGTCATTTGGTCGAGATATTAGTGAAATTCTGGAGGGATGAATGTGATGGATATTAATAAGAGTGCATACTTACAATTTAAATTAAATCATTTCACTAATGATCCCTCCTTTCAATTTTTGTGTATTTATATTAATTTGTTCATAGATGCATTATAATTTTGTTTTGCACCCTATTTGTGTTATTTTTGGACAGAGTTTTGTACCTTTATTACGTTATTCCTGTTCAGCCCGACATGAGGGGAGGTGGAAAAATGACAGTATAAAACATTTCTCATTGCTGTACTTGCTCTATTCTATCCAGTGCCAGCTGCACACTTCACATCTGTCCACCAGAATAAACTCTCCAGCCAGCAGCAGTCCCGGTATTCCGTCTCTTCATTTGTAACAGCAGCAGTGCCAGAGTTACACCGGTTACACAACTAACTTTAAACTAAACCCTAATAGCCTTATAAGTACATGTTGTTTATTTATATTTTAATATTACTCCATACTTTTACATTGTACAAATACATTGGAACACGAATACCTTAAAATAAAGTGTAAATAATTACCATGTGTGAAAATAATGCTGTAATATAACTTCAGCATGATTTTTTTAGGTATTTATTTGTTCAATTAGTAGCATTGTGTTTGCTTAGCTATATCAATATTTATAATATAAAAGATCATTACTGCAGACTTTTTTAAGCTACAGACTTTGAATGTATTTTATTTTCTTCTTAAGATCAGAATTGATCATTAAATCAAAATGAGACTTTTATGACATTTCATCTGTGTTTTAGTCTATGATACTCTTAAACATTGACCAAATGTACTTTGCGCAAATATTTATGCTTTATACCTTATACACAATATGGTATTTTACTGTAATATATTCCATGGCACTGAATGATTTGCATATCCATGTACTGCGATACCTACATAATACTTTAAGGTTCTTCAAAGAAGGTTTAGCACTATCATTAAAAAAATAGTACTATCATTGAACATTTTTGTTACTTTTATGCTAGTGTAAAGAAAAAAGTTGAAAGGATTCATAGTAATCTTTGGTTTGTATTGTAAGAATATATCAAGGCAGAGCAGACGGCAGCTGTTTCAGTCTGCTGCCCACAATCTTCACAGCACACCTTTGAGACGTGTGTGTGTACGTGTGAGGGAATAGCACCAATCTTATTCTTTCCAAGAACCACTCTAAGTTTAATAATGCTTGTAATTGAAATTGATGGGTGAAAAAGAGCTCCGCTAGGACTGTGAGGCTAATGTGAATCATAAGTGTGAGTTCCTTTGGCTGCTTCTCATGGTTCCACAGGGAATTAAATAGTTTACGTTATGGGAAAACTAGTTTTCTTGTGATAATTAAGTTCTGAATTCTGTATGTCATGAATACAGCAGCTTAAGTAGCCAACCAGAGATTTAGTCACCAGATCAAGCCAGTTTAAAATAATGTCTGAATGTCATTGCATTAACAAATAGTCAAAAAGTGGAATGTACAATAAATTATTACAAAGCTCAACTTTATGAATTATTTTTGCAAAGACGTGGTGTTAATGTGTGCTTTTAGGGTTCGTCTAAATACAAAACAGACTTTAATATGAATATGACATGATTTACTGTTTACACATGTAAGATGTCAAGATTCACCCAGTTTGTGGGCTGTCCAAATACTGTTGTTTCGGCCATCGTGTCTTCTACATTGCTAGAAAATCAACGCTAATTCTGGTAATATGAAATCCTGCTTCAAATAAAAACACAAACACAGCTCTCTGCTGCATTACACCAAGTTAAGTACTAAAATTCTCTCCTCACAGCTCTCACATGGGTTCTCTCCTCAAGAGAATAAGGCATGATGGTTTTTATGATAAATGTCTTAAAGAGGTAAATAATGAACAAAGCTGCTCTCTCAGGACTTGGAAACGCTCTGCAATGCCGCCATTGCCCTGTAAAACTGCTGCTCAGGGTTATTAATTTGAGAAACGAGTGGTGGCACAAAAGACTGCACAGAGATAAACTGGATATAAGATGACGTCTGCAGTTCTGGAGTCTCTTTTTTCTGTCCTCAGGCAAAATGAGAAACACTTTCATTTATGGCAGAAAGCTTTCTGGGAAAAAAACTGTCTGAAATCTGCCAGAAGTAGCCTTTTTGGGTAAGGTAATGATGCGTTTTGTAGTGATTGCATTTCGATTAGCGAATTGCATTAAACGTTGCAGCTGTGTCTCAACATTACATGCGATGGCCGTGAAATTCACAGATAATCTCTGTGAAATGGGCTGGAACATAGACTTTCGGTGGCTTGTGGTGTCTAATAAACAGTATGGGGACAGTTCTGGTTCTTTGTCTATTAAGATGAATGATGACCTCACCACAGTCCTTTGACATCTATTCCTCATGCTTGACCATGGTTAAAATGAAAATGATCCCATAAAACACTTGTGTTCTTCTTCAGAGAAAACTATAACATCCTATAACACAGTAGAGCATTCTCTGTCTGATCCAAGACCATGTCTGCCTTTACACAAATACAGCTAGAAGGAAATGTAAATGCAACAACATAGGAAATGCATAAATAATCTTTTGTTCCATTGTAGCTCTTATATTTCATTGCATTCATGCATTCATACAAGGACCAATGACGTTTGGGTTCAATAACACACAGCATAACACACACAACCATACACATAGTTTCAAAGCAACACAGAAAGCATATGTTAGTGCTCCATAGAGCAACTAAATAAAAATTGTCTTTAAATCTTCAGTGAGCAAAGCAAGGGTTTCTGTGGTAAGAAAAACTCTGAAAGATATTTAATGTACTTAAATAACAGTTTTGTTTGGAATACATGATTTTTTGTCATTTTTGAAGCTCTACAGCAACTGTTTTTAATTAACTTTATTGGCACAGATTAGAGCACCTGGAGCAATATTTTTCACCCAAGGAAAGTCATACAGGTTTGATATTGGGGTAAATGCTGAAAGAAATTTTATTTGAACTGTTATTTTAATTGAATAAACAGAATGAAAGAGCACTTGTAAAGCTGAGTGTTTATTTGTACTGGTAACAGTGAACAGCAATATTGCACAAAACAGACTGCAGGTTAAAATACACAGCCTTCAGCCTAGAGCTCATTAGCTTTACATCTACTGTGCAGAGAGAAATAAGCATTGCATACACAAACTATTAACAGTTTCCTAAAGTGTGCTGATTTAGGAATGTATATTTGCATTAGGCCCATTGAAGACATAAATGGACTGAATCCACTTACAGCCACTAATCAAATGCTTTTCCTGGAGTTTCATTAAGTAACAGTTCTCTCCTAACCAAGCATCAGGACCAGGAAAGCTATCATTTATCCCTTATTTCCTGTTAACTTTCTCCTTTTCTAAAAAGATATTTTTCAATATATTTTAAATATTTTATGTGAACACCAGTGACCAAATCTGTGTTACAACATCCATTGCACTGCAGTATACTTATTAAATGCTATTGATATCATAAGGTGTTACACATAAACTCTTTATATTTTACATAATATTTTGTGACCATTATTTTTCTTTATTACCCATTGACAGGTGTACAGATGTCTTTGGTTAATAAATAAATTAAAATATCTAATATGATTAAACAGTACAGATAAATATTGTCTCTCAAAATACAAATAACAGTTTTAGCAGGGAACAAACAGAAGAGTATTTTTCCCCACAGTTATTCATGTGATATTAATTAAATCTCAACAAATACCTCAATGTAATTTTTAGCACTATTCAGACAAATCTTACTGTAAAACTATGTGATATATGTTTGTCACAAACAATCACAATTTACGTAAAGTTCATACATTTTAAAAACAGTGTCAATACAGTACTTAGTACAATGACAATACATACACGATCAGTCCTTATTACACAACAACTAAGAAATGATGCGTTTGGCTGTGCAATCACATGGACAACACCACGTCCAGATAGTTATTATTAGATGGTGATATACTACAGTATTTTCTCCTTGCAAAACTCCTCACATTTTTATTGCACATTCAGAGATATTGCTTATTTTAAAGCAAATGTTCTGTGTTCAAAGCAAGTTAAGGCTCTGCTGCAACAAAATAAAATGTTGGCTCATCCCTTATAAATGTACAAAGAACAGCATGTCACAGATGCCATTCAAAGAGCTTAACTTGTATTGATCCAGGAACATTGCGTAAATACTGGTTGTTTAATGAGTGTTTCCCTTTAAAAAAACAGTTCACATCAGATTGACAACACAAAGGGACAGGAACAAGGGATAAGACATTTAATGTCATCAGAGGAAATGATTCTTCAGTATGGAATTACAGCTCAAGAATCTCACCACCTCTGTGCTCTGGAATGTCCTATTTAATTGACATTCTAGAATGTGAGTCTGATGGAACATTCTAGGAGTTGATTATTCTAGAGTGAGCCACTGGTCTGGTACTTCTGAATGTTTCCACTCTACAGGTCCTCTATAAATCCTGGCCCAGTCTTTCTATCTCATCGATTAGGAAGTCGATGTCTGACCTGGTTACAGCTGGATTAGAGATGACCATTCTGAAGAAGTTGACCTTATTACCCTGAGGCTGGTAGCCCACCATAGTTGTCCCGCACTCCATCATCATTGCCTTTATCTTGGGGGCAACCTGGATTTGAAGCCATGGGAGAGCAGTGTTGAAATATTTAAAAAAAATGAAAAGGGGCAGATTTGTCCACAAGTTCCTATATAAACTACTTAATTTACCAGTTTGTGTATACAAGTGAAACTTGTTATTATCTCACCTTGTGGAGCCTTTGTCTTTTCTCCTCTCCATCTGGCAGGCCCCGCAGGCTTGGAGGAATGTACCAAAAACACACATTAGTGTGCTGGGGCTAAGATGGAGGGAGAGAAAGACTGCATTAGCAAAAGTATCCATTAGCCGAACTATACAGAACTGGTTTGTAAGTTAAAAAGTTTCCTGTTCAGTCAGTGGCAATGATTATTTGTCTTTAATAACTTAAATTAAAGAACAACCATTTTTTTCATTTTTTTTTTAAGTTGAAATGATCTTTTCTCCAGTTAGCAATGGTCAGCAGTGATTTGGCTCAGACAGGCTGAGTAACACACTGATGGGTAATAGAGTATGCTTGTCATGTGCTTTCACTCACCTCTCCTCTAAACACCATCTCATATCCCTCACGGTTCTTTATCTTGTGGTAAAGATACTCAGATAGCTCCAGACATCTGTCTATATGCTTCTCAAAACCAATGGTGCCCTGTTAAACAGGGAAGATCATAACATCAACAAAGATATTCTAAATATCTTCAATGAGCAGAACTACTGTTGCTGTATACCACTTATTTATCAGTACAAATATACTGTAATAACATCTCACACAGTCATCCATCTTTCCGTCTGTTCATTTATCTATTCATTTATTCCATCCATCCATCTATTCATCAATCTATCCATTCACCATCATCCATCTGTTCATTCATGCACATTATTCATTGAATGATAGATTATCAGCCATTCATGTTCTGGTGTCATGGGTAATGGATCTGCACACCTTTGACTTCCACATAAGCCAGAATTTAAAGATGTCTACATGGCGGCCACACTGTATGGCCTTATCCCCCGTGTCATACGTGACGTCATATTGTTTATCAGGCTGAAAGAGATATCCAGCACACATGGAGTTGCAGCCCTGAAGAAGCCCCTGTTACATACAGAGAGTGAAAGAAGATGCACATAATGGCATGTCAAAAAGATAGTGAGAGAGTCAGAAAGCTGATAATATGCTCCAGTGGGCTCAATGCTCTCTCCCTTCCTTTCTTTCTTTCTCTTTTGCTGCTCTGTCTTTGTTGTGCTCTCAGTTTCAGCTAGTGTTGTTCATAGTACAGTACATCATTGAATTGCTCTCTATTCCATTACAATTCAGACTCCTTCACCCTCACTCTCTCTCTATCTCTCATTCTCACCTTCTCTCGGACCAGAATGGCGGAGCACTGTAGCGGAACACCCATCATCTTGTGTGGGTTCCATGTGACAGAGTTAGCTCTGCAGAAACAGAACATGCTCTCATCAGTCCTCATGGTCGACTGTCGACACACATGTCTGTGTGTGTTTGGCTGTTGGTGTGAAGTCTGAGAATATAGCAGTGTGTGTGTGTGTGTGTACTATAATACCTCTCAATGCCATTCAGTTTGTGCCTGTGTTTTCTGGACATCAGTAGACCACCACCCCACGCTCCCTTAACACACATTTACAACAACAAATGCAATGGAACTCATTAACCCTCATGCTCTGTTGACATTGACCTCATTTATATTTGGGCTTTTATTTGGACAGTTCTAAAATTAACTTATTCTGTAAACAACTTTTGAACACAAGTGTATTTAGTAATGTGATTATTAGTGAATAATTATAATCTTACATCTACATGAAGCCACATGTTGTATTTCTCACAGATATCAGCGATCTCATTGATTGGATCAAAGGCCCCATAAACTGTAGATCCAGCTGTGGCGTTCACAAACAGTGGCACAAACCCCTGGACAGCAGACAAACAAGAGAGCCATTTCACCAGATTCTATCATATATAGCTGACACAAAGTCATACATAATGATTTAAAATGATTTTTACATTTTATTCATAAATATGTGGTTAAGTCATTGCCGTAATGCTGGGGTGTTGGGAATGCTAGGTCAAGAGAGCTGGAACATTATGAAAAGTGTGATGGGCACACATGGTTGATGGTTGATCAGTTCATTAATATTAATTAGGTGGTTTACATTTGCCTAGTAGTCCTGGCTGATTAAAAGATTGCTACATATAGGCATTGGTTCAATTCACTGCCTAAACAAGAAGTTTGTAGACTTCTGCTGGGTCTTAAGTTGTTGTTTTATGTAGTCTGAAATGTTTTTCAATACCTACAGATATTAAATAAACCAGCATGTTTAATTTAAATTAATTTCTATAGCGCTTTCACAATTTTGCATTGTTGCAAAGCAGTATACAGTAAAAACTTATTGGTACAGACATTATGGTTACTGCATTTTTACATGTGATGTTATGACATTGTAAGACTGACTGGTGGCATGTCCTTGTGCACAGGAGACTCACCTTCTGCTTGGCATTAATGACCTTAGCCTCTAGATCAGCCGGAATGACTCGACCTCTAACAAAGAGAAGCAAATGTAACCACTGGCTTCTAAGAGGCTCCACAAACACAAAGAAAACAGAGTTTTTCCTCTTACCTCTCATCTGTGCTCAGCAAGATAAGATTCTCTGTGCCAAAACCCAGAACCGCACTGGCCTTCTTAATAGAGTAGTGACTCTGTGAACAGTATTATAAGTGAAGACACATAGTTTCTTTATTTCTGGATACTCATAGTTAGGGGTCATATTACAAATTGTTTTATTATTTCTGTAAGGTCTATTTGTGATCATTATTGTCTTTGTTTTGTTTTTCAGCAGTATATGTCTTCTGCCCATGCTCTTGTATAGCTTTATTCTGAAGTTCATGTGTCTAGTTCATGTAATGTATTTCTTAATTATTTCATTTGTTCCCTGGCCTGACTGGTTAATTAATCTTGTTAACCCATTTTGACTTATTTGACATATATTGAACATATAACACTTCTTTTTGATCTCTTGAATGACCCCTCTTGAATGATTCATAAAGGCCTTAAATCGTGCTCTTGAACAGAGTAAGAGCATAAGTGACATACATGTTCTGAGGTGAAGAGCACTAGTCTGGGAACTGCTGCCATGCCTTTGATTTTAACCTCAGGATAGTGTTTGTACCGTGCCACCATCACACTGTACATGTTTGAGATAGCGCCCCCTGCAAATACAAACATTTAACTTGACCTCAAATTGATGAGTAGATCTGTAGTACACAGGCAGGAACATTAAACCCATGACATAGGGAGAACATGCAAACAGTGCACAGAAAGGCATCCTGGTCACCTGAGATACAAAGAAGGGATGTTCTTGCTGTGTGGCAGCATGTGTGAATTTATATTTGCATGTTTTCATTTTTTTATTAGGATAACATGTCAGCCAGAGGTGAGCCTGGTTCTTTTTAAGATTTTTTCTTCATGCTACATATATTTCGTATAATAGTGAAGTGAAAGTGACATATGTCAGATATGGTAACCCATACCCGAAATGTGATCTCTGTACTTAACCCATCACTGGTGAGTAGTAAACACACTGCAAGTCATGAAAGACACACACTAAGGGGAGCAATAGGGGGTTGTGTGCCTTGCTCAAGGGCACTTCAGTTGCTACCTGCCAGTGCTGGAATCAAACCAGCATCCTTCTGATTACAACCCGACTCACTAACTAGTAGACCACAACAGCCCCCTGTGAATCCATTATTGAATCTATGGAATTACCTGAATTTTTGCTTAATTACCTATACAATGTGGTATGATCATCCTCTTTACAACACAATTAAGTCACAGTTAGGGTCAGGGTAAGGTAGAGGGAGTTTAGATGCATTAAGCTCATCAGTCACTCAACACTCAACAGTTACATGGCCATATGAATAAAGTTTAAGAAATAAATATATTTAATATGTTAATATATTAAAATATAATACATTATAAGTTTATTCTATACCTGTTGCTGCATTCTGATGGCCAATATTTTACTTTGTTTATTCGTTTTATATATTTTACAGCTTGCACTCACTGTGGCGGGACAGCAATGTAACTTTATGAATGTCAATAAATGCAAATATAAAAAACGCTTTAATTATAAGCTATTAAGCTGCCACAATGTGCTTTGTTTGACAATCTGTGCACTGTTTAGTTGAGAGGAAAAGACTGTCTAGGATGTTTCAAAGATCATTTGACCTCCTTATTGTACAATCCTTAATTATTGTGTTGTGTACAAGCCACACCTGGTGAGAAAATGCCATCTCCCTCTCCACTGGGCCAGCCAATAATCTCTTGCATTTTCTTCAGGGTAAGCTGCTCCATCAGCACAAACACTGGCGCAATCTCATATGTGAACCTGTTAACACACACACAGACGCACACAAACCTGTCATCCTGGCAGGAGGTAATTCACTAATTATCTGTATTTATGTCAGTCCATTTAATAAATCAAAAAAGCATTCTGATGTGAGGACCCCACTGGAGGCATCTTCAACCAATTAGCACCAGTCAATAATCATCCACGGTGATTAGGAATGATGAGCAGCTCATTAGTAAATGCAAATGTCAAGTGCTCATACAGTTGTGTCTAATCAGTTGAAACTGTACTCTTCATACATGTAAAGGAGGGATAGCAATTACTAGCGTAGTGTCACAAAATACAGCCCAAAAATCCCCCAAACATTCGGCGACAGACATTTTACTAAGGGAATGAGGGAAGTAAAAACTTGATTTGGAGAATTTGAGCGTGCACAGTGAAAGACATCAAATTCCTGACCCTCAGAAGTCAAACAAGACCAACTGCTGTTGTCATTGTATACATATTTATGGCATTATTTTTATAATTTATACAGAGACTAGCTTAATCACAAACAAGCTTTTTTAACATGATTTGCATTACAGCATTACAGTAATTTAAATGATATTTAAGAACAGAAGTCTACCCTCATGCTGGAATAGCCTAGCAACCATCTAGCAATGCTCTAACAATCGCCCAAGATACCCTAGCAACCACATAGTGGTGCCATGAAAAACACATTAGCAACCAAATAACAACATCCTTACATTATGTTTCTGTTCAGCACTGGCAAGCAGTGCTCACATTTTCTGAAAACAATGCAAAAAGTTATATTTGGCTGTTTTGAGTTATATTTGGCTGTTATGGGAATCCATATTGTTTATGGGTGGATGGATGAGGTGGAGATGTGGATTGTGTGAGAGTCTCAGCTGGTGGTGTGTCTTGGCTGTAAATTAGCCTTGACCAATGAGGTGTTACTCTGCATTCTGGCCTGTCCATCTGCATGCTGTCTCAAAACACTCTGTCACACCTCACTGGAGCTTTTCTGCTGAGAGCTAATACTGTTTGTTATTCTGAGCTGGCAGAAAAATGCCAATCATACATTTTATACCAATCTCCAGTTAATGAAGCAAAATAATAAAGGTTTAAAGACAGTGTAAAAAACACTTAAAAGCCATTGAACGTTTATATTCCTGCAAGGTTTTATTTTTGTTAAATTAATTTACTCAACAAAAAATCTGTAGTGTAAAAAAGGTGAAACTTACATGTTAGTATTAGCTGTAGAGGTTAGCCACTCTCCAACTAAACCTATGATGTCTAAACCTGAAGATAGCTGGTTAAAAAACCTAGGGTGACCTGTGGGGAAAGAGACAGAGAGCAATAAGTGTGTATGAGTGTGAGAAATACTAAAGAAAAACAGATGAAATTATACTCGACTTAGAATATTAGTGACCTAGAAAATGTCTCAGGTTACGACTGTGACCTCTGTTTCTTAGGAGTGAACTAGACGCTGCATCATATGATGACACTTTAGGGAACACCCTCAGTGTGACTGAAGCATGCGTGCAACTAGTCCAATCCTGATTGGTGTTGTCAATGATGTGTGACAACGGAACACAGAAGCTATAAAAGGGAACACTGGCACAAACACATACAGCTTTACTGATAGCTGAAGTGAACCAGTCCCAGCCATGCAAGAAGTTTGGCAAAGGGTTGCAGCATATTGTTCCCTTTTCAGAGAACAAAGGTTACAGTAGTAACCTGATATGTTTCCTATTGAAGGAACTCAACTCTGCATTGTATGGCAACACTTTGGGAAGTAATATAGCCACTATGCCACACCGACAAATGCCTGCCCTGGTGTGAAACCCTCTGGGCACCTCTCAGGGCAAAAGCACTAAAGACACTGACATATCAAGACTATAACACTTTATGAATGCATGTGGTGAAGACCGCCCACTGCTTCTCAAACCTCCTGTGTAAAAGCCCTTGAAAACAAGGCTTTAGAGGAAGACATAGCCCTTGTGGAATGTGCTCTAATGTGAAGAGGCAAAGGCAGACTGTGCACCTCGCAAGCCGCAGAGATGGCTTTCACAGTTTATCTGCTTATGAATTGTTTGGCAGCTGAGCAACCCTTCTTAGGAGGCCTGAAGCATACCAGTAGCTGATCTGATGTTTTTCATTGAGAGGTCTTCCCTATAGATCTCAAATGCCCTAACAGGATAAAGTACAAGTAGCTTCTCCTGTTCCATCAACACATAAAGAGGCAGATAAAGGCCTGAAGCACAGCAGACCTAGCCTACCCTGACCTTGGGTAAAGAAACACCTGCACCTTTCCCAGGGCAAACTCCAAGCAGCAGAAGGCAACTGACAGGGCCTGCAAATCTCCTGCTCTCTTAAAAGATGTGATTGCTAGCACCCCTAAAGGGAGCATTAAAGGGAGAAATTGCCACCACATACACCTTGAGTGTTGATGGGGAAAGACTAGGCCTTGGCCATGTCTGAACCATAACATCCATTCCCAAGGAGGCTGGATGAGAGAGGGAGAACCACAGAGGGCAGTGCATTATCTCCTGAGATGCAAACAGGTCTACCGCTGCCGTGCCAAACCTTGTCCATATGAGCGCCACCACCTCGTGATAAAGCATTCACTCCCTGCCTCAACAAAACGTCTGCTCCCACATTCATGTGTCCCAGGATAAAGAGTGCTGCGTGGAGGAACAGATGTAACAATCTCCTTGATGGGAGGGGTTGTCTCCAGAAGCCTGACCCACAAGTCGGGATCTCTTTCCCGAAGCCTTCTTAGTGAGAATGATGTTCCTTAGATCTGTCTTTCTACAAAGGCTTCAATTGATAGGACTTTGAACCTCAAGCTCATTGAGGGGGGCTTACGCGGCAACACTCTCTTTCAGTTGCTGTCTGTACAAGCAGGCATACTTACACAGTTGAGGCTGCCTCCTGGCAGCAGCCCCATGGGACCTATAATGCTGGGGAATTAACCTCTGGAAGGCACCCTAATGCTTCTCCGCCTACTGAAATCTCTCAACAATGATACAGACTTCATCGCCAAAGAGCCCAGAAGGTGAGAGTGGAGCATCAAGGAGAAAGAACTTGTTCTTGTACTTGATGTCAGAGGTTCAGCCAAAGATGTCTCTCTATGACCACCATTGCCACCATGGAACAGCTGATGGAGCTGGCTGGAAAGCTAGGTGATTGTCCCAATGTATATCCTTAATGGCATTGGGCTCAACACCTTCCTCCTCGTCTAAGTCACTCAGCAGGTCAGCCTGGTAGGTCTAGAAGAGGGCCATGGTATGTGGACAGGCACTTGCCTGACCTGCTGCCATGTACGAATTGTCTACCAAGAAAGATGTAGTGCAGCATAGCTTGGTGGCGATGTCAGGGCCTTTATGGACAATGCAGCAGCTGGAGAGAGACACGCAACTAGTGTATCCTTGACTTTGGGCATCATCCCATAGTATTAAAAACAGCTTTGGACCATGGGGCTAGATATCCTAGCAGAGAATGGCTTATTACGGGCCCTCAACATGTCACTGTAGAGGTCCAGAAAAATGGAAGGCCATAATAATAATTATGGATAAACCATGGATGGACAGGGTGGACCATGTGCCACAGTTGCGGATGAACATAAAGCTGTGTAAAAATGTTTTTGCCGGTGCTCCCATCCATGTCTTTGTCATTCATGATTGTCAAAGACATGGATGGGAGATCATGGATGATCCATGTCATCCATGATTGGACTAGTTGCACACGTGCTTCAGACGCAGTCATACTGAGGACATTCCCCATAGTGTTGTCATACAATGTAGCTTTGCATTCCTTTGAAAGGGAACTGAAATGAGGGTCTGTGAAGATATTCTAGGGCAGGCGTGTCAAACTGTCAATTGTAATAATCCCGAAGACCTTTGTTAGCTGCTTTAGCAGTGTTTGATTAAGATTGAAGCTAAACTATGCAGGATAGTGGCCCCTTTAGGACTGGACTTAGGCCATCTGTAGAGATGAAATATAAATATTTTTTAATTAAAAAGAAATATATATTTAAGTAAACACTTGCTAATAATCTATTAAACATTACAAAATATGATCATGTTAAATTTTGTTATGAAAGTTATTTAAAGTGTAACAGTGATATGAGTAAACTAGGCTACTATAATAACTTTTTATACTTTTATGTACTCAAACATAAAAACAGTGAAAAGATTCACAGTGAAAGTTAGTCTTGATAATACTTGGCTCTAATGAAGCCTTACTGCATTTTCCTGGTGTTGTCAAACAAAACCAATTCTGGGTGCAACAGGGCACTGTACATGGCTTCTTTTAGCTGTGAATTGATTTTTATGCCCCTAGTGGTGCCAAACAAAATTGCCCCTAGTGGTGCACAAATAATGATAAAGCTTTCCAAATTGACCCACCCTCACCCCAACTTACATCATTGGTTAAGACAATGTTAATAATATAAGTGGTTACTTTCTCTACAACTGGAAAAGATTATCACCATTGAATATTTGCACTTATTACCTGACTTATTACCTTTTGCTCCTCAGATATTTATTAACTACTCAAGAGTGCATCTACATAATGTTCCCACCTGTCCGAACTCCATATTTAAGTGTATCCCTGCAGTCCACCAGGATCTGCTCAAGGCTCTCTGGCTGATCACACAGCTCTAAGTTAAAGCCCTCCATTCCCTCCAGCAGCTGGTGTGGATGATGGAAGTCCAGCACTTTGGTGGACCTGTCAAAGGTCTTCCGCACATAATTAGTCAGGATGTCCACGACCTCTAGAAGAAACTGGATCGTGCACTCCTCTCCATTTTTGGCAGGAAGCAGATCTGTGATCAGATTTGTTACTCAGAGAATGGATCAGGAACAAACTGCCGTACAGTTTTAAAAATTAATGTCCTTCAATAATTTGAATAAAGGTAATTTTAGAAAACAAACATTTCAATTAAGTACACTTGAAAGCAAAAATGTTACAGAAATGTTATTCTAGCATTTATCATATACTATAGATAAACTATGTTTTATAGTGTGTAATTTGTGACGCTTATATACATTGGATGTCATCAGGAATTAAGCAACCTCTGAGTGCGTATTCATCATCTGAATCTCAACTGAAGCAATATATAGTAAAATGAATAATTATGTTTTCCCTTTTATGTCTTTTTTTGTCTCCTGTTGTTTGGGTCCACCCTTTTACAATACAAACAAGTCTACTAAACTTCTTAAATGTCATGCAAAACCATTGTTTATTTATTCATGAATTGTACAAATCATTAACCATATATCAAATAAAATAAATGTTGACCTATTGTAGGGCCACACCTTTTTATTTGTTGGACATTTTGTTATTCTTAGGCAAAATGTTTAAATTACACAACTGCTGAATAGAATTGCTTATTAAATGGGGAGAGTCGTTTTAAGTCTTTAATTACCAGTCTTTAAGAAAAACTGTAAAAGGTATATAAAATAGGAAGTAATATCATCTTAAATGATATTAAAAATACACTGTTTTTTAACCCAAATAAATTAAGTACACTAAACATAAATCTTAAAATATTTCATCCCTTATTCAATGCTTTGAGTCTGCTGAACAATTTGCATGTTTTTTCACATTCTACTAGAAAATTTGAGTTCAATTTTCAATTTATCAATTTATCTTAGCTCATTTTAGTCTGTTGATTGATGGGTCTGATAAAAATATGAGTACATTTCATTTAAGCAAAACAAGTTACTTACTGCACTTAGTATGAGTTACATAACCAATAAACTACAGTGAGCTAAACAAATAGTTTCATATTAAAGAAGGCTGCAAAGTTGTCGAGTTTATGAGCTCCCATCGTGCATTGCAGCATGCATTAATTATACTGATAATGTTATAGGGTGGTTGTTTGCTGTTTGTTGCCTTTATTTATACTATCAGAGTTTCTGTATGAGTGCTGCTTATTATGTGGTGAAGTTGAGCACATCTTTTCACTTTTTGAGGTTTGTTTACTGTTACTATCAATAACTATTAGGTTTGTGTGTTAAATGTTGAAGTCTATGTGTGATAAATTGAGTTTTATTTCTGTTTTGTCCTGGCTTAGTTGTAAGCAGCAAAATCTAAAACAAAGCTCATTTTAAAAAATAAACCATCAAACAAAGTTTTTGATTCTTAATCATTTGTAGAACAGGATTTTTTTGGGTTAATGTGACAAGAACATATTGTTTGAACAAGAAATGTTATGTTCAGTGAACTATAAAATTCAAATTTGTTTGTTTAACAAAGCAAAATTGACTTTTTAGGGCAACGAGTTTACAAAACTTTTTTTATGTTTAATTAACTTGTTTGGGCTTCCAGTGTAATATTTAATCTTACATTTACATTTACATTTATTTTATCCAAAGCGACTTACAAGTGTGGAATACAACAAGTGAGTCAACCTGAAGAGGCAACTAGACACAATAAGTGCTCACAATACAAGTTTCAGACAGTGCTCAGAGTATCATATGCTACAACAAGGGAGAGATTTAAAGGGAAGAGGGATAGAAATGAAGGGAAAGGAATTTTTTATGAGGTTAAGTGCCCACGAAAGAGATTTGTTTTCAGCTGTCTTTTGAATTTTTTTTGAATCTTCTATTCCTCTGCACATAAAGGAATATATAATACAATATATACAATCTCCTATTCCTCTGCACATAAAGTGATTAGGCTATATGACAAAAACAGTGAAAAAAGACCGAGTTTATACTCACCTCTTGCATATAAATTGGAGAAGTCTGTCTCTGTGCGTCTGAAGCGAGAGTCCTGCTCGTTGTTCTGTGTGAAAATGCTCTTGGGTGGCTGCTGATCGTTAAAAAAGCCGACAATTCGGCTCTTGTCGTCCACATTATTGTTCTTCTGCAAAAATCCTATATTTTCACAAGAACAGGACTGAAATGTGGCATTTCCAATTCTAAATATTGCAGCAGATAATTTAACGCAAATAAAATGCCTGCAAACTTCTTTTCGCAGCAGTGGGGATGCTCTTACTGTCCGAACCGTGTGTTTATCTGCGGGGGTCACAACCGATGACATCAGCGTTCACTATTAAGTACTAGTCACTCAGAGGCACTGTAAAGCACTGTAAATCTGCCGTAAATCACTGTAAATCTGCCGTAAATCACTGTAAATATGCCGTAAATCACTGTAAATCACTGTAAATCTGCCGTAAATCACTGTAAATATGCCGTAATGTCGGTTCATCAGATGAGCGCGCAGAGAACTCGTCACGGTGCTGAGGCACCCGTGGGTTTACACACGGCTACGCTGAATATTTATAATAGGCTAATTCCATAAAAAATACTTAAAATACATAACTTTACATCTGAATAGTGCAACACTGCTTTATCAACTAATAGGCGTTAAAGAAACAAACTGATAGCTCATTACAGTAAAGCAGTTGGTTTACTCACAGCAGGGCGCTTTTCTCCGGTTAACTCTCGTCTGCTGCATCTCGCTTGAATGCGTATGAACGCCAAATGCATCGGTTTAAAATAACCCAATATTACTGTGAAATCGTTTTACAGTCTACATGTTATTTGTTTTGTATTTACTCCATAGAACTCATTTACATTTTTAGCTGAACGTATGTGACCATTTATACTTATAGTTTCACTTGTCTATGTTGTGTATCTAATAACAGATTAAGCGCTTTTATCATTTTTTGGTGTGGATTGATTCTTTCCAAAGCTTCATATCCAAAACATGCCTAACAATACCAGTAAAACATCATGTATAAATGCGGCTTGTGTTATCTCGGCAAAACAGAGGCTTGACGGATTGTAATTTAATAGATTTCCATTGACCGTAAATTCTCTCAGGACACAGTGACCGTATCTCGGGTAATTATACAGATTTATCTGCTCACCTCTTTGCTCGGATATTGTAACCACGCCAGGCAAAATAATGCTCTTAGGGCTATTTCCTCAATTCAACAAATTCTCTAATATTTAGAAATGTACATTTTCAGTATTTTCGACATTTACAGTGCTGTATAGCTGTGTGCATCTTTGGTCTTTCATACACAATTTGTCCTTCAAGAAAGAAACGCATTTCAGCCTCTCGCCCTATTCAAACATAATGAATGTAATTGCTAGTTATGGGGCTGTTGGCAGTCAATTAGGAAACATTAACAGCAACCACCAGAAGGGAGCGCTAGAGAGACCCTCTGGAAACAAAAAAAGTAACTGCATAAAATAAACCTCTTTGCCAGTGTAGGTAGTGTTATAAAATGATGGGTACAGTATTTCACACGTCTCGCTAGGAAAGGTAAAAAAATACAGATATTAAATAAACATCAATTGTAACGCAACAGATTATACAATTATAAGCTTAATAAATCTTAGGGTTAAGATCCTGATTTAACTTTTTTATTTTTTTTAGGTACACTAAAGTATCGTTGAAAACTTACCGCATATCTTCATTCCAAGTTTTCTCGTACATCCATGTGCTACTCCACTCCAGTCATAGTCTATTGGGGAAAAATGGCGAAACCTCAAAATAATTTGGCCAAATATAATGATAATTATAGTGCCCGCCTACCCGCAAATACAAGCCCCGTCTCTAAATGTACCCAAGCGGTAAATGCCATCCTTTATGCACTAATACGGAATTAATGCGGGAGCTGAACAGAATTAGAAATGAATACAACCTGACTCCTAACAGGATCCATCTGAGGCTCGACAGCACCCCGCCCCTGCGGCCCAAATTCTCAGCAGCGCTTTTATGAGTTCAGCACCATTTACCAAGTCATTATCCCGGTCCAGACCTCAGCCCTGCACGGTCTCCCAGCGACCGTTCTGCCATGCCTTTCCGTGACTTCTCTATTCATTTAAGGTGCATTAAATCGTTTTATTCAAGCTTACTTTTTCTTACGGTTTCTTTCTTATTGAACCGCAATTTTGATTTAGATTACGTTGTGTGATGCTAATAGACTAAATGTCATGTTTGTATGTGGTTTTAAAATTGTGATTTTATTATAGTTATTATATTTTGTAAATATATAGCTGTATAGTTCTAAATATAATATTCTCAAATAACCAAAACAAGTCCAAATGAAAAAGGGTATTTTGTTTTCATCTCCCTCTGTCTTGAAAAGGCTGACTGGACATTTCAAGAGTGACTGAATATTTATAATCCTAATGTTAAAAGCAATAAAAAATGTAAGAATAATTTAAAGCGAGAAAAAAGGAAATTGGACCTTAGTTGATGCACCCTGCAGCTAGAGAAATACACAAAGAATCGGTTACAATACAGCGTGACTGATTTTTGGAGAGCATGTTTTCGTTCCGATTATAAGAGAATTCTCAGAGGCTGGAAAAGCTCTTAATAAACAGTGTGCTGTGCCTCCCCCATCTAGAAGCAAGAGGCTGAAACGAGCAGAAAGCCATTAGCACCGACTTAGAGTGGCTACAATTATAGATACACTTTATATAATCACATAATAACACACTTCTACAGCCAGACCCGTGATCCTTTTTCCTGTTTGATCAGGAGGACAGGATAAAAGAAGTAATACATTTAATGAAATACTGAGAAATATTAGCAATAGTTAGAAAATGACAAATATTATTGTTATTGTATGCATTTGGATTAAGTAAAAAATGACAACAATTACTGTACGTGATATGTAGAAACTCTAGAAAATCAAACGCATTTAAGTGGCTCATGACAGATGTGAGCTGGCTGCTCGTGTGTCTTCACTAATTGTCTATGAGCAGCTGTTTTTAAAGGCCATCATCTGTGTTGACAACGAGATTCGTCTGGCTGCCGCTGGATGTCCGCTGCGCGCGCGTGATTTGTTGTTCCTGAAGCGTTGCGAATAGCGCCGTTTTCCCGCCTCAGCGACAAGATTAATGAGGTTGGCAACAAAGCAAATAGCCGGAGTGAAATAGCGGTTTGTCGGCGACGGACCTACCTGAGGAGGGTGGCCGTAAATTTGTCGATTTGGGATCCGGATCGCCGCCAGAGGAGGAGGAGGAGGAGGAGGGTGCCGACGCCGCCATCACTCCCAAATGTTTAAGTCCTTAATACAAAGTGTGCTGTCACTCTCGAAGAAACTGCTTCTGTATTAGCAGAAAAGAAAAGTCAAGCTGGCTGGAAGTTCAGCGACAAGTCCTACATAGTTAACAGGCCATTAACTATTATTGCTTAAACTAGACAGCGTTCAAAAATGTAATATCATGAAACGCACAACCAATAAAGTTGTTATAGGCTTATAAACTACACTGGATGTGTGTATGTTTAGGCTGTAAATAAGTCTGAGTTCTAAGTAACAACATTGATTGTTTAGGTTGCGCCAATAGAAAAGCTTGTTCTACATCTAAAATAATGACTTTTCAGACTCTCCAAGGAATATGACATTAGTAAAGGAGTTAAGAACTTGCACGAACACAGAAATAATAAATCCTTAGGTGGATGTGAGTCTAAACTGAACTATTAATAACTGTTAATATCTACCTTTAAGAAGCGTGTGGCTGTGCAAATAGCATAGAAATAGCCTGTATACAGCCTAAATATGGCCTGTAGCCTAAAATATGTTTTTAGACAAACGTCCATATTTGCATATTTTTGCACATCGAAAATTGCAAATGTAAAACGGTGTTGTAAAAGTTTCTTTCATACAAATAAATCTGATGCTCCCCATCATGCCAATAAGAATCACACATGATCCTGATTAATTTATCCCACACATGTAAGCATTGATTAACTGTATACCGTATATTGATTTATCACTTCAGAACACATACGGATGATTGCTGTTTAAAGGTTAATGCAAAACGGCGTCTGAGATATTTTTTCATACATCAGCATAAAATAGATTTCTATTATTAGGTTGCCATAGCCTATATTGAGTAATACAATTCAGTCTGTAACAATTCTGTTACCAAAAGGAACATGCAGCACCAAAAGCGCAGACTGCGTCTGTCTGTTGTGAAGCACCTGTTACATTGTTATTTACAGTAATATTTTGTATGATGAACAGGTACATTTAAAAGTCATTAAGACACTTACCTTTTGAACGATCACTAAGAGCGCAACAGTATCCAAAATCTGCACAAAACTAAATTTCCACGAAGGCAGGTTCCTCCAAAATCAGCGCTAAAAAAAGCAAAACAAAACTTATTCACGAACCACGATGACCTTTCTGGAAGCAATGTTTTATTTTCTGCTAATCAAACTGGGAATCGCGTGTTTAATCGACGCAACATGAGCTTGACGCACGGTTTGTAATCCTTGTACCGCTCCACGACATCAGATTGGCTCTGAAACACATCTCATTTCTCTACAAGCATCAGCATCGAGCATTACGACAGCTCTGACACTTGCCCGCAGGACCTGGTGCCTTAAATGAGAAAGCAAGTCACGAACAAACACTTTACAAACACTTTACAACAGCAATACATTACACGGTCCTTCATTTCTTAAAATGGTGTGAAAGGGCTCAGTGTCATTCCGACCTTTAGAATATCAAGGACGACAGTCCTAGAAGCACACCAAGCGTATTAGTGCCTCATGTTTTATTCATGTTGAACAGGTTATTCATTATGAATATCCATAAGGGAGATGCTGTGTTTTGGAGGGTAGAGTTTGAGGACATCTTCTTAACCTTGAAATGAAAAGCCCCCTTCAGGGTTTTTTGCCCCGAATCTGGGACGCGAGAGGTAATGCTGTGTCGATTGGTATTGTGGGAAAATTCCACATGGTGGCAGCAAGCAATCAATTGACTGTAAAATCTCAACCACGGCTCCCAGCCAAAACTCGTGTAATTAGTTCACGAGTGTCGTGATCTTTACAGTTCATCTTATTTACCAAGATGATAAGATGCATTCTTTTCATTTGATGTGCTTTGAGTTACTAGACTCATGTGACGTCGACTGTCGAAAAGAGGAGAATTAGTATTACATATTCCATGCCAATGGATTCCCTTTTTTTCCACAAAAGCGAAACATTTCAGCACCTGGACAGCTCCCTCGATCTGTGACGTGAAGACTCAGTCTCTGATCACTGTCGCATTTATGTTACGAGCTCTCTCTCTGTCACACACACACAGAACTCAAACATCTGAATCAACCTAAAATCGTAATATGTTGTTCCTAACATCGTGTTTTCACTAGCCTGCTGCCAGTTATTTCTACTTACACCTTAAAAAATGAAGGTTCCTCTTTGCAAAACCTTATTGGGTTCAATAACACAGAGCGCTTCTTATTAATGGAATTGTTTCTTACTGTTTCATAGATGCATGCATTGCATGGGTTCTTCGTATTGGGTCTCTCTTGTGTAAAGCACAAGCTTAGTCAAATATGGTTTTCTAAAGAAACAGAGAATTAAAAGTATTTATATAGGTTGTTTCTGCAGGGGTGTGAAGCCTTATTAAGGGCAGTCGTGGGCTAATGATTAGAGAGTCTGACTTGTAAACCAAAGGTTGCAGGCTTGATTCCCACAGCTGGCAGAAAACGACTCGAGCAAGGCAACCTCCGCCAGCTGTTCCCCGGGCACTGCAGTGATAACTGCCCACTATAACTAAAGTACAAAAATATGAAAAGATAATGCCATGTTCAGAAAAATGTTTATGCGATCCCTTTCAGTAAAAAGTAGATCTCTAATGGATCACATTTTGTACCTTCGGATCCACAAGTCGACACAAGATGGCGCTAGTAAATTAGAAGATGCCTGTTCGGCTTATTCATTTCCTTTCACCTTTTATTCCATGTAACCTGTATATCATGTACATCATACAAAAGCCATAGGTATTGAACAAAAACATGAATTTTTATATTGCCTATTACATAAATAATATTCTATTCTTTCATGCTGTACTAGGCAAGACAATGGCCCTGTAGGATTAAATAGAATGATATAGTTACAGTATAACAGTAAAGTATCACAGGCTTCAGGTGATGTTCACAGTGGGTTCTGAAAATCTGAAAATCTACATAAATCTTTAGACATAAATAAACCAGTCTGAAGACTTTTCAGCTGAAAAAGAATCTCCAGTAATGAGGAATGTCACTGAAATACAACTTTAAATCAATGGTTCAGACAGATATATAAGTCTTTGTAACTGAAAAAGGCACTTAGGTTTACCCAACAATAGAATAGGTTGCTTTGAAAGTTGCCAAATGACTAAAAGTATGATACTGTGGTAGAGGAAATGTTTCAGTTTTTCACAACCCAACACATCCTTCCATTCTTAACCCATAAAAGATGCTTTTAAACACACCCAAAACAGCCTGGGGCATATTTTTTCACATTTAATACTCTAAAATAAGTACATGTTAGATTTAAAGTATGCATGCTTAAATATGTGTGTTTGAATGCCTGATTCTGCCAGACTTTCAACAGACATCAAAGGAAGATCAGAGAGTGCCATTCAGATCAGGTCACGCTGGGGCTTAAACACAAACTCCCTCCAGCCGTCCCTCCATGCAAAAGCACATGTGTTGCTGTGATATAACCTGACTGTATCTCACACTCTGAAGGCAGCACCCTTTTCTTCCCTATAGGAATTCATTGCTTGTTGGTGCTATGACACATTAAGATGCTATTGGCTAAATAGTACCTGAAACTGACTTAGGAAAATGGGAAACTTCCAGCAATTTTAGTTGTTTAAAAGTGTCTAAAGTGGATACAATTGTTATCTCAGGGACCAGATTCTACTTGAGCAGCAATCGTAAAGAATATTATTATGGAAAAATCTTTATGTAATCTTTAAAGAATCTTAATCTGTCACTACATATATCTGCCTGCCATTTAATTTTGTGCAGGATCTTATGCATCAAGTCCCAAAACTCCTCCTACATTACAAATGCCCTGTTCTCCTTTTTACATTTTGTGACTCATCTTCAAAATATGTAAATTAGTTGATATATTATACTTTAGTTGAGTATTGTAAGTGAACGATTATTCACATGGGCTTCTCTTGGTGTTTGAGAGAAGTGATTTGTGTATTTGTGTATCTCTGTGGTAAGAAGCTATAAACAATAATATAGATGTAAAGCAACAACTGGAAATGTTTTATGGGTCTAAATCATACTACCACTAATCATCACATTTACTAATTGACCATAACACAAATAAGTAGTGTTGAGAATATCACAGTACAATATAAAATGTAGCTTCCTGTTATGTAAAAATGTGCTTTGTGTGATAACTTAAATTAACTGAATTTATTAGAACAACAGAAGTAATCTCTCTACAGTATCTGTCTGTCTGTCTATATATATATATATATATGTGCTAATTATCTAGAACTTTTCTATTTTACGTAATTCAGAAAATGTCTGTGTATAAAAACACTATACAAATAAAGTAAAATGTCTATTTTGAAAACTTTGAGGAAGTGCATGGAAAAGCTTCACCATACTCGAAAATGAAGAATGTGGTTTAGGAAGACTGAGATTTTATCAGAACTGTGAGTTACAAAAATAAGTTCACTTGTGATTTTAGAAGAAAGAAATAGAACAATATTAAAGAAATTATTTCTCTCAGGAAAAATATGTTGTAATGTGTTTATAAAAACAGGGATACAAAAATAATTTAATAACTTTTTCAATAGCTGTCTGAAGAAAATACTTGTAATTTGATATGTATTTAAATGTTTTTAAATAATTGAGAAGTGTTGTTACATTTTACCATTCAGGTCAGTAAAGCAATATAGCACTACTAAAGGTACTGTCAGCTACTTCGCTCCAGAGCTGATGAAATAACTATCATGACAGCAGTCCTGCACAGAGCACTGGAGCTGCTGAAGTAATCTGCATCTTGTAAATACAAGAGTGTAAACATTAGGAAGCAGTAATTTACCGCGGGAGGCGCTATTGCAGGGAAAACTACACCACAGACAGTTCAAAGACTCAAAACATCCTAAAGATGCCATAAACTCTCTTAAAAATATCACTAATACAAATATTCGTCTGTCCTTATATAGTGTATCTGACTAAATAATGTTAATTTCAAATGTCTTTATGCAGAAATCATTTAGTCAAGACGTACACAATTAAAAATTAAAAATTAAGTACAAATCTCATTTTAACACACAGTGTATGTTGTGAGTGTCTGTATCACCATGTCTTTCTTTAATTTAAGATAAATTAAATACTGCACCCTCAGTCAGAAGTTAATTAGCACAATTTTCTTTCTATTTGCTGTGAATTGCCACAACCACTGAATTACCACTGAATCTTAAGACAGATCAAGGTTCAGTTTGATAGAATATTAATTTAGTCAAATAATCAACTAAATCAAATCAATTTGAACAAAGTTTGCATAGAAACAAAACAAAGACAACAACGGCAAGCTTTTAGACTTAGTGATTTATAGGCTGTACTTATGAGCATTTGATTTAAATATTATAGTGAGTCAAAAAAAGATGATTTTTTTTTTGTAATTCGTAGGTTCACATAGACACTATGTGCTTTAGTTTGGGATGTGCACGAAAAGGTTTGTCACATTTATTTCTGTTTCATAAATGTGACGCAGTCCAACACAATTCAAGATGATATAATGTATATTAAACAGTGTCAGACTGTTTCTGTTGTTTTCTTGGAAAGCTGTGTTTTTATATTTTTATAAGCAAATACTTAGCTGATATGCTAATCAGTGACATTATGAACAAGAAGAAAATACAGTTATAGTCATTTAACTCTTGCTTTATTGTAATATTTGCTGCCTTTGTTTTTAAATCATATAATTCTGCATTTACCAATTTACAAATAATAGATTTTCATGTAGTCACTATAAAATGTACTCAGATTTTTGACAGCTGATTTGCATTTTTTCACCTTTGAAAAAATAAAATCTATTTGTTTTTGACCATTTTTAATAATGGCACCTCACCACTTGAATGTACAAGACATATTCTTTATTTTCACACATTACTTTGTAGGTTTAACAGATGGTTTTTTTATGGCATGCTACACACCCCACAAGGAGCGAAAAACTTACACTTTCATTCAACAAAAGCTATCAATATATATACAGGATAAAGAAATCTTCCACCGAAGACAAAAAGATCTTAACACAAGTTAAAACTTGTTAATGTTTTTGGGTAGCTTAGGGATACGAAACATTTTCAAAGGGTTCCTTTAGGAACTGAGAATGACTTGAAAATTATATTTACAAGTCCAAAAAAGGCTCCAAGTCTTGAAAGTCTCATTAACCTATTTTAATAAAAAGAATTCACTTTTTAAAAAATAAAATAAAAAAAATCAACATTTCACTTCATTAGCATCCTGAACTTTGTCAAGATTATATTGCACTACTCTATGGTGGTCTGAGTCAGCTACACAGGTCTTAGGTCTTCTCTTTTCACATAATCAGAGGTTTTATCGTGACTTTTGCTTTTCTTATTCTGGTGCGTCTTGACATGTTTGGCCAAATGATCGCTCCTCATGAACCTCTTGCAACAGTCCGGACACACAAAGCGTTTCTCCCCGGTGTGAGTTCTCAGATGCCTCTGTAACTCATCAGACCTGGTGAAACTTTTCCCACAGAAAAGCCAGTTACACACGAAGGGTCGCTCTCCTGAGTGCCAGCGCAGGTGCGCCTTCAGGTGGGACGTTTTGCCATATACTTTCCCGCATCCAGGAATGTGACAGATGTGCTGTTTCTTTTTCCCGGGCTCATCGCTGGAGTTAGATGATTGACAGTTAGGACATCGGCATCTCCGGCATCGCCGGGCAGTGGCCAAAGGGGATTTGGTGTGAAGCAGGGCTGCGATTTGGGTCTGGTACTGCGCAAAGTCCGTGTGCCCTAACACCAAACCCCTCTGGATTGGGAAGCGATGGGGGGCGAGAGTTGACGGGTGGCTGACGTGGCTGCCTTGCTGGAGGCTCCACCAAGGTATATCGTCCCCGGGGTTTGGAGACAACTGTCTCTGCTGCTGATGGACCAGGCCTGAATGTCCCGTCACGAACCCGGGCATCGCAGGTGGAATTGGCGTTGGTGCCGCGTAGGTAACCGCAGGGACATACGTGGGTGGGCATGAGGATTGTAACGACTGCATTGAACACGGCAACATCTTGACAGGAGAGAAATCATACGGATATGTGGGGTCGGCCGGAGGGGTTAACGGGAGCTCATGGTGGGAGGTGTAGGAGCTCTGTAAGTGAGATTTCGCGGATAGTCCAAAGGAGGAGTTGCTGGAGAGTGAGGACTGGGGATTCGCCTCGTTAGTCCACGGGTGGAAAATCCGCGAGGGCGACCCAAGGGTCGTGTCGTAGGGAACTTGAATAAAGTCCGTGGGAGTGGATCCGTGATGATGACCGATCCGGTTACACGTCGCCGCTAAAAGTGCCAAAGGGGAATGTTTGTTGTTTTCCGGCGAGGAGTTTGGAGTGCGATCCTGGATCATAGAGAACAACCACAGTTAAACATGAGGACATGACCACGGCAAAGTTTCTGTGAAAACTTTAACTACAAAAACTGTGTGACTTTTGTACGGTGCGCATTATTTTATGACAATACAGTTCATGTATTAGAAAAATACCCCAAATGTATTTAGGACAATTAAACAGAAATTAAGTGGAAATGCCGTTTACGTGCCACTGAGATTTATAATATGGAAATTTCTCCTGATATGTGGAATGCCTCGTTCTGCGCGTATGTTTGCTTCCTTATAAGAGTTAATGTGCATTACCAGCGACAACCAGGTTATGAAACACATTTCTAATAATATCTCAAACTTTTCACGAACCTGAAGAAATGCCTGCAGTGTTTCGTTCCTCAGTACAGCCACAGCTGCCATGGCAACACTTCCTCGATTTCCTCAAGCTTCAAAGTTTCAATAAACCAAACTCAATACGTCGGAATAACAACGTGTTCTCATGGAAAAGTGTAGTCCCGTCGCTTCCTCTCCTCCAGCTATCCCTGCACTATCTGAGGGAGTGAAGGATCACTTCTTAGGATTTGATAAGGACTTTGGTGGGCCGCCAGCCAGTCAGGAGTGAGATTTATGACTTTGAAGTTCGCCGCTGCCCAATCATCAAAGAAGAGCGACTCTTTGAGAGGGGGAAGCAAATCCTCTGAATCCACACAAAGCTTCTGTGCTGTTTGTTGGTCTGGATAAAAGGGCTGATTATTAGAGGGGGATGGTCGGGTGGGGATAAAGGCGGGACAATTAATGAAGTAATCACTATGTGGGAAATGTATATACACAAATAATTGGATTTTCTTGATCAAAGACCCCCTCCCCGCCTGGAGACCCCGGCTATTGGATGCCGGAGTCACCCGATCCCCCTTTCTGTAATGAAGGATTTGTTGTGCCACAATGTGAGTGTGTGTTATCTCCAGAGATCTCGTACAGGCCTGTGTGATAACTTCACCAGGAAGAAATCATTTGACTCGGTATAAAGTTCACGAATGCTTTTGGTCTCAGTAATCAACGTTTATTCACTACAGAAAGTTTCCAACAAGAAATCTGCTCACTGTCGCGTCAACAAAACAATTTACAAAATATGTAAAACTTTTATTTACTCTTCTGACTGTACTAATTGCTTGTTGAGTTGCTCCAACTAAAAAAAACTAACAAAAAAAGAAAGAAAAGATTTATGTTTGCCTTCATAGCAGACAAGACATTTAAGAAAGACCCTCCCCACAACATCTCATGCTAGTCAGACTCAACACATGATAATGATGATGTCTCAGTTCTGTGATGCGCAGTTAGAGGCTGGCGAGAGGAGGAGATCCAATCTTTGAGAAAGTCTGAACATTTTCCAGTTCTCCTCCCTCTGCCCCACCCTGAACCAGTCAAGCCTTTTATGCAACCCAGCACATGTGACACCTCCACAGATATGACAGGAATGGGCTAAAAATCACAAACTAAAAAGTAAAAGTGTTGTAATGTAGAGATGTTTAATGAGAGTTATTTAAATGTTTTAAGTAGATAAAATGGCAGCTTTAAAATTCAGTTTTACGGACTAAATAAAAATAAGATGCTAAAAAATGGGTACAAGCAAACACCCACAGAGAAATGCCTCTAATCTGTGACTCTTTAAACTCCCCTTTTGAGCAGTTTGGAGTGCTTGATATAGAAGTAGACCAGCTCTTTTGATGGGATTAAGGTTTCTCCTGCTCTGCACACAGTAATGGGGGAAGAGAGGGGGGAATCCCACTGGGACAAGAGGACGGCTAAGTTTTCCTGCTGTCCACAGAGGAATACAAGTGGGCACAGTCCTGTGTATTCTTTTAAATCATCACCCCCAATGATAATGTGCATGCCATTACAATTGTGTCATTCTAAATATATTTATTCCTAAATGCAGACAGGAAACTGTACTTTTTTACAGAATAAAATCTACCTGAAGTCATAATTATAGTCATAATAAGCAGTAACTTTTTATTCAATTGTCATTTTTAAAGTAGCACAAGCATGACAAATGATCAAATGTAATGCTTATTTTTTACAGAGTAGGATACAAAACGAGGAGATGTCCATGGTTTAACCATAACCCAAAATCACAAACATCTGTGCATTATTTTTCAAATTTTCTGTTCACTGTGCTCTGCAGTTGTGGAAATAATCTATTACCAGCCCAATGAGAACCAGTGATGCAGGGTTAAGATTTGAAAAGTTTCTGTCACATTTCAGTCATATTGCAGCCTTGCTCATGTACACACTCTCCTAAATAAATCAAGTAAATGAATCAGCCGATTACTGATTTTTAACTGGAAAACACAAGAGAAGGTAGACACTGATCTGTCTGCCTGTGTCAACATTAGTCTAGTTTAAACATGAGATTCATATTTCCAAAGTCCATTATAGAGTTACAAAGCCTCATAACATCACAAATTAAAAAAGAAACAAGGGACCACAGACCTCATCAAATCATGTTGTTTGGCAACATATGTCAAGTATTACACATCTAAAAAGGCCATTTGAGAGTCATAATATATTTGTTCTTTGTATTTATTAAATAAAACAATGAATAGCAATTTTATATTAATAATAAATATAATCTAAAATAATGCATACTTAATAATATGTACAGCAAAGGTCATAGCAAAAGGGGTTGAAGAAGGCCATCTGTAAAAGAAGAAAAGACAATGAGATTAGTTTTCAGTAGTTAAAGCTCAATGTACACATTTCATAGGAGTTCTTAATCAAATAAATATAGTAAAACAGTTTAAACTAAGATAAAAGTTCAGTGGTGACAAAACTTTCAAGAAGGTCTTCAGAGTTCTGACTGAGATACTGAATCTGTGAGTTTTTGACTGTTCATCAACAGTAAGTTTCATGTTAGGGCTTCTTTCGGACAGGTCAGAGCCAATGTCTAACTTTTCATGTTCTCTGGACAGACAGCAGAAGAAAATAAAGAAAAGAAGAAAGACGGGGTTCCACATCTGTCTCGCACACAAGCAGAAGAGATTGAGAGGGAGAGAAAGGCTCGGGGCTACTGGGTACGAGAGGCTCTGTAATGGTGTCTCGTATGAGAAAACATCTGTGAATTTCCTCAGTGATCTACAACAAAGTCCAACTCAGAGTAATCACTCAGTGCCCCTTTGAAGTCTCTCCCTGACAGAAAGCTGCCATTGTGTTCTGCCCTTGACGCTGTGTAGCCTGACTCTGCTCTTGCTAATTTTCAACATTTTCCCCTGAAATGTGATACTGTTGCCTGTGTTCTGGCTGCACATTTAAAAGGCAGCATTAAAGCACTGTGCTGACAGGCCTCAGGTCAGGGGATGAGGAGGAGGTCGCCCTTAAACACCCTCATGGCGCTGTGTGTGGTAATGCCGCTTTGACCCACTCCATTCCCAGCAGCTCGTGATAATTGTTGGGGTCACGTCTGGCTTCCTCAAGCATGATCAGAGATTTTGGTTGGTTTTGAGAGGCCAGAACCTGTAGTTCACGGATGTTTATTAAATTTTCATTTGGAGGAGTATTTAAGTGGATCTGAAATGCACTACAGATGTTTGTCCTTGGGAAATTGAGGCTCTATTTGTTGCTGAATTAATCAAAAGTTGGTTTGAAAGCAGAGTGTGAGCTAATTTACATTCAGATTTAAGAATTTCATCTTAACAAATATGTTTGTGCATAAATTGATTCAAAACAATGATAGTCCACAGGACAAAGATATTATTCAAACCAGTGATGATATAAAAAGAGCTTAAAAAACTAGCTCACACTATGCAGTCCAACCATCGAGCTGCAGCTTGATTGCTTCAGCTGTGCGATACCCTCACAGGAGGCAACAAAAATTTCTGACATGTCAGAAATTCATCCGACCATCTGATTGCTGGTCGGGAGAGGTTAATTGCCTCTCGGTTCCCCCCATACACTGTATGGTGAATGCCACACAACAAAGCTACAACAATTCAACCTGACTCAAAAAAAGAGTCGTACAACTCAGAAATTGACATAGAAAAATCTAAATAAAGATGACTTTTAGCAATAGTCTTTATTTAACCACTTTAATTGATCTCTAAGAGAAACAAGTGAGGTATTAAAGAAGTCTCATTTGTGATTTTGCTAATAGTTGGGTTTCGTCTTTGTCATTATATGTACTAATTAGTACTAATTAATATGTATCTAATTAGTAAAAGCAATAACCACTTAGCAAAGTTATGGTTCAAACCGAATTAAGTCATTTATTTTTTAAAACTTTTTTTAAAAACTGATAGAGCAATACTGCTTGTGTGGATCTGAACTCAGAAAGAAAGCGTGTAGATTGGATGAGTTTCTTTTGATTGCCTGCCCTGAATGTAAGTGAAAACTTTGTTGTTTTGCCTCCTAAATGTAAACAGGTCCTGGCCACTTCTCTCACCGCTCACCCTCCTTGTGTTTACTCAGTGGCAGCTGCGAGCACCATCTGGGAGGGCTTCAGCAAGACCAAACAAAACAGGTTACACCTTTGGCCATGCCAAGTCTTGTAGCCTATTCCTGGTCTGCACAAACAACAGGGGCTAATCGCAATTTCATGCTCTGATTTTCCCCAGACCTCTTTCCAAGCCCCACAGGAAGAGAAACTTTAGCTCATTTGCAGGAGATATGGGCTACATGCACATCCATATGGCCATGTATTATAGCGCTCAAGTCAGACACTATGAAAAGTCACTTTCACATTGAAAAATTCTGAGCAACTATAGGCAGATTTGGCAGATATGTTTTTCTTTAAAAAACATACTTAACCAGTTTATTTCATTTGCATACCAGCAATGTCTGACAGTGGATGTATGTTGGCTGTATGTTATGTATGTTGGCTGATCACATTCTGTGGTGGAAATGTGTTGTAAAAAGTGAAATGACATTTTAATTGTTTTAAAATAAAATTGCACTATCCTTTGTCTTGCTACAGACAATTTCAGTTGTCATTTAATTTTATGTATTCAGAATACACACAATGAGTATTTTCAAACTTTTTAAATAATTTCACAAAATTACAGGAAATTAAGTTGTATTGGATGACTTTTCACATGTTGTACATCTCAAAACTCATGTCAACATACTCCTCACTCACCATGGTAAGCAAGTAGACTTAAAAGTAAATTTTTAAGTAAACTTAAAAATAGAAAAAACAAAATTATGTTCATACAACAAATAACACAATAGCAAAAGATAATGAAAAATTCTATTTATTTAAATTTAAAAGTCTATTTTAGGATGGCCTTTATAATAATAATAATAATAATAATAATAATAATAATAATAATAATAACTTCATTTTCTATAGTGCCTGTAAATGTTGCAGATAACATAAAAAATAAAAACATGTTATCACAACCATTCAAGAAGAAAATAATTACGGAATAATCAAGTAAAAGCCACCCTAAAAAAGGGAAAAATGAGATTCTGCTTGCCTAAGTTTTGGAGCAAATAAAGAGAAAGCTCTATCACCCAAAGTTCTTAAAGAAGCTGGCAGAGCAGTTTAAAGACCAGCTTCTGAGGAAATGAGATCATGCATTGGTGTGTAGGGGGTTAAAAACTCTGATAGATATTGAGGAGCCAAACCATAAAAAGCCTTATAGGTGAGCATGAGGATTTTAAATCAACATGAAACCTGACAATGAGCCGGTGTAAGGACTCTGTAATTTATTTAGGGTAGCTTTTAAGAACCCTGCCAGCAAACCATTGCAACAATCAATGCAAGAAAATACAAAGATGTTAACTTTAGGCCATAGACTGTAAAGTCTAGGCCTGGAACAATGATGAGACAATTTTTATACATAAAAGACTTAATGTTTTTTCAAGTCCTAGTTGATGTTATAGTTCAAAATTCTCAAGGCAGTGACCTTTGTTAACAAAAAGAGAAAAGTATTAAAAAAATAAAAATCAGCCCCTTGGACATAACAGTGCCCACAGGTACAAATAACAATCTTGAAAACAGTTTAAGTTTAATTACCTTGGCTTTAAAAGTAAAAATATATTCAATAAAAATATATTCTATAAAAATAATCAATTTTCCAACTATTTTTTATGTTACATCAACTTAACAACAGTCAAGATTAGAAATACTATGTTGAAAGGATTTGTGCAGCCAAGCTAATTAAACCTAAAAACTGAAGGCAGCAAAAGGTTTTTTTTACAGTGAATATGTATTTTTGCCGCTAGGGGTTGCATTTTTAAAACAATCCAGGAATGCTAGAAATCAATTACAGTGAATTCATGGATCATTTTCACGGTAATGAATAAAATTTTTATTTTCTATGTGTTTGATCACATTGTTTTAGATATTATTTAGATAGATATTCTTTATTAACTGTTAATAATAGTATAATAGTATATAATAGTTGAATTAGCATTACCCACACATAATACACAGAACCTGATATAAAAGGTCATGAATATTCGTGGTCCATGGTGAGTGAATGAAACAACAAGGCATGCGGTACAACCCCTACTTTCACATTTGTCAATGTGTGTTGCCATGGTTTATGCCAGGAACCTGGCATAACGCATATATTACGTCATTGACAGGCGACAAGTGACAAGGGATGGTGCACTTTTAAAAATTGTAAATTTCTTTGAATTTACAAATACTTGGAAACCTTTGTAAAAATGTAAGTACAAAGTTGAACAAATTATATAACACTGTGCACGTGGTTTTTGAATACTTTAATACAAAAATTCCACATATTGTGCCTTTAAGTTCGCACATCCATTCACAAAATAAAGTCTAGTTTAGTAAACTTGCTCTCTTGCACAGTGGGCAAACAGCTCAGTTACTAATGCAAATGACAAATATTGGCAAGATTTGGCCAAAGCCCACATTCAAGTCCAAATGCAGCAGGGTAACATCTCTTTTATCCCTCCAGTATTCCCTCAGTGCTCATGCAAATGTGGGTAATTCAGCAGGGCACAGAAAGCCCTCAGCAAATTGCAGGTGTTAGGAAGCCGAAACAAAGGCCACTACAAGCCCTAATGGCATCCAGCATCATTAGCAACTCTTTAATGTGCATACTCCACTCACTCTTTTATCTCCTACTCCCCCTTTCAGGCCTTCTCCTTCTACATCTTACACTACCTCTCTCTCTTTACATCTCTTTCTCCTCAGTTCTTCATTAAATCAGTCTTTAGGGAGTGCGCCCACTCCTGTACCCGACATCTGTTTAGCTCTTTACACCAGTCTGTCTGTTACACATCAGTCAGCATAAATGCGTAGACTGCTAATCTGCAAATATCCTAAAGTACCTGTTTATTCTGAGAGGCAGCGCACACAGAAAGCTAGGATGACAAAGTAAAGTGTTTACTATCATTATGCCTGCACGATTATGAGATGCTTTTCGCAAAAAAAAAAAAACGAAATTACGTGGAAATGAACATATATGTGAGTGTGTGTTCCTGTGTATCCAGGTTACCTGCTTTACATCCCAGCAGGTTTGAAAGAGGCTTTGGAAACACTGCTATTCAAAACTCTTCCTTTGAACTCTAGGGGATATAGAGACAGGACAATGGCAGTCTATTTGTGTTCCTCCTTTGAAGTCCACCCTGTCTATTAGTAAGAGAGTGTGTGCTGTCTGACAATAAATACCTTTCTATCTAAAGATTACGCTTGCAAAATATCTGAAAGGTGCCACATTGCTGTGCATACTTGGAAAAGAAAACACACAGTTGAGAACAAACAGTTAAAATGGAGAGAAAAAATGGTTGGCGGCATGTGGACCACATTAAAAGAGATCGGCAGTCACTCCAGATGCAAAAGCGCTTTAATGAGTGGAAAGAATAGGCTGTCCTGGTTTTATGGAGAGTTATTGAGATATTAAAGAGCACAGGTGCAGGGCCAACATTGTTTATATCAGTGAAGCTTCTGACACAAGATCTGAAATCATCACAAGCTTTTCTTGTCAATTAAAGGACTGTGCTTGACAATCAAAGATAGTGTGAGGGTTTGTTCCAATCATGGAACAAGTATCATGTATCATACTTCTACCTGCTCTTTATTAGTAAACGTCCGGCCACACACAATTTCTTCAGTTTGATACTGTCTCAGTTAACTGTGGATGCTGTTAGGAAGAAACCACTGAAGTCTCCACTGTGGAGGAAGACCTCAGAGGATTCTCACAAGCACAAAAACTAGAGAGCTTGTTCAAAATTGATTTCCATGGCAAAACAGGGCCAAAATAATCTAGGGAACAAGATCTCTCTTAATGGATTCAATGTTCTTTAAAGAGGCACTCGCGGGTGTTAGAGTGACCTATTTCAGCCGGCGCTCTTTGGTGGAACTAAACATTCTCAGACAGGGAATAATGTTCACAGAATATTCTCATTACCGCCTCATCCATACGCAGAGAAACTGGACACGCTGGCTATGATTAGAACTAGTTAGTACACACAACCATATGTGTTATTAGGAGAGAGTTACAAACAGGTTATTCACAGTTACCAGACAGGTGACAGTCTGTTTACATTAGCTTTGTCTGAAGACATAGGCATTGTCAATATTTTAAATAAAATGAAATTTTTAATCAATTCATTGTATTCATCAGTTTGTAAACCCATTTTAGCAAGTTGTTAAACCTAATTGTAGTTCAGGTTATAGACTTGGTTGTACGTACTTTGTTTTAACAAACAAACATTAAACCAATAGAACATAAAAAGAAATAACAAAAACTCACAAAAAACACAAAATGACATGCTTGTTTGGTTAGTAGAGAGTGTAACACAATAGGGTTAAAAGAAGTGTACGTCTTTTATGAAAAGAAGGCTGCTTATTAACTGCAATTCACAAGAAAGCAATTTAAAAATCACTTAATTTAAAAATACACTCAAAAATCTCTCAGTAGTATCTGTCATTAAAATTAAATCTGAGTTTCCTAATCTAACCTAAAAATCACAAAAAATCAAAATGAGAACCTGCATAGACCATATAGACAAACTTTAATCTGCACTTCACTAACTAATCAACTGAAAAGCTTCGTTAATGTAACAGAACTTTACTGTTTGATAACATTGTAGCACAAGGTTCTATTGCTCAAACTGGAGCAACATCCTAAATCTCGAATCAATCAAATCAATGCACACTAACTGTTATACTAACTGTCACAGACACAAAGCTTTTCTGCCTAACAACACATAAATCAATGGACTTGTAAGAACCCATGTAAAAAACACAATCTGACATTGGCTACCGAAAAGAGGACGTGAGACTGAACTATAGTTCCAATATTTAAAGCATAACAACAATAATATTTTCGAAATTAGCCTAGCTGTGTGAACTCATGCTCTGTTAAAACACCCAGTGGAACACAAATACCATATGAAAATAAGTATATTCACATGTATAAAAAAGGCCACTAATATAAACAAATCTTCTTATTAGTTTACATGAGATAAAGTGTCATCAACAAACGTTTTTCTAGTTTTCTACTTTTTAGGTTTTTTCATCCATCACAATGAAAACTTAAACAGGCAATGTGCACTCTGAATTAGCTGGCAGAACCTGGTACAGTAAAATCAGGGGAACAGGCAAAAATGTATGTATCCATCAGGTTTTGTTTAACCATTTAATCAGTCATAATCAGTGTAAGACTGTGGATGTAGCACACTTGGCCATTTAGTTTAATCTCCTACAACATTTTGCATATAGTTACAAAACCTTCATTGATCATGCCAATAAAGCTTCATTGACCTTAAATTAAAATTGTAACAGAGATAGAAAGAGATGAAAAGAGTTTAAAAGAATAAGATCTTTCTACATCTTCAATAAGGATCAGATTTTCTTCTGAGCCCTGAGGGGTCAACAACTGCAGATGAACTAGAAGATATGCAAATTAAAAAAATACTGTGCCACAAATTGGCTTATAAATGCAGTTTGGCCCTGCTCATTTTAGAGAGTGCTTTCTCCAGAACTTTGCATCTAGAAAATATGTACACCAGCATCAGACAGGTCCTTACACAGAGGTGTCAAATAAAATATGTGGATAAAAACATAAAAATATATAGCTGCAAGCAGTGATGATGGACCTAAGCATTATCGCCACAAGGAGCTTCTCTGAAAACAGTGCACAGTGGGCACTTAACGGTGGAGTATTTAGTCAATTTTAAGTGGCACTTCCCACTGCCAGATGGTGGTGCTATAACTGTGACTCACAACAGCCACATCATTTGCTTAACAATTCATTCACAACTTAACATCTTTAATGTCTTCTCTTTTATCTAACCAAGTTTGAAGCAACTTGGGTAAATGTAAAAGACTGTTATAAACTCTGTTTTAAGTGACACACTTCCCACTGCCAGTTGGTGGCACTATGACTGTAACTCACAATAGCCACCTCTGTCATTAGTTCCTAGGATCAAACATACAGCCTGAAATTGTAGCTAATTAATGTAATTTTGAAAGTTGTCCAGCTTGATGAAAACAACACATGTACCAAGTTAGGTGACTGTAGGTAAAACTAACCCCACCACTTTCAGTAAAAAGGGGTGCTACAGAGCCCTCCACCACACTGTTCCACCTCAGATACATTTGAATATTGTTTTAAAGTTTGACGTGTTACTATGGCAACAATATTTTTAGAAATTTACATCAGCCATGTCTCTACATTATTCTGACCACGTCTGAAGTGACTTTGAAGTGTTTCAAAAGGGCACATTTCCTGTTGCCAGTTGGTGGCACTATGACCATAATTCACAATAGTCATATTAATGTCATAAGCCCACCACATCAAACAAATTTCTCAAGTTTGATGTAAATCGCTCTATTCATGCTGTAGATATTAAAGACTTCCTGTTTCCATATTCTTCCATAATTGTATTACAATGCCATGGCAACACCCTTTGATATATCACAAATCACTTTTGTGATCTTTTTTTTTTGTGATCAATTTTGCATCTTTAATGTCTTGGCATGATGTTCACTAAGTTTGGTGACAATCACATGAAATTCCTGTGAGTAGGTCAAAATCCAAAATGGCCAACTTCCTATGTGTGTGCATGTATGTATGATATATGCACCATCTTTCCTGCCCCATACCAGGGGACGCTACTGAGCCCTTCTGACCGCCCATGTGCCAGTTTTTGCCTGGCCTTTTTCAGTGCTTGGGCCCAAAAAACAACTTGAAAAGAGAGGCATTTATTACACTCTTATCCTGCTGTCTTCAAGTCTTTTTGTCTTTGCCTTTCTGTGGGGGAGATCAAACGCTAAGAATCACTTTTCATGTGCTAATGTTATCAGCCTCCTTGAGGAGAATTGAAATTAATGATTCTATCATTATTGGTTTGATAAACTGTATTTAATGAAAGAATTATATCAAGAATGAGAATCAAAACTAAGAAAGACATTGTAGGGTATTCCTCAAACCTTCTTAACCAAGAGACACTTTGAAATGCAGATATTGCCTGACGCCAAAAGATAAGGTCAAAACTATCACTGAGAGCACAGTGCTGTCTTAACCACCACACAATATTCACAAGCACTGATAAATGTTTGGTTCAATTAGGTTTTGCTCATTTATCTTTAGTACCGTTCAATGTCAATAACCCACTAACACCTTTTTGGCAAATTATATTTATTAAATGGAAAAATATATTTATACATCTATATAGTTGTAATATTCCTATTTTATGGACATTACCTAATATATTATAATATATATATAATATATATATAAAATGACCCAAGAACTCAGGGTATATACACTAAAACCTTACTTAAAAATTAATTGCTCTGCATTAGATAAGCTTCATATTTTACAATTATCCAATGGGTGTCAAGGTGAATTTAGCGGATGTTAGGTGCCCTTAGGAGTCCTAGAAGAGTGAAACCACATACTGTGAGAGCAAGTACTGTATACAGTATGTGCACTCAGCACGTACGTGCGTATTATGAATGCATTGCTGGACATACTACATCAATCATGTAGTAATGCATTGCCCTGTGACCTGGGTGTTTTTTGATCTATGCCATACTAACAACAACTGATAAAATAATTTATTCAGGTATTGTTTTAAATAAATGAACACTGTTATATTTTAGCTTCTTCAATGTAGTCACTCTTTGCCTAGAATTTTCAAAATCGTAAATTTGGCATTTTATTCTCCTGCTTCTTGAGGTCTTAACATGGGAAGCTTTTAGAACATAAAGAAAATGAATTTCCATCTATGCATGTATACTCTTCTTGGCTGCTTTTATTTTATTATTTGGTTCAATAAATTAATTTCAAAAATCCTTTTTTAAGATCATAAGAAACATTTTTTTCAATCGATCCTAAACTTTTGACTGTAAAAATTAAAAAAGTGTATATTTTCAATATATCAATATATTGTCAGGAGCAGCGATTTTTGCTTTTGTGTTGTCAGTTTTTGAAAGTTTTTGATTTTCAAAGTGATGGCAGCTGTGGGCTTCCAATGAATGACCAAGGACCAAAAATCTTCTTTACTGTTTTACTGAAGAAAAAATGTCACCTACACCAGGGATGGCCTGAGGGTGAGTAAATTAAAAGCATTTTTTGGTAAACTGTCACTTTAAGTGTGGCACGAGTGTCCAGATACTTTTTGGTAGCACTGTACACATGGTTAGGAAAGTGTTCTATCCTGAATGAATCTCACCACAGGACACCAATGTCTCTACATTCAGTGAACTCTTCAATAAATTCTTCATTCATTCATACCATGTGACATCTGCACTGTCTGCCATGTGCATGAAGACAAAATGTGTTGGATCTGTCATAGTTAACAGAACTACACTAACAGAAAGAGACAGAGTCAGAGAGAGAATAGAAATAAAGAAGCAAACAGAAGAGGCTATGAATGATGTGTTCATGTTGTACTGCTGTATCTAATGGAAGTTACTGCTGGGATTAACTGAAACATGTTTCTCTGAAGAGCTGCTTGACAATAGCACTGCTCATTTATCCCTGTATGAAGAGGAACCAGGAAGATCCACAGGATCTTCAGTCCACAGTAAGATCACAGGTGTCAATCCACATTCTCACAATCAGGTCAATAGTCCTAAAATGTTGCTCTGAAAACATACAATGCTCTGGTTCCAGCCCACAGTCATATTCACTCTGTGTAAGTGGAGTAGGAAATGGGTGTAAGCAGTGTGGTCGCCTTGTGCTTACACACCTGCCACATCTAGCTGTGGCTGTGTAAAATAAAGCTATCTGAGTTTCCACTTTAATAAGGCCAAAAATATTTTTTGAGAGGGGGTTGCTTGGATGCTTCGTTGTTCACACATGCAGTTTTAAAGGCTGCAGAGTGAAAATAGAGTGAAACAAAAACAATGTTCATACTCTGCTCTTGAAATGTCTGAGTCTTGTTTTGATGGTGTTTACCTCGGAAGCTCATATGATGAAAGTTTGCCTTTGACACTGACCCCGCCTCATCGCTAGGTGGCCATCTTTGGCCCAGGGGTAATCACAGACCAAAGGCACTTGGCTGTCGGTCCCAAGAAAGCTTAGAGAAAGCACATTGGGGGCCTGGAATTGACAGTGAGAATGCAACTTGCCACTTCCTAGCTCACTTTTATTTGGCCAGATTAGTGGAAACTCAGATACTGACACTGCTGGCAGTCCTTTGTGCCAAGGGATATACTGTATCAGAAAAGTATACTGCCATTTCTCTTCAAATGTCAGTTGTATGTCAAGGCCATGCAGTAGTGATTTTACCATGCTTTGCACACAGCAACATCTCTTAAAGAAATGAAATGGTTGATAAAGTCAACTAAAGTTCCTTTTCTGTCACTCACTCAGAAAACGTCCTTCAGAGCCTATCATCTCTGATCTAAATATAAAAGGCCAATCAAAATTGATAAATGGAATTTGCATGCCATTCTCCACCCTGTACATATGGGTATGAAAGGAGGCAGTGTGCAACATTTATTCAGCTTATGTTCTTCAGAGCCAAAGCAACTAAAGAAAAAAGCATTATTATCATCATCTCAACGAATTGCTGTTGGATATACAACGCAAGACAGTGGACTGCTTTCTATCATTATTACCTGAGTGCTTTGGCAGCCAAACAGTGGTGTCTAAAAAGAGCTAATTTCCATTTATACTAAGGAATTCACACTGTTGGTATGTGTCTTTTTAAAGACTCTTTAAAAAGATAAAGATCTAAAGTTTCATCTGTCTTTCATTCCACTGCCAGCATTGGGTTGCAGTGGAATCCTCCACAATTCCCTCGATGTTTGCAGCTAGATGATTTTTACCTTGGGTCCTGATGTTACTCTACACCATGCCCTGCCCCGGTGCCATTCTTTCCCGAAGTGCACAAGGCCGTTTATAGAACATTGTGGTCCTTCTCAGCATCTGCTCCCTGACAGGCTCAACCTCCTGCGAAAACAATGTTGGCCCCAGCTCCCATTCCACCAGAGCCTGCCCACTGGCCGCTAGGACAGTAGAAGGACAGCTTCCGCCTCTTTACCATCCCAGGGAGGAGACAGTCAACACAAACATCTGGCCTGGCCCAGGGGGTCAGTGTGAGATAGATCCAGAGCAGTTTCTTTTCACAACAGGCTATTGGACAACCTGCTGAGTGCCAGGAGCCACCTGCTTCCCCTGGAATCTCCTCCTGGTAGGATGAAAGATCTACTGCACCACAAACTGCCTCCTCTTGGTATGGCGAAGCAGATTGTGCCTCTAATTCCATTGTCTCTGCATCTAAAGGCCTACTTAGTGCTTCCCAGCATTCGGTATGTCCCTGTCTCCTTGTATCTTTACCAAAGTAGCAGAGGCTGCCATTGCTTCCTTAAGGGAGTGGGGCGTGTGTATCCTCAATGTCGATGACTGGCTTATTCCAGGCCACTCATGAGACCAGTTGTCCTCTGGCACGTAGACCGATTAAGACCAATTAGATCTACGATCCGATTCAAAGTGTTTCAGAGGCTCCAGGTACATATGGCATCCTCATCGGCAGTAGTTCTTCAGGGTTTGACATACGACTGCTTCAGCACTGGCTAGATGATCAGGTCCTGAGGACAGTATGTCATCATGGGCCTCACCCTGTTGTTATCACACCTGAGTGTCAATGCATGTTCAGTCCATAGTTGTACCTGTCTTTCCTTCGTATCTGCCTCCTGATGGAGAAGGTCTTGAGGCGCATTGTGGTTACGACAGGTGCCTCGCAGTCAGGCTGGGAGCAGTGCAGATTCTGAAGATGGCTCTCCTGGTGGTGCTTGCCTCTGTGTACAGGACCTACCGGGACTCTATAAGTGCCTAGAGTTCAGTCCAGGTAACTCTCATGTCAACCTGAGGCCCCGGCCCAGCTACATGCTCAAAGTTTCCACCACCCCTTCCAGGATCAGGTGGTAAACCTGTAAGGACTTCACCTTTCCCAATGCAAGGGACCCAACCCTTGCATTGCTGTGCCCTGCACTTACAGTATATCTGGACCACACACAAAGCTTCAGGCTTTCTGAACAGCTCTTTGTCTGTTTCGGATCAGCAGAAAAGGGAGGGCTGTCTCCAAGAAGAGGTTAACTCATTGCATCAAGGACCGCAACTACAACAGTATACCATTCCCAAATCTACCATGCCTGTTTGGAGTTAGAGTGTGCAGACTTTCCTAGATTAGTGGTGACGTTCTGGGCACTTGGCAAAATTTTACAACCTTCACATAAAGCCAGTGTCAGTCTGTGTTCTTCACAGCTCTAACATGTGATCCTGGGTGGCTGGCAGGGTGTTAGACCTGTTTCACACTGCACGGGTATCCAGTAAATATGCAGTGCGTATCCGCTGTGTATGCAGAGCAGAGGGTGAGCGTATCCGTTGTGCTTTCACACCTTTGTGCAGTGCGTATTACCCATGTAGTTTATAATGTTTATAGTTTATAGTCTATAAGGATAAGACTTTGTATTCACTACCTAAATCAGCGCAGGAGAGAATTTGGTGCATATTACCATTTTGTTGCTAAGACGGCCTTCCATGTCTTTTCATTAGCTTGCTTATGAAGTCTTAATACATGACATGACGTGGATCGTAAAACATTTTTTGTTGTTCTACCTTGACAATTAGATGGATATGCGTGTGGTTTGAAACAGGCCTTACACTTGCACTATGCCCTCTGGTGTAGGCTGAGAACTTTTCCATCTATCTTAGCAGTCCCTGGTAGTAAGCTGGGCGGAGCATCTTGCTACCAGGCATGGTACCTGTGTGCATAGCCCTGGTTAGGTAAGCCCTTGTACCTGAGCTCAATGCTCAACACATGATGATTCCCCTTATGTCCCCTTTTCCCATATGATTTAGTTTTCCACTAACAGGTTTTCCAGTTGGTAAATCCTGTGATAGAGTTCTTCTACCATTACTATTGTGCCAGGGTCCCCTCAATTGATGGGTCCCTCAGCAGTACATTTTCGAGTATGAGTATTCACTGTTAGTGAGTCCATATGAGATATCTACATGCCACCTCCCTTTAGTAGGATGTGTTCTCCGTAGTGTTCTCTCCTCAGGTGGGAAGGGAACACTTCCCAGTGTTTTCTAACAGATCCCCAGTGGGAATCTCTTCTGGAAAGTTAAGGAAGGCCCCCACTGGTTGCGACTTTGGGTAAGGGCCCCCTCCACCCCCAAAGGGGTGGAGCGCTCCACCCTCCCTGTCACTAACTCAACATAACGTCGAGTTAGTGACAGAAAAGGCAAAGTCTTGGTTAATACTGTAACCAATGATCCCTGATGGTAGGAATGACACATTTTGTCTCTTATGCTCTCACAGAACTGTCCACTGCGTGACCGAGGCATGCTCTTGGCTCCTCAACACTAAATCTGAACAAGCGGTGCAAGCCATCTCCATTTAAACCTGTATGTACAGGGCGGAGAATGGCATGCAGATTCTACTCACCAATTTTGATTGGCCTTTAATATTCAGATTAGAGATGATAGACTCTCAAGGACAGACCTCTAGAGTTAACAACATTTTGTTTTCTCCATCAGGAAACAGAGATTACAGTCATAACCATTTACATATTATGTGTAACAGAAAGTTGGGGGAACATATTGATGTGTTGAAGAGTACATTCCTTTAGGTTCAAACCCCTTAGGTTCATGTTACAGTCTGGCAAAACTATAATTTGCTGCTTGCAATTACTAGTATCAGAGGGATATTCTTATCCTCAACAACATTCTATTGGGCAAACATTTGTTTATGCTTTTGCAAAAATGTAAATATTAGTCTCACTGTTATTTATACTATGGATTTTGTCAAGATTAATTGTACCATCAAGATTAACTGTATACAGTCACAGTTTTCTGTGCAGCTCTTACCAGCTGTCATCATAAGTCAGAGTAGTGGGCAGAGCATAGCTCATCTGGATGAGATGGTGGGAGGGCCAGGGGGTGGAGCAGTCTGAGGGTTTGGGGAGGGGCCAGATAATACTTCGTCCTCAGGGACAGACTCTATTGCGGATAGTAATTGATAATATTCATCCTCTCCATCCAGCAGCTTTATTTGCCTGAGAAATGACAGATTGAGAAAGAGAGAGAGCATACATTGTGATATGAGCATAAAGTAAAAAGTAAAAGATATATTATAGGTCCTGTATTGTGTCCCCTTTTTATTCATTAGTTAATTTCAAGTGGTCCTGCAGTGTAGCAAATGCATTTTTACACAAAAACATTTAGCCTTTTATTTAATATGAGATCATTAAAGCTGTACACAAAACAATCCTGCTTTACAGTGAAAAAAAGAATCCTGCTTTACAGTGTAAAAATGGAAACAAATACCATATAAAGTGTTTGTTAAAATGACAGAGAAAGAGCTTGAAAGCATGGGGATTAGTAAATAAATAAATCATAGAAAGAAAGAGTTAATCCTTTGATAGGAAATACGTATGCATATATTCGGCCTGGTTGAGATATTAGACTAACCAAGCTTAACTTCACAGACTGCAAGGTGACATATCTTACAATTAATGTGTATTCTTATACCACATCTACCAAAAATTATAGAAAAAACATTTTCCACTGTGAATTTGTATGAGAAGCAAACAGAGTTGTGGTCTTCTCGACTCCCCCTGCCTGAGCTGGTGGGGTGTTTAGATACGGAGAAGGAGAGCTGTTATTTACCCCAGTTTTCTGGGCTTTCTCTTGCTCCCCTGATAATCCAGACTTCTCTGCAGAGAGGACACAGGGAGATTGCACACATTCACACAAACACACACAGACAAACACATGCACACAAGTTAGAAAAGCTTCAGAAAAGACAAGCGTGCAAAGCAGTGAACATGAGCGAGAATCATTAATTTTTAATTCAAAGTGATTTTGTGTTGAATGTGTGCAGATGCTGATAATATCAGAAGTCACAGCATAATTTTTCTTGATCAAAGCGCGCGGGGCTGAGGCTGATGAGGCAGGCATCTTGCTCAGCTTTGATAAACCACATCAATTATTCACCGTGAAGGGAGACATCCTCACATGAAAGCAGCAGATAAAGCGCCAAAGCACATGGTGGAGACAACAGAGCGGCATGGGGGTGGGGGCTTGGGGGTCTGGCACAGGTAGCTTTAATTGTATTATCATCTAGAAACAAAGTTAGACAAAGGCTTCCATGAAAAGCTTTGAACTCACATTAAGATGGTTGTAATAAAGACTGTCTTCCGGGCTGTTTAGGAGCTTGGGCTGCTGTCCTCTTCGCCGAGGGGAACGGTGATGTAGCTTCACCAGCGGACCTGCGGGACACACATACTCGGATCAGAGTCAAGTCTCCAATTGTGTCGCCCTGCAGGAACTGCATGAGTACAGCAGTGCAAATAGAGATGACAGCTGTGGCGCACATAACAAACGTACACACTCTAAACAATACTCCAAATTTCTGAAAAAAAATGCGAATGATGCTTGCTGGTACAAAAGTCACAGCAACAGTGGATGTTGTGGGGAGCTGAAAGGGCATTGCTATGCAGGTGCTGAGTATGTAAGGTGTTCTCAGAGGGTTTTAGGGGCATTGCTAGGATGTTCAGGGACGTTGCTTACTTGCACGTCAAAAAACAACCCATATGTTTTTATGATTCTCTGGTCTCTAGGTATGACTTGTGTTCTTCATAAGTTTATGGGGATAATTTTGCCCTTTTTTCGTATTAGAACAACCTGAATCTCAACTTGCAAGATTTCAGGTATAATTCATGTTCTGAATTATACCTGAAAGTTCTGTGAGATAAGATTAATACTCTGTTCAAGTCCTCAGCCACAAGCAATAAGAGTAGTGATGCTTGCCTTAGCCATATACACAAACACACAGAGCCACTAGCTTGTGGCAGATATTTTCAAAGTTAGCAGTGACCCACACTATTGGCATGGATTTGTGGTTTTAACAACAAATCTTATTTTTTAAAGAATTTCTTCACTCACAAGTGCAAGTCATTTTAAATATGCAGTGTATACGTTTCACAATGATACATAAGATCCAGCAATCTGATTTGCCAAATTCTGTCGGTTTACAATTATTATAGATCAAACAGCATGTCAGCAAGAGAAGAAAGTCTTTCTCATGTTCACTCGTAACCTTTCAGATCTACAAACACGACAAAACGAGCAGAAATCCAGGACACCTTTATTACGACAGAATGTATATTTAATATCCGGGAGTGTTTCATCTTGTCTTCACTTTAGAAAAGTCAGTGCTCCGCAGCTCATCATCTTTCCAGATACTCTGTAAATCTTCTCTAAAACAGAGTTCAGTGACGCACTCTTTCTGTGAAATGCTCCTGCGTGATGGCTTTGAACAGACTGCAGAACATCTCTATCCTTCCAACACTTCAAAGGTCTGAGATTCAGTCTTTCTCTTGCTGGGTGTAATTCTACTTTGCATAGATTTGACGTTCTGCTGCTTCAAAGACGTTTAAACAAGGTGATGTACTCTACCACTTTATAGTGATGCAGCTATAATGGCTGCTTGGTTCTGGTCCAGAAGTTCCTCAAATGGGTCAAAATGCTCATTGTCACGTTTAAAAGTTTTTCTTTTTCAGAAGATGACTTCCCATCATGCTGTGCTTTGTCAAGGAACTGCACCTTGTAACAGCTGATCTGCAAGTCATTTCAACATTGTAAATTAAAACTGGATTTGGACAGAAACTCTATATTTGTATAATAAGAGGACATCAAACAGAGAACATAACCGTTTAGGCCAAAAGTAGGAGATTGCTGGAAACACTGGAAAAACACATTTATAATCAAATGTGTGCTGACAGCAAACAAGTAATATCTTTCGGATACTACAAACAAAGAAGAATATTGCTATTTAATAAAAAAAAAAAATAAAATAAATTGCTTTTTTAAAGACAAATCTTTGACCAAAATACTAAAGAACTTGCTATGTTCTCTGTTTTTTTTAAGCCTATCCCTTCAAACTGCTAGACAAATGGATAAAAGTTCCACCCTTTAATTTTTTAATTTTCCTTAAATTTCAAAAATATAGGTTGGGAATACTGCTTTATTCAGTTCATGCAGTTCTTCAACATACAAAAACTCAAACTGTGAGAAAAGGCATGCAAATATTTGAGAATGAAAGGAAAAAAGAGGCAGAGAAGTATCTTTATGTTGGATACTCTCCCACAAAGTCTTCAAGTAGTCTGACCTTGACTAATTAGTGATCTGCTGATCATTGTGTGGGTTAGACCTCTGCCACATACAACACATGTGGGTTAGTGCCTGATCCTCCCTCTTTGTCTGGGAAATCAGCACCATTTGATCCAGAGCTCTCCTCAGGGTCATTGCTCTTACCCTAATAGACCAGCAACACACAGGCTGCCAACAGCTGAAAAATGCTCTCCATCCTGCCCAGAGCCTGCAAACCACAAAACTTGGAGCTGATCAAGTTACACAGTATTGAAATTTGAATGATACATCGAGTAGATACTTCAATCTAAAAAGTGAAAGAAATAGTAGACAAATGTCATTTTCTCACACTAAGAGTGAAACAAATATCAAGCTGTACAAAAACAAAATCACCCCAGAAGTGAATGCAATGCCATCAGCCTTTCACAGGAGAAGTAGCTGAAAGTTAAACGTTAGAGAACAAGAAGGATGAGAACTAGCAAATAAGCGCAAGACACTAATGTCAGCATTAAAATGTAATTTACATTTGAAACATGTTGTACGATAGCAAAGTTTCGTACATTTGTTAAGAAAACCCATAAGTTTAAAAAAAATGTTACTTTAGGATTGTCAAAGTTAATGTTTTAAATGAATTAAACCAAATCACTTTAAAGTCTTCAGTGCATGCTCTAAATGATGCAGATTACAATTCACAGATAACAATACACATTAGACATAATATATACACAACAGACAGTTAGGATATACAAGATTACATATGTTACACACAATTACAACATTACCAATTACACATGTTTATAGCCAGTAATTTTTAAAATATCATTAAACTAGCAACATTTACCTAATTTGCCAATACAACTTTCTAATTTGTGTTAATACTACAGACTGATCATAACAGCCAGAACCAGAAAAACAGCAGTATTCAATAGTGTGTTCATAGCACACAAGACCAACTAATCACTGGGATACCTCAAGGTTTGGTGCTTAGTCCCCTACATTTTACAATATACACAACATTATTAGGACCAATCAATCCAGGTAGAATGATGATCTGAGCATCCCTCACCCTTTTAACTTCTACATCTTTCCTATAAAAATAAACAAGAAACAACAACAAAATCCTTCACACTTGTGTATAAATATTCCTCAATGGTAAATGCTAAATTAATATCGTAAATAAATGCAGAAAGAATAAAGTGCTATGGATAACCAAAATTCTTTTTCCACAGAAATGTACATTTTTATGTACATTTGTGTGCACACAATATGCAAAGCATGCGAAATAAAAGGATTAAACAAATGTATTAAAACAACTACAAACCACTGTATGGTTTTCAGAGCATGTGCACTGACATGTATGTTGGAAAGGTTTGGTCAGACATAATCCTTTATTTAGGACTTAGGATTGATTTGTTATATGGACGTCTGTGTACGAAAAGAAGAAAAAGCAATAAAATAAATCACTAAGGGGTTGAGTTTTATGTTTTACCACTTGCCTTGCATATTGTAAATGTTTGTATTGGATAGATAAAAAGACTGTGAATTCTCAGAGAGAGGTTTTAATTTGACAAGACTCAGGCTGCCTCTTAAAAAGCACCTCTAAATCCCTTGAATCAGAACGCGCTTCAGAAACTACATAAAAGAGATGCTAAAAGGGGCTTTAGCTGTATAAATGCAGGAGGCGTATTGATTCTCGTCGCTCACGTGCTCTGATCACCTGACATGTCACTGGCTGGGCTGGGCCGAGCTGAGCCGCCGGGGTTTGTTTGTACAGATGGGGGGGCAAAATCATCAGCAGCAGTCTTTCATGTCTAAATGAAGCATGTGCAGACCAGACCATACACACAAACACAATGCTGAACAGAGACATTGGAAACAGCACAAACACAGACAAAAGTATAACAGACAACAATAACCCACAAACGTACAAACTAATGCAAAGACACACTATACACAGACACTCACACAGACATTAAGACTGCATTCCTCAAGCCTTTCAAACAAAGCTACTGAGCAACAATATAGTCAGACACTTGGGAGTTCTTCTAGGCCAATATGGAACTGGAACTTTCAGTAATGTCTGATTATAACAATCTAATAATCACAATATGCTTGAAATGACACTCACAACAAGGAAAACATCATGGGCCCAATATGACCTGATGTGTTTATGACAACAGTGTGTATGACAAAAACTGGCAATCAATACATACACCAATAAGCAAACTAAAAACAAACTAATTCCCTTTAAACGCACACACATGGTCATGGAAAATCCGACATAATAACAAGACAGTCTTTAACTTCAACCAGTCACACCTTAAGAGGATGAAAGGAAAGCCACCCAACTCATCACCAGGACTTAAACCACAGTATCACGGATGCTTATATGCTAATACAAGGGACAGTGGAAGACAGACTTTCTTTTTTGAAGCACAATTTAAATACTCCATCTGTTAATGTCTTGTGAAAAAACCTATGTGAACATCTTGTTAAAGTTTCTCTGTATCTCAATGACATTAAGAGGATTTTAAAAGTTGGCACCAAGACTTTCCCACAATGCAGTGCTCAGTTACATTTCACCAAGCAGGAGCAGAAGTGAGAAAATTTGTGTTTTATAATAGCAGGACAGTATGTTACATCAAGAGATGATGATGATGATATGACGATCAGCTTGAAAAAGAGAAAGAGTGAGTGGGAGAGAGAGTAGAGAGAAGAGTGGATTGTGTGGCTGGCCTTTAGGAGGCTGGTGTGACAGAGACCCCCGACCTCCCTTAAAAAACATATCTCTGTTGATCTGACATGACATCTTCCCTGCGGCTGACACAGTCAGCAGTGTAGCCAATTAGACACAGTCATTGAGTTCAGGGCTACACAGGCAGCCTGACACCTTCAAATAATCTGTTCTGCTGCTGACATTAATGAACAGAACCTGGCGTACACAGAGAATGACAGGATCACGATGACTGAAAATCTTCAAAGGACTTAAAACTGTTTATTTATACTCTTATCATAAGCAATAACATTTCTACATATATCTATGGCCTTAAAAATCTGTGGACACTTTAATCACAGATATCTGAATACCGTTATCTGAACACCATTAGATATCTGAACACTATAGTGCTAGATAAAATATATCCAGATCTAGATACAAATGATGCTGGAGCTATTCTCAGAACATACCAACACTTCTCTGCACAATGATGAAGGCCAACTGCTGTCTAAGTGATTTTATTGTCTGAATTAGGTCAGTTTCCCACAAGCAGCACACAGATTTAGTCATTTAAAAGCCACAGTTTTTTAACTGTTCTGCTAAAAATGTGTGCTTGTGTTATCTTCAAAATAAATTCATATTTTGTTATCTAATTCACAGCATGATAAAATGATAAAGCTGCTGTTCAATGATGAACTGTCAAAGAAATATTGCAATAATGAAATTTTACAATAACTTTCAATAAGCCTTTAAGCACAAAGGGATAGTTTACCCAAAATGAAACTTCTGTCATCTTTTACACAATGTTAGTGAGTGAATAGGTCAGCCTTCATTTACTTTCACTGTTTAGAAGAAAGAGCAGCATTAATTTCTCCCAAAAATGATGATGATAGAATTTTCTTTTTTGGTGAACTATAAATATAAATATATAATTGGTTGACACACATAATATTACGTTATAAAAAACAGATTACAGACCATAGTTAATCTACAGCACATTCAAATATGATGTCATTAACGTTAATGCATATATATATACATATATATATATATAAGTTATAAGTTTAATGACATCACCAAATTTCTGACTGTACTGTAGAATAATTATTATTTGTTAAAGCATTTTGCAATGCGATAATGTTACTAATGAAAGCTATTTTAAAGTTATTCACCATAAAATCTAATTATCTGGATAGCTATATTGGCATGAGGTTTCCATAAATTGGGGAAAAAAACTCCTTATGTAACAGATTCAGAAGAAACTCAAAGGGAAGATCAACTGCAGCCCAAACCAAGATTCAATTCATTTAGACACAAGAGGAAAGAGGAAATATGTACCTCACTGAGGTTAATCCATCAAATAAGTCAAGTCGCACTAACCAGGAATGACACTGTTCACACTGTACACTGTTCATTTGTTTTGTCACTCATTTCTGCTAATCCTGGAAAACTTTTGATCTTGTATTTGATGATACATTTAAATGACATGTTTAGAGGTGTGTTTTACTGAGAAAAGCCCAAATCAGACTATTTTAACACTCCCCCACACCACAGAACCCTTCAGGCCAATGCTTATCACTGCCATCCACACAAAAATAAATAAGAGACGGCAGCATAAAGTGTTTCTTTCTGGAATTTTCTTTATGCCTTTCAAAGGCACTTATGTATATAGAATAACACATCTTTGTCTTTGTACGCCCATACTTTTTAAGTGAAAGTTAGTTCTCTTATGTTGCTCTCTGGCAAAAAGGATCAGACTTCATGGTTTCTAAAAGCTGAGCTCCTTATGCTAACCCGCTTTATAAAGATTATGCTTTTGGTAAACATACATGTCAGTATTGAGAAAACAAGAAAGGTAAATTACGATGGGGCTGAAAGAGAGAAAGAGAGAAAGAAAGAGAGAGAGAGAGAGAGAGAGAGAGAGACTCCCAATCTCAACTTTGAAGGATCATTCAGAGTTACTTTCAACATGTATCACGCTGTTAATTACCATAGAACGTAATGCTGACATGTCCCTCAGTTTGTAAAAAGAAAACAAAAAAACTTATTTACAGTAATAAACTTGGAAGCCTCTGTGTATCTCTGGAATGACAGCAGCAGAATAATAGAGAGAGGAAGTGAGCAGCAGGAAGTGAGCAGAACTCCAGACATCTGGCTTTGCCATCTCCCCTGACACACACACAGACACACACACACACACAAATCCACACACATGCTTTCACATAATGCACTCCTACATGTGTTCTGTTCTGTTAACAGAGGTAATCGCGCAGGGGTGGGGGTGGGTTTTTTTTGGGGCAAACAAGGAGGACACTAATGTGTATAATGCATTTGTATAACAACATAAACATGGTTTACAGGGACACTTCCTCTGTCCTCATAAACTAAATTGCTCAGAAAACATGGACATTTTCTGTGAGGGTTAAGTTTAGAGGTGGGGTTAGGGGGTAGAATATACAGTTTGTACAGTGTAAAAACCATTACGTATATGGAGAGTCCTCATAATCCACATATGCCAACATATGTGTGTGTGTTGGCTCTCAGTGCAGTATAGTCAGCAATTTTGTTTTTGCATATTTAAGGTAAGGTCATTTGAACTAAATAGTTTTAAACAGCCAGGCAGGGTCATGCTGAGACATCTTTATCCTCCAGTACATTATGAGTGTACATACAGTTAACTAGTGTCAGCCTCAGACAGCACTCTCATGATTTTTGTAAATTCTCCGGAAACAAATCCTGTTCAAAGGATATCTGTAGTTCCTCTGGTATAGAGGGCTTCTGAGGAAGACAGTCACTGGATATGTTATATTTACCAGGTTAAATATGTATTTGAAAGATGTTTAAGAAAAGAGTTTGAAAGAGTTTTAAGGAATTTAGCAAACTACAAACATTATAAATTACAAATTATGAGAATAATCAATATTTAATAGTTTTGAATACACAGAAATTCTTATTACAGAGTCTGTTTCTTGAGGAATTACAACATATGACATTTGACCTTGGCCGACAATAGTGGCTTCCATAACATTGTAATACACACCCAAAGATGTGAGTAAAATATATTTTTAAGATCAAAAATGTATACAGAACTGTATTTATTTTATTTATTTATTTATAAACATCGCAGACAGTGATGTGTGAGGTCACCTGCTCTTAGTCTCATTGAGTTAGCAGCTGTCTAACGCAGGCGAGCTGTGGTGATTTGACAGTAATCCGGAGCCACTGCAGTGCAGAGCGTGTTACATTATCTGTCTTAATCCGGTAATCCGTGGACACACAGCTCATCTCAATCCCACCCCCACACACACCTTCCACCAGTAATCACTCTAATGATGGACCCCCGGCAACCAATCCCAGCAGCCCCGCCTCTACATTTGCCCCTGATTGACACACCTTCCATCTCTCTGCACACACACACACACACACAGCTCCCAGGCAGCTTTCATTAATGTAATTCACAGCCCAGGGCAAAACACAAAGCAAACATATGTTCAGCAAATATGTGTGTTTTGGTCTTTGTGTCACTGTGACTGTGAGCATCTAATAGAGTCACTGGCATGTGTCACTGGCATCATGTCTCTCATCCAATGCCTGGGCTCAACTAAAGCTCATCCAAACCATAAACTGATGTGACAGAAAGCCAGAGCAAGAGAGGAATGGAGGCACTGCTGGTAGTAAAGTAATAGTTCACTTAAAAATGAAAATTCTGTCTGCATTTACTCCACCTCAGGTCTCTCCAAACCCTGTATACCGTTATTTGTTCACTGCGAAGTAATTCACGCTGCTTTGTCACACAATAAAAGTAAACAGACTTGCAAGCTCCAAAATGAAAAAAAAAGCATCAAAAAAGTATAAATGTGACCCGTGCTGTCAAAATGCGCCACAATAAGCAAATTTTCAAAAATGAATTCCTGTTATTTGCATATTCTCCATTAAAAAAATTAGTTGGAATTTCTGAAGCACAAGTCATTGAGAAGAGAGCAAAAAAACAATTTTTTCATGGACTTCATAGATTATTAAAACAAATCTCTCAGACAATGTAAAAATAAAGATAATTTTAGATGTTTAACTGCTGTTTGTATCATTGTGATCTTTTAGACCAAATTAGAACAAATTGACATTTTTTTTTACTTATTTCACCTGTATCTTATAATTAGACCATTGTCATTCTGAACCATTTGCCAGAACGTGTCACAAATGTCTTCTAATGTCATGTAATAATTTTGTGTGAAGAACAAACAGAAATGTAAGTTGTTAGTCACAAAAGTTTTCAAAACAAAACTGTGAAACACAGTTCAGCGATTTCAAACTTACTATGTGAAGATGAAAGTTTGACATCATTGATGCCATATACCTATTTTAAATATGCTGAAGGCTTTTTTGTGATTGATGGTCATTTTTGGAGCTGTTTTTGTTTATTAAACAGAAATAAGCAGCAAGAACAGACCTGAGATTTTCCCCTGTTGTGTTCCATGGAGGAAAGTAAGTCATGTGTGTTTGGAATGACATGATGACAGGATTTTCCTTTAAAGAATTATGCTGCAGTAGCAGTGTGGGGATTTCATCTGCCTTTAGCTCTTGTGTAGTGCAGTACTGTGTATGTCTGTTACTTTGTGTGTCTGTGGTTTAGTGTATATTTATGTGTGGCATTGTTTGTATTCTGGGAACTTTTATTGTGAGGATGTGTGTGTCTGTGTTGACTCACCCTGTTTGCTCAGTGCAGGTCTCTCCTGTATCTCGTTTGTTTCTCCACCGTAACTCTGTCTGTCTGTCTTCAGCACAGACATGCCACTGGAGCTTTCCTTTCTACTGCCTGTGTCTTTATGTGCAACCTCAAAGAGCAACACACAGACACACACAGAACAAAGTAAACAAATACAAACACATTTATCATAATGAATAAAACAGCAGCGAGTCTTTTATGTGAATTAAGTGAAGTCATTTATTGAGAGCAGACTGTTTTTACCAGCATCCATTAACACAGTGTTTGGCAACACAAGCAGTAAGTGCTAATGCACTGCTGCTAGAGCTCTCTGTCTCTCACTCGCTCTCTCCCTCGTCACACTCAGTTCATTGTAATGCAGGAAATAACGGAGGCCATCCTCGCAGACTTCCACACACATTTAATTTTATCTTTGAATAAAAGAGCTATAGGAAAGAATTAATCTGCTTAACATTTCTAAGTACCCCCTCCAAAGCAGCGGGCTGTTTTAATCTTACATATGCTCAGCAGAGTTACTGGCAAAAACTGTACGTTTTCTTCATCTCATCCTTTCAACATCAAATGGCGAGCAGCAAAAATTGGATCAGACTTCAAAGCTCAGCAATGTGCTCCAAGTCACAGAGTGGCTCTACTATTTCACATATTGAATTCGAACAGGATATCAAAGTCCTAGCAAAGAACCTCAGGTCTTTACTGGAAAAAAGGGGCTCCAACATCTGTAGAGAGAGCGGCAAAAATACAAATCACCTCAGGGAGAAGTCAGCGTTTACTCTCTAGCACACTTTTTCCAGTCTTTTTATTCACTGCTTCTCTGTACCTCCCTGGATTTCTCTCTCTCTCTCTCTCTCTCTCTCTCTCAGTTCAAAAGTGAATTCTCAACAAGGGAATTGTCTCTTTTGTCTCAATGACTGTGGCATTTGATCTGTGGGGTTTTCCGTGTAACATTCAGTTCAGTTTGGTGGCAGAATTTAGAGGACAGGAGCTGTATCAGGCATATAATTAAAGGAATAGTTCACCAAAAAAATTAAAAATCTGTCATTTAGCTCTCTGTCCTTACAGGCCTGTATATTCTGAAGAATGATCATGCTGGTCTTTTCTATGCAGAGACTCACAAGCTCTGAAATGGCAAAGAGAAACAGACACAGAGTTGTGTCTGAATACACAACAGCACAAATGAGATTTGATTTCTATGGCAGAGTGAAAGAGTTTAAGTGAAAAACGACAATTCCTTTGAAATGAAACTCTGAAATGATCATACAGTCTTCATCTGGACCTGGAATGCTCTCTTCAATCTGATATGTGAATATATTTAATTTTGGTAATGTGAGTATTATTATTATATACATTCAACTTTTCATGGTCATTTAAGTTAAGTTTTTTTAAGTATTTCAAACTCCACCTGTAGGCCTTATTATGTCTGACCTTGTCTCCTGGATTGTGACTGGCAGAGTTTCTTGTTTCCGATATGCCTTTTCTGGGGAGGCAAAATGATAGAACAGTTAGAATTTCTGAAAATCCATGCTTAATATTTCTGAAACTCCAAGAAAACAATTCAGTATAAAACAATATGCTGTTGATAGAATATTACCACATTCCAAAAGTGAAAATAAAAGTCAAAAATAAGATGTTTTTAATATATCAATAACAGTTAATTTTAGACAGCAGTTGCTCCTGATTTCCATATTTTTCTCATAGTGAAAAGACCAATAATGTCACGCTAATTGTATGGAGTTTCAGAAGAGATCTAAGCAATCAGAAGAGATCTCAGACTGTGGCCATAAGTACGAGAGCTCTCAATTTAAACTTCAATATTCTCAAATTCTCCCAAGACCAAATGTTTTGAGCTCTGCTATCCACAGTTATTTTCTAGTTCAATACTTTAATCATATGTCAGAAGATGTCTAGTTTGTGTCCAATTTAATCTTTCCTGAAACAAAAACATCTGAGACTAAGTTGATACTTAAATAAAAGAAGATTAAGAACTTCCAACCTAAGAAAAAGCGAACTTTGAGCAATGAAATTATTCCAATAGCATTGACATCATCAGCAGCTTTGCCCACTCCTCAAAAGTCACTTATCTATTTATTGTGGTAAGTCTGACATGTGTAACGTATGATTTGAATTCACATACACTGATATTATCTGAGACCTGCTCATACCCTGTCATAAGACTCACATACACCTGCTCCTGTCAGCTAATGAGCATGTAGGTAAGTTTATGAACTTTACAAGGGAAAATTGGGCCAGTTGATGTCAAAATAAATCTATAACGATCCTCTCTAGCTCTGATGAAACAGAATAGCAAAGTGTGAGGTTTGAAGTTTCACCACTGAGATTTCTGATATAAACAAGCATTGAGAATCCCCACTGATAAACCAACTGACTGGAGGATACACACACACATAAACGCACACACACACATGCATACACAAACACAAACACTCTCAGATAAGTGGAGGGAGAATAAAAACTTAATAAGAATTACTTTATCCAAAACCACATTCTAATTAAACAGTGCATAAAAATGCTTACAATGACTGGACACATCATAAACCAGTTATACATCAGAGTTGTGCCCTAGTGAGTAGTGCAGATACTCAGATACGATGAGCAGAAACGACTGAAAATGGAAAACGCATGCTTTCATAAAGGGAAAATGCATGTGATTTTTCCAGTAAGACATTTTTTGTTCCTGAAACAACATTTCTGTCAAACTTAGTATAACATTTAATAATCAACTACCTGTATGATCAGAGGATAAAGATAGATTATAAAGAAAAAAATGAAATCCCCAATCAAAACCCTATAATTAACTGTAAAATCTGATTGGTTGGTTTATTGATTGATAAATTGATAGCCCCTTGACTATACAAAAAATAAAATGAATGCTCTGAAAATGATGTCTCTATACGTGTGTTTGAATTAGTAGCTGAATGTAAATTCAGTAAATGGCTTATATGGCTGGCTGCCTCTACTGTATAGAACAAATACAATGCACAAACTACTATACTATAGAGAATGTGAACCTATGTCATGCCGCATCGCATGCTGGGGTGGTGCCACCATCTTAAGAGGATCCCCTTCTGCTGCTAATACTGAAATTAATATAGATACCTGCTTACCGTTTGTTTTAGTTGCCCTCAAAATAAATCTATACATTTTTCATGGTATCGTTTGCAGGGAATAGAGGCTATTTTACTGCACTGCATGGCGGTTTGATGTTTTCAATATAGTTTTGTAGAATGCCAATCACAATGTATCTGGTTACCATGAAAACACTTTCACATTGGCACTTGCTACTGCATCAGCAATAATACGGTAGAAATATCCAAATAAAAAATATGTGTTCAACAGGCTGACAGAAGTCTATCCATTTCTTTTTCGGAAACATTTCAGTGTATATATAAACATATTCTTTTAATATAAACATATATACCCATATTTACTAAACAAATGACAACCAACAAACTGTTCCTGTAGCTCAACTGGTAGTGCAAATTGTGTTAGTAGGTTGTGGGTTCGATTCTCAGGGGAACACGTACTGATAAATTGAAGACTGTAAATGCACTGTAAGTCACAGCATCTGCCAAATGCATAAATGTAAAGCTAAATGCAAACAAATCCCTAGAACCTAGAACAGTTTTGTAGTGGCTGTGTGTAAGTTCTGCTAATCAAAAGCAGAGTGACAGTTATACAAACAAAGGTAAATTTAAGTTTTAAAAACATGATTTAATTAAAAATGATTTTATTAAGTGATAAGCAGTGAGTTTAATCAGTGACGACATTAATAGATTTGGCTTCCAGTGTCTTCTTGTCACCTCAACCTTCTTCCATAGGTGGTTTTACATGTAGAAAAGACAAAAAAATACTTATTATATGGTCCAGTTTTCTCCTTGAACAATGAAGCACTACCGCAACTATTCTTAATGCAGTAGGAATACATTACAGTAGTGACATTTTTCATAATCATGACAGAAAATCAAAATACTGCCCTAAACTCACAAGCAGAAAGGCAGCGCGATCCTCCTAATATGGTGTCAAAACAAAAGATTTACCCAGAATTCAACACAGTGTGACATCAGCTTCACATTCTCTGTAATAACACAAATCACTCACTTACCCAGTCAGCTGTCGACTGTGTTTGTAGTCTTTTCTGACTTTGTACCCTCTGTATGCTGTAACAGATATTCACATAACAACATACATTAAAATAACAATACAAGACCACAGGCTCTGAATATGATACTATAAAGTAATAAGATCACAGCTGCTTTTATGAAGCTATATCCATCATAACCCTGAGTATGGTAATAGTGATATTTGCCTTAGCAAACACACTAATAGAAAACAGCCACAGATGGTTAAGAATACCATCAGTGTTTGCTTTTTGGTCATATTTGCTTTAAATTGACGTTCTGTCACATACATTCAGATAAATTCATTCCTCTAACCAGAAACAACTAAATGGGTGTGTAGGAAAAAATACAATGAGATCTGAGTAAATAATTAGTACTTTATCACTTGTACAAATGAGTGTAAACCACAGAACACAGGAAACAGCAGCCCTGCTCTAAAATCCTAAAGCAGTCATTTATTCTGCTTTCAATGAGATGCCCAATTAAAACTCAACACTGCACGCTTTAATAAGAACAGCAGCCTGGAAACTCTCTCTCACACACACACACACAGTCACGAGTCAGAAGCAGTGCAGGAGTGTATTGTTTGTCATGTGTGAGTTTTATATATATATATATATATATATATATATATATATATAAACCCAACAAATCAAAAGGTTAAATATTAGAAGAATGTTTAATGTTTCAGTAACTATCAAAGTTAAATGTGAAAAGAAGGTTTGATGAAAGAGGTAACCGTAGAAACAGCAGGGGCTGCTTTGGTGCTTTCAGCTAACAAATACTGCTACTTTTACACTTTATTCTAGATTTATCTCAAAAGGTAAAAAGAGGGTGATATATAAGCCACTAGGCATTACCATATGGAATTCCAAAAAAAAATAAATAATTGTTTTCAAACAGATTTCAGAACGTTGATCGGTAAAACCTTTGGCACCAAAAGATATATTTGCTGCATGAGATGAACCTCAAAAGAATAAACCCTGAAACTTTGTTTATACTTATTTACATAGTAACCTTCATACTGTGTAAATAACACACTGTAATCAGCATATGCTCTGTAGATCTCAAACATTTCAATGTTGAGTGTATATTTAAAAAATGCTAATATGGCCCACCTCAAAGTGGCCTGCATGCATAAACACACCTTTACATGGCTCTGAACATGTGTCTGAATATTATTCACCATATACTCCATATGAATACTACACCACCTGCACTAGTGCACACACTGTGAAAGAGAAATGCGTCTGCCAAAAAGGGGAACTGAAGTACTCCAGAAGAGGAGAGCAGAACAATAGCATCACTCCTCCTTCTCCTTCCTCCCCCCGGACCCCTGCCTCTACCCCCCCCAAATCGCCCTCAAAAGACGAGCGCGACGATGGAAACGCGCCCCAAGAAGGTTAATATGCTGCTTTGATCTCCGTCAGGCCACACCGAGTAAGAATTCATTTACATTTCAGATGAAAAGGGTGACAGTATAAAAAGCCATCTTGTTTCTGGTATGTGAGAGTCTGTAATGGGTCGGGAATCTGAGAGAGGAAGTGGCAGAGAACAGAAGGGGGATCACTTCCCCCATCACTCCCTCCCTCACCCTCTCTCTCCCTCTCCTCTGCTGCCTGCACTGGGAAACAGATGAAAGCAAAGAGTGCAACTAATGCTTCATTCTACTGAAACATGGGGACCAAATGCTGTGACCCAAACTTTCAAAAGAGACGCTGGCTTTACGCATTATTCATTTATCAGCACTGTTTCATGGGATTGTTTGTTGAGATCAAAAAATATACTTTGTGAAAATACTAAGTTTATGACTGAAAAAAAAACAGATGAAAATAATAAAATAAATGAAAATTTGGAGGGAAAATTTCGAATAGAGAAAGATGATCTAGGTCTTGCCTCTGTGGCTCTAAATTTACACACATTTTTCTACTTTCCTACTTCCTGATCATGACCTCACTGTGAAGTTTCTAAACAAAGAACAGATCTTGTTGATGTTCTAAATTCTGTCCTAAGGTATTTATCTGTCTGACATCAGAAATACAAACATTTATGAAGGACCCTTTTCTCAAGCGTACTGATATTCTATTTTGAAAAGCATCACAATTGTGTAAGATACATTTTTATGTTAGCAAGTCCTTAGAAATGTTCACCTGACTGGATCCGTACAGCAGCCTGTTCGCGCTCTCTCTTGATGAGCTTCAGGTTCTGACGGGCCACGTAACCCCTCCAGGCTGGAGAGAGAGGGAATATAACACAAAATACTAATTTGTTACATTCACCACAGTATGTAACACATGCATCTGTTACATTTGCAAGTAATAATTAATGAGAGGCTGTGCTATAGCAATTAGGTGATGAGGTCTTAGCTGTGCTATATTGCGAGTATAGCATAGCTAGTGACCAATCAGCATCCAGATCCAGAACTATCCATTTTATAATTACAGTCTTAATGCAGACCTTTGCTATCAGACAAGTACTTTAGGTAACAAGCACCTGATTGTATGATGATCGCCCCGTTGTTTCGTTTCTCTCTCTCTCTGCGATACCGTCGGGCTCCCAGCCAGCCTTTAGTGTAGGCCTGCATCAACACCACCCGAGCAATCACCTCACGCAACATCAGATTTAGCTGTTCCACGTGATAGTACTTCAAAAACACCTGTCCCACATAAAGATATGATGAAAAGACAGATAAACACAGCACACTCATACCCTCACAATGGACACGGCACCTCTGCGTCTTATGGGAAGATAAAATGATTGTAATCTATGAAGAGAAAGAAGTTGCAGCTGCTAACCACCTATTCAATTAGATTCATGGATGACTACCTGAACTTGTAGACAAAGAGAAGGCAAGAGAAGGTAACAGTGTGTGATAAAGAACATGGCACATATGTATTCTGGGTAACAATGTCCTACCCAGGAGGACAGTAAGCATAAAACCAGGGCCTAAATCTTAAAACCATTTATATAAGGCATTGATGTTGCTATTCATCTTTAATCTTCAAAATGTGCTGGATGAGTGAACCTCAGATACCTTATTTATTCCACCAGTCTACAAATATTATAATTTATGAATATATTATACAATACTCTGTTGTACATATATGTACGATGTATTTACTGTGTAACTATGTAATTACTACAGCTACAAACCATGAACCTACATACTGGTTCTGTAAAATAAGGGCGTAACTGAAATGTTTATGTTTGTTTGTTGATTTATATTTGTGTATTTATTTAATTTATGATCACTATGAATTGTTTAAACTTTTAATAAAATATTATCTAATGTTTTTATTTCTTGTATTGTATTAAATACTTTCATATTGTTTTGTTTTTTGCAACGAAACGTACAAGCAGAACAATGATACTTTACCTTTGTCCTGCCCATTATCCAGCTGTCCAGTTTGGCCTTCTGTAGTATAATGATGGCATTCTCTTTACTGCCCTCTGGCATCTGATGTGCGCGGAATGACAGATAGTAATACCTACAGAAAATCAAAATAATAGATTACAACAGTGAAAATTGTTTGTTTACAAAGGATTTTTCATACTTTGATAAAGATAACTGATTATATTAATTAGTGATTGTATCAAACAAAAACATACATTTTATGTTCCCTATAAGTAATTTTAGGACAACTTCCAGAAGAGTGTAAACACTAGCACTATCACAACACTGCATAACTGTTGTGGCAGAACTGCCTGTTTGACAGAACAATAAAAAATAGGAAGGGGTTTAAAGGGCTTGAACTTGTGGGAATGTTTGGAAAACCTGTTTGGAAAAAGTCATTTTCACAATTCCTTTTGATAACACTAGTGGTACATAAATAACACACTTTAAATAAATAACACATACAGTATTGTACACTCTGCAAACATTTGCTAAACAGGTTTATTAACATGTAATTAAGCAATTTGAATTTGAATGTGGGAACTTTTGATGCTTTTTATTTGCTTACAAATCAATGTTTATCATTAATAATGTATTAACTGTGTATCTCTGTGTTTGTGCTGCTGTGTTTGTGTGACATTACACATCTCAAAACTGAATTTGAAAATTTCTGCCAGAGTTTCCACATTGAAAGCAGTTTTTTTGAGTAGGAAGTCCTGACTTTCTGAGTTAAATGAAATACATATTAAAACGTGGATGAACAAGACTACTAATACTCCATCAGTAACTTCTCCTGATACACAGAATTTTGAGTTAGAAAGGTACAATGTTGCCAGTCTGTCTGATAAACCAATACAAGGGCATTGTTCCCATGTTTGTCAGTATCTGGGGACTCTTCTGTTATACTTCTGAAAATACCTGCCTACAAGAAAACTGATATGACTCTCATAAAGAAACCTCAAAGAAACTCCTGAAGCTTGCAGTTGATCCTGGGTATTTATGCTCTCTGAAGAGGAAGCAATCTGCCTTTGTGTTCAAGAGAGAAGACTGCCTTTGATTCTATTGAACCGTGGCCTTTCATAATTATACTCTTGATAGCTGTTATGTCTGACAGAAAATACAATGAGCTCTCCTCTACAACATCAGAAAAGGTTCACACTTGAATCTGTCTCTTCATTCAGAAGCTGGTTTTACAGATCCAGTGTGCCAGTGCAGATCAGGCAGGAAGATCTTTAGACGTTGCCTGACTAACTAAACACAAACAAACTCTGAACGGTCACTCTGAACACTGTTTTTGTTAAACTTGTTGGAAAGGTCTGGGGAACATGGTAATCAGGACACTTCTGTGATCAAAAGGAGGACACGAAAAAAGTCTAAGAGAGCCTTCCGTTTGAGCGGCCCCTCAGAGCGAGAGAAATTGTCTGGGATGCTTATGAGATGACCTACATGTCCAGCGCCTCACGGCCCATGAGAAAGACAGTGAGATGGGTTGAAAGAAGAAGAGAGAAAGAGAAAAGTTTATAGGGAATGAAGTGATTCCCCAAGCCTCTGAAAAGTAAATTTGGACCATGAATTTGTTCAGCACTGTGAAACTTTCCCCGTATTTACTCCGCCCCTTTAAAGTACCGCTTCACTGCTAATTACTCAACCAGAGCCTAATTTAGTATCACTTGTATTCTCAGAGGGTTAAAGGCCTATTATTGATGAGATTATGGTCTTCTTTTATAACTGCCAAAATATATAGATAACAAACCTGCAATGTGAGTTTCCCAGGAGCTTTAGGGTGCACCAGAGGAGGTGGGTATATCCAATATGCTCTCATAGATCCGTCTCCAGGCTTTGATCTTTCTAACTGTCTGTCTATCTGTCTTTTTTCTTCATTTCTTGAAGCCCAAGAGCTCTGGCTAATTAAATCTAATAACATTCCTGTAGTCCAACTGGAATGCCCGGAATAATGTAGTTTTTGACTGCATAACTGAAGAAGTCTGGACTTCTTCTGGTCATTCTGAGTTTTTCCTTTGCCGTACAACAAAATCATTTATTAATAATTTAGTAATAGTGATTCTGGATTTATAAGCATTAAAACACTGAACCTGTTGTGAATGTTTGTCAATTTAGTTCAATGAAAAGCAGTACAACACTTTCCATCACTTCCCAAAATCTATTTATGACATTATTTTTGAAAGCATCCCCACTTTACAGCAAAAAAATCAGTCAAATGAATGCAGCAACCAGCTTTTGGACCCATGGGAATCAGAATTCTTTGTCTTTCTGTGAATTGTGTCAGTCTTGATGTCGTTTCTAATCTCTTTTCTTCTGCTCTCATTAGCAGCTCATGTTTTGTCTGATTGTTGTCTTGGTTGTTTCTCAGGCCCAGTGGGATGAGTGAGACAGTCTTTTTGTGTGTGTGTTGTATTACTCCACAGCTGTTCTTTACCTGCTAACAAACTCGGGGATAAGAATCCGGTGAGAGTAGCCCTGCCGCCGGATGTTGACAGTCTCCAGGATACCGGTGTAACGCAGCTGAACTATCACACATTCCTTACTGAAGCGCAGAGCCTGCCGGTCATCATTGGGTTTGATACAGCGGACAAAATGAGGTGTTCCCACCACCATCTTAGACAGCAGGTCCATGAGAGAGTACTGAAGCAGCAGACACACACATGTAATCATACTGCCTCAGATTTTCATATGACTAGTCATTGATCAATATGAGTTGTTTGTATGCTAATGCTGATAATGGTGAAGAGAGAAGGGTGGGCAATTGCTGATGTAATGCTACTGTTACTCCAGTCTATATAACAGGTTTATTTAAAGATGGGTTTATTTCTATGGGTTTGTCAAAATTTCAGATACTTTCCATCCTGTTTCTAAAGACTAAGTGTTTAAAAACCAACATGTAAAACCAGTGTTAGAGAAAACAAGCATTGTATAATTGGACTTTTATTTTCAAACCTTATAGATAACCTTATAGGTAAGTTCTAGTAACCATAACATAATGTGGTTATGTCTCCCCTTCGTAATAAAATGTAAAAAATGAAGACAATATTTACTAAAAATTCTGTAGGGTCTGCCTGTTACATACTGTATCTGTTTATCTCTACCTTTAATGTTTATTTTTTTCAATTAGAGACTTAAAACATTGTGATAGAACAGTATAAGCCTTTATAAAGATATTTTAACTGTTGATGTTTACAGAGAAATGCCCCTGTCACAATGGCATTGAATTTTAGTCATTCTGTATGACTGATATCTGCTGTGTACATTTGTATTTAGTGAAGATTATGTGAAGTGCTCAAGACTCACTCTGAAATAAGATGCCACAGTCTGTCTCCGCATGTTAGTGGTTTCCTCTGGGTGACGCATCATTTCCATGGTGTCCACCTAAACACACAGACACACACCTGATTGGACTACATGCAGAAAACCTGTAAACATACTTCTCATTCTATTTTTTGCCTTCCTGTTCATGTTTAACATTCTAACACACCTAACATTTCATCAAATAGAGAAACAGACAGGCAATATGTTAGAACAGAAAGACAGAACCACTGACATTAGTCAGAGTTATTACCCAAAATATCACTACATTTAATTTGAAAAAGAATAGTTTCAGTATTTTAATATATAAAAAGTGCAACATACTAACCAGACTGTGTGTCTATCCCTCTTTTTTAATTAGCGTCAAATTGAATGTGGTGTCATGAACTGTGATTAATGTGCAAAACTAAACATCTAAATTAACATCCTATTTAGCACTATACAGTTATTATTCAGGCAAAATTATTGGGTTATTAGCAAATCATGAAACTCTACCAGTGAGTGTGTTTGTGTTAAAGAGAGTGAATTCACTAAACAATTCCAGCAATTCCAGAAACGTTACATGTGCAGTACATGTTGTGTGTGTGACATGACTGAACTTTTAGACATTGAAATGAATTTACTTGGAATGCTCAACTGATATTTCTATGAAGGCACAAACAAGCACTTTAAAATATCACGCTGAAAGTACAGATCCCTGAACCATCCCTGGTTATAGAGCACCTAACAGTGCAGACACTGTTTTTATAATGAACTTCATGCTTCCAACTGAGCCTTAACAAGAACAAGATACGATGTGTATAACAACCATCCCTACAACTGATCTCATGAATATATCAAGATAATCAATTATTTACAGTTAGTCTATACCAGCAAAGTGTGTCTTAATATTCTATTTCATCTGAGTGTGTGGAGACAGGTGTGTGTGATCTTTATAAAAAACGTGTATATCTGAAGGGCTGGACACACGCCAGCGAGACAATTGAAGAAACTGTTTTAATAAGACATCTGTCCCACTTCAGCTTACAAGCAGAACTTTGTACAGTGTCTGATCTGTGGCCGATGCAGTTTAAAACTGTCTGCAATATTAACTTAAACCAATTAACTAGGTTCTGTGCACCGATGTCTAATTATATCTTTCAGATTTAACAGTCTGCAGGACTGTTTTAATCACACATACAGAACAGAGAAAATGGAAAAAATAATGATAGTTTTTCAATAATTATTAAGGTTTTCCATTATATAAAAGAAAATTCAGCACTTTAGCTGGACATTATTCCAGTGTGAAGCAGTACACGAGAACTTCTAAGTATGTGCTGCTTTTTCTTGCTTTTAAAAGAAAATATTTAGATTTTAAAGTATTGAAACCTCACAATCATGATCAGATTAGCACATAACACATGTAACATATATAATCTATTCAGTATGTCCTGATGATTGACAGTGTGAACTATGCCTGTGCATGAAGGCTGGCCAATCATAACAGCAGTCATTTACATATAAACATCCTAAAGGTACGGCAGTAAAAACACATCACGTGTTAAAATAAAATCTATTTATGACATTGTTTTTGAAAGCATCCCCACTTTACAGCATTTTTAAACAAATGGCTAAAACTTTTCATAGCACTGTAGCTTTACAAACAGGTTTCTTCAAGCATCTTGGAGACGCTGCCACAATTCTTCTGGATTTAGTCTGTCTCAGTTTTTCTGTTGGTTCATAATGTAATTGCAGACAGACTTGATGATTGTGAGATCAGATCTGTCTGTGGAGCACTGGTGTTGTCAATCTCCTTGTGCATACAAAAATCACATTTTCACACAATTATTACAGTTATGGCAAAAATAATATTGGGAAATGTAATCTTATAATTCCTACTGACACTACAACAAAAGATATAAATAACTTGCTTAAAACCATTTTTGGGTATGAAAATACTAATGCGCCTGAAAATGAAAATACTAATACTAACGTGTTATTAATACTAATAAGACTTTTGCACAGTATTGTATAATCATTACAATTAAATTCAAATAAAATAATGACAAATAATCACAAATTTAAGTGACATTTCAATCAGCTCTAATTATCTTTGGTTTATTTTTTCTTTTTTTAAATAGAGCTTTTTTAGGTTTTGTGTTCACAAACTTCTGCTTTCATGTTTCTAGTTTTTCTTAGTTTATATATTCTGCACTCATTCAAATCAAATGTTACTAATTTTACTCATTTATTTAAATTCTACTTTCCTAAATTTCAATTCAAATTTCAGTGCTGCATCCTCCTCCCTCAGCTCTATTTAAATCAGGAATTTTATTAAAATTTGAAATTCATTTTCAATGCAACTCTGAATGGCACATAACCCTGTTATAAACGTATAGAGTTTGAAGACACTTACCTTTAACAGGTATTTAGGAGACTGAGACGAAAGAGTAAAAGTATAGATAAAGAATAACAGAACAGAACAGTGAAGAACAGAAAACTGAAAAAAATATTCTCACACACATACACCAGCACAGATAAAAACAAATGCGCTGGCAAAAACATTACATTACAGGCTTCAAATCAGTTCTAGCACTGGGAGAATATCACTATCATCACATTCTACTCTGTTTCTGAAGGTCTTTTTATCATGTGGCTATAGAACTAAAGCATCTGTGAGGTTAAAAGGCCCTAAACATGTGAAACATACACAACCTCCTGACACGTTAGAAGGCTAATTTTACTAAACTAAAAAATTTAAAAGTGTTATAGATAACAGTTATTGTTCTAGACACTAAACACTAAAATGGCAAAAATATTTCAGAGTCTGATTTAAATTTAAGCAGAATCTGAATTAGCTGAAGTGCTTAGGTTGAGCATGCAGACCTTATGTCGTCCACTGTTCAGCTGTGGAGGCAGAGATCTGGATGCTGCTGTCACCCTAGCTCTGGATGTGGCCAAGTTACCTGTGTGGAAAAACACACAAAACACACACAAATCAGTCTGTCTGAACAGCAACTGAACACATCACTATGGAAGTACAGTGGGCAGGATGCATGCTTGAATCCTATAGGGAGACCCTGTTTACATTAAACAGGTAAATCCAACACTGTACTGAACCAGTGACAATATCTGAGTTTCTGTTCTGTTTCTGTTCAGGAGTGACCATGACAAGCATTAACAACATATTCTGTCAAGAATATGTCTTGACAATATGTGCTATTAGATTTACACTCTTCAGCTGTGCAGTGTGTAGAAAGAGAGAACAAACTGAGAGATCTCGTCCACATAATGGGGCTGTTTACAGAGACAAAGTTTAATGCACTTTAAAAGTTCGTTTTCTTACCAGTCTGATGGTAAAAAAGTGTCAAGTGTCAGGGCAGCCTGCGTTGACCTTATGACCTAACAGTGTTTAACAAGTGTTGCTAAGGTATTGTTCATGATCAGAGTGAGCCATTACTGCCACACATCTACTTAAAACACTCAGTCTTTCAGCTTCCTCTTCTCCTTCTCTCTTAAACACACACACTTCTGAATATGAAACTCTGCTGTTACATATGCAGCACCGTCTGAGCTTTTCAAAAGTTTCTGCACAAGATGTCCAAATGTTTTCCCTGGCTGGGTCTTCAGAGACTAAACTCTGATTAATGGTACTGAAGGAGCCTTTGAAGCCGGATTGGTGACATCAAAGTGCTAATCCATGAGTGGCAGGAGTTTTATAATGAGTGGGGAGCATTTTAGCACGTTTCAAAGGCTCCGGCACATGAATAAACAATGGCAGCACAGATGTGCCACACACCTTTAGAAAATACCCACCGCAGAAACACTGAGCAGTGCACTGTAGCTGCAGTGCTGCGGTGTGTGTGTCTGCAGGAATCCAGGGAAATGAAACATCTGTTGTTCTTGTAGTCTACGCTCCAGTAATACACCAGATGACAGATTAGAAAGGGTTACAGACTCAAACAAACAATAAGTCAGAAAAACAATTATGGTTTCTCTTCCCACTGCCACACTCATTTGGTAATGATCGCCTCATGTGAATGAGTGCATGCAGAGCCTGGCATTCAGAGCAGATCATCTTTAATTGCTCTATCTGTCAGGGATTAATTGAGTTGTTTCAGAACTAACTATAGCTCAGGAATTCCACACTCCTGCCAATGGGATTAGATGTGCAGGCTGCTGGTAAATGTTCTCTGCTGTAGCTAAAACACTGACAGGGCTCTGGATGCTGCAGTCCAATCACAGATCCAGTTACCCTGACCCTGGTGGAGTGCGAAGCATTTTCATTTTCACTGGATCTCTAAATGGCAAAATATAAAAGCAAAACTCTCATGGATATTAGCTGGATTTTGGCTAGTTTAAACAGCTGAAGCTGAAGACCATCTAGCAGTCAAATATCTTTCTATGTGAGAACAATCTTAGTTTGCCTACTGCTGGCCTGACTAATCTATCGGGTCACATAAGATTCAAACGCATATTAGAACTTCTGTTTTTCCTGCCTTTCATGTTTCATGTCCTCCTGCTCTCACTCTATCTGTACTCTCAATACTGTACTCATCTACCTGTTTATTCCTGTCTGTCTGAACCCCCTCATCTCTCAGTGCAGCTATTAAAGGACATTTGACAAAATGATTTAATGTGAATGGAACAAGCATGCAATGTAAAAGTGCATTGCCATTCTTTTCACACTCTCACACACTTGGTCTTTTGAAGGGAATCTTCCCTGAAGTAAGCTTATATCACACCTATGCATACTAACACACACACACAGAGGAGCAATGCCCTGTATGCATTTATCCAAATATCAATATAAACATATCTGCATACAGTACCCGATCACATTTTTTTCAAACTGTATTTAAACATGAATTATACCTTTTTAGATTAAGGGTAAACAAATTGGTTTTTCCAGCAGTCGATTATTAAACTATTACCCCCATACCAATTAACCGTAAGCCGAACCCTGCAGCACAAGATTATTTCAACCCTGTCACAGTAAATTTTCAATTTATATAGTTTACAGATGAGTAGATAACTAAATATCACTCGATTTTGTGTGCCTTGTAATATATCTCATATTATAAATGCGTAAACTAAACTAACCTTGGATATTTCCTTGGTATTTCCTGCTGACCATGTTACATTTAAAAATGTTTTGAGGCTGAGCGTTATGGTGCCTAAAGTTAATTGAAAACCTGTCTAATAACGGCCTTAACATATGTCAAATGAGCTAGTGGTCGAAATGTATTTAGCAAAGTTATTTGTTTGATTATTTACAAACTACATTTACTGTGAGATTTTGTTTGGCGGGGAAACTATTTTAATAATTTAAAATTGTACATTTGATTAAAATGTGTCTTAGTTACTGACAGCAGAACATTTCTACAGAGAGAACACAAACAGAAACCTACAGAGAGGTTAGGAGAGAATGAATATGTGTGTGTGTGTGTTTCGCTCTCCCCATCAGGTCAATCTGTCTGTTAAGTCACAGGCCTGTGAAAAAGGATGACACCCAGCATCTCTCCTCACATGTGCTTCTGACACAAGCTGCCGAATGAAAGCACGAGAGAGAGAGAGAGATAGAGAGAGAGAGAGAGAGAAAGGCCTGTCTTGGCATCTGTGCATTCACTTTGAAAATTAAGCCCAGCAAGATTCTCTCAGAGAACAGCGGCCCAAGCTACCACTTGTGTTGCTTTTCTATTGACTAGAATAGTCAATGTGGCCTGGATTATAAAGCAATCCCTGCTTCAGAATGACACCTTTCATCCGAGCATGTGTGTGAAGCTGTCGGGACAGGGGACAATCAAAGTTGTCAGCCAGCAGTCTACATGAGCTGACTTCTGCTGAGGAAAGCGCCTTCATATCTCCTGGCTCTTCCTTGTACTTCAGCTCTTTTTTATTCAGATGCTCTCAACTCTTTTAAATAAATATGATCTACTCTTGAAATTTAACTTGGTAACCAGGCAAATGGGATTGTTCCAGTCTAAGAGGCCCACCCCCCCCTCTCCTCCATGTGCTGTGTTTGACCAGAGGCGATCTGAGCCCTGCGTTTGAGCGACACAACAGATCTGTCCACTGTAAAGGGCTTTGGGTTCTTTCTAATGTCCTGCTTTAATCAGGAGATGGTCTGGCGGGCCAGTTTGGTGTGACTAAGACCCAATATCACAGTCGGAAAAGCAGTAAAGGATTTTATCGACACACAGTGGACTCTGCCCTGAGGTCAAGCTAAGTTAAAAAGTGGTTCATCCTATTTGAAAGGTGCTAATACTTGTGGGTGTCTGACATTGAATAAGAGCATGAATGCAGGCCCAGGTTTTCTAGACTCCATGAAAACATTTCCTATGTTAAAAAATAAGAAATGATTCAGAAAAAATTAACATTTTGGGAAAGAAACAGGAGTATTAAATTAACACCCAAGCACAGTGGGACAGGTTTGACACCAAAATGCCAAGGGTTGAGATGAGTAAAGCCACCACAGAAGTCCAAACAACTGGTGCTCTATATTGCAAAGCCAGTTCTGTGTCTAAAACAGTCCAAAAAGTATTTTTCACTTTATAAATTCACTTTCTACAGCTTTCAAATCTCACATGCCAGTCTGCATACAAATGTGCACACATACTGAGTACATGTGAACACATCTGAGAACCAGTGCCATTTGACATCAAACTGGGCACAAAATGGTTTGGAATAACATTAGAGCAAATGATAATACAAATTCATTTTGAGAGAACAATTTCTTAATTGTGGTATATTCCTACTTATATGGTTCTTTTTGGTCTCTTCTGTAGCAGTGTAAAGCACCATCCATGTTCATTCTATGGAATACATATTCCTGAAAACTTAAGTATTCCACAGAACTCTTCTAGGTCTGGAGCAACAAGAGGGTGAATAAATTAGGCCAAATCATGTCAATATACCAGTGTGACCAAATAAATTCTGCCCTTCTAAATTTCCTACATAGCAAAAACACCAGCAGTGTCTCTCCACTGACCTTCAGACTGAGTCTTTAGCTGTCAGTAGAACATATTCTGTTCAGATTCTGCCTAATGCACAGATGTTCTATGTAAATCCACTCAAAGGCCATACAGAGTAACATATACATGCAGTGTGGCCACAGGCCTGCATTAAAAGCCCCATGGAGTTTCTAGAACATGGCCAAGCCAAACACACTGAACCCCCAAATCCACACAAGAGCTCTGGCTTTAGAAGAATTTGTTCATGCAAATATTATCCATTTCCTCTGACAAAACAGCACCATATGGGCAGTCTGCCGGCTGACCCCAGACCCAAACCAGAGACCCAAACTCAAGACAATAATTTTTTAAAGGGAATAAGTGTTAATATAGTAGTCTCAGAAGTTATAGATGTGTTTAAAATCTCTGTGCAACATCTCATTGCAATGTTGAACATTAATATACCATCACTACAACCTATTTTATAATACCACTGTGCTGTTCATGCTAATCATCCTCTGAGATGAGATGCCTTTAAACATTCTTTAAACATTTTAAAGCGCTAGTAAATCATAACTGCAAGCAGCCCTCAGGTTCAGAAACTGAAACGGTAACTGAAGGATGTAGGACTGTACCCTATCTTTTAAAGTCTTTTAAATTCCAGGTTAAGATCATTTTCAACACTTCTTAGTTAAAGAAATAGTTCACCAAAAAATGAAAATTAGCACATAATGTACTCACAGTCATGCTATCCTGGTGTATTTGACTTTCAGCCGAACACTACGGGTGATAATAAATAATATCCTACATCTTCCCAGCTTTGTTATGGCATTAAGTGCTAAATTCAAATATGACTAATTATGTTATGCGTTTTGTCATGTGACATGTGAGAACCAATGAGACTCAAAGTTGTCCACTTTGTGCCACCATATTTAAATTTAGCATACATATATACTACATACATATTTAGTGAACATGTCAATGGCTCAAAACATTAAAAATATCAATAACACATCTTTTTACTTCAAAAGACATTATATAACCCACTGTAGTCATATGGATTACTTTTATGATGGATGGATAGATGGATGGATGCAATTTTCTGGGGCTATACAATGCTGTTAGAAAACTATGAAGTGTCAGGATATTATTTAATAACTCTGATTGTGTTTGGCTGAAAGAAGAAAGTCATATACACATGGCCACAAGGATGGCTTGAGGGTGAGTTAATAATGGGCTAAACTGGATTTTTGGATAAACCTTTTCATTAAGCAGTATTTTAGAATGTTAGAAAGTGCTGGAATGTTACAATGAGTTTGTCATAAAATGTGATCTGATCCTCAAATCACAACAGTAGACAAACACAGTGTGCTTAAGCTGACAACATACAAACAGTTCTAATTTTTATTGAACACATGCATTAAACATTCACAGTGCTGGAGGAAAAAGGAAGAGAACTCTTGGAGTTAATAGCTGGTAGAACCTCCTTTGGCAGCAGTGACTTCAAGAAAACACTTAGTGGCTCTGGATCAGACCTGCAGAACATTCTGGAGGAAGTTTTGATCGTTCCTCTTTACAGAACTTCTTCAGTTAAGACACTTTAGTTAAGGTCTGGGCTCAGACTGGGCTACTCCAAAAGACACATTTTCTTTTTCTGGAGCCAGTCTGTGGTGGATTTACTCAATACTTAGTTTCATTGTCTCGATCACACTATGTCTACAAACTTTTTAAACTGGCAAACAGCCACCCTGACATTATCCTGTAGGATATTTTGGTAAACTTGGGAATTCATTTTCCCCTCAATGATGACAAGTGGTCCAGGCCCTAAGGCAGCGAAGCAAGCCCAAACCATGATGCTCCTTCCACCATACTTCACTGTTGGGATGAGGTTTTATGCTATGTTTAATGCAGCTTTAAGTTGTGCCCTTTGTGTGACATACATGGTGCTCAGTATTCTCCCCAAACAATTTCATTTTTGTTTTATCAGTCCACAGAATTTTCCCAGTAGTGTTCTTTGGCAAACTTCATGTGCGCAGCACCTCTATGGTGTTCGGCCATAGACACCTTGCCTGTCCAAAGAATTACGTGGTACATAAGCTACAAACATCAATGAACTGAAAATCACTTGACCAATCTACATTAACATGCTGTGTCTGTTTATGATGCAGTTAAATCATCAAGCATGACCCCTAGTGGTCAGAATATCACTGTATGCTTCACTGAGGAAGATGAACCTTAAAAAATTACCAAAAAAAAACAGGTTCAGCTAGATTTTGCTAGAGTTGTATAGATAGGTATGGAATGTATAGCAAATTAAAGGCACCAGGTATTCTGTCCTAATGATTAAAATCATCAGGTTACTTTGTCAGGAATGTTATTATACTATTACCTAAAATGATACTGGGTACAAATGGGTAAATGTAAAGGTTCTGTGTAGCACTTTAAATTTAAATATATTCCCAATAACATCAAGCTGTTAAACATTTTGGGTTTCTTATCAGAGTCTTATATTCAGAGCAGTTCTTATATTTAAGAGAATGTAATTACTTTCCCCACTAAATGTACATGTTTCTTTGAACAGATGATTATAGAAGAATAAGATATCAATTAAAAAAATAACACTATCAGCTCTTCCACACTGATGACACAATGTTATTTAAATGTTTCCACAGCTGATCAACAAGGGTTGGCTGAGAAGTGTTTTGTAGTAGTTGATGGTGATTTTCAATTTGATGATAACAAAACAGATGCACAGAGAATTAAATTAAACATGTGAAAATCAGAAAACATTCACTTTTCAACGACATGACTGTGTGCAAATGTGTACAATTTGGATCTGACACTAAATTTAAGCACTTCTGCTTAATGTCCAACAGAGTACAGTTCTAGGGCAATAGTGGCTTAATTTCATGCTGCTTCATATATCAGACTATCACTGAAAACAACACAGCAGTATTAAGAAATCCTATAAAAATTGTTGAATTGCATATTTGCATGTGCACTTTAAAATTCATTACTGCTTCACTTTTAGGCTCATACTTAAAAGTTATATTAAAAGTTGTTGAGGCAGCTTTAACTTTGTATTTTCTGCTATTTTTCTACAAAAAAAGTCAACAGAAAACATTACAAAATCCACTAGTTCTGTAGTGCAGGTGGTTGTGGGTAATATCAAATTGTGGTTGCACACTTTTGAAATATAATGCTGGAATAGCATGTTGGCTGTTTTCAATTTAGGATGCAGTAATCCTGATACTTTATAGTATGAATAATTTACAAATGGGAATACAGCCATTAGCTTATCTTTCCACATACACACACACAACATTGTCTAATTCAGTACCGAGAGATAACAGTTATTTGTACAGGTCTTAAACACATTCTGTCAGATAAAAACACTTATGTTCTTTAAATCTTTGAGATTCTGTCTTCCACACAGCACACTTATTAACAGGTAGCTGTAGGCTGCGGCCAGCCACATAATGGCTTAACTAAAGAGGCACATGAACACACATCTTATAATTACCCAGCATGCTCTTATTCACATCTCACTAAGTCTAGTGACCGTCTAGCTGCATAACTCTTGGCTTTATTAAGCACCTGGCTGGCACAATGGAACCGGAGGAAAAGCAGTTTACTGGGCTAAATAGCTGCTTTTTTCCTTGGGGTATTTGAGAATCTTATCGCTGGAATAACCCAAACTCTAGAAGATAGTGGCAGGAGCCGAGAGGACAGCTTACAGAAAATGAAAACACATCCATCCCTAGCTCTATCCTTCCATTCTATCCCATTATACTTCTGGCTGGAGATCAGCCACTCCAGAGATAATGAGTGGAGAGATTTGTATTATAAAAATGAGAGAAACAGAAAAAGAGAGGGAGGAGATGAAGAATGTGGTGAGAAGATCTGAATTCTGCTTATTTATGTCACTTATCCTCACCTGAATGTCTATCACCGTCCCATGATCATACACCAAAATCAATAAGTCGCACATATTCACTGCCAAAGCAACTTACAAGGTGACGAAAGCAATGAAGCGATACATTTAAATGTTTTTGCAAGTATAGTTTAAATATTCTGAGGTAAACATAAAAAAACAAAAACAGGTAAACAGGTAACATACAGGTAAATTAAAAATAAGATGCATGCACTTTCTTAGAAATGCAATTGTGTATCCATGTTGGTTTTAAATACTTTTTAACAGACGTTATTTTGATGACATTTACATTTATGCATTTGGCAGACGCTTTTATTCAAAGCGACTTACAGTACATTCAAGTTATACATTTGTCAGAATGTGTGTGCCCCTGGGAATCAAACCCACAACCTTCGCATTGCTAACGCAATGCGATACCAATTGAGCTACAGTGAAAGTGACATATTTGTCAGATATGGTAGCCCATACCTGAAATGTGACCTCTGCATTTAACCCATCACTGGTGAGGAGTGAACACACACTGCAAGTCGCGAACATACACACACACAGAGCAGTGGGCAGCACACTACTGTGCCCGGGGAGCAATTGGGGGTTAGGTGCCATGCTTAAGGGCACTTCAGTTGCTACCAGTGCTGGAATTGAATCAGCAACCATCTATCATGAGCCCGTCTCAGTAGGCCACAACTGCCCCAACAGGAACACATCCCTACAAGATGACACTCATTTAATGACTAAATTAAATATTAAGTGGTGTAACCATCAGCTAAAAGTAATAAAAAAAACAAATATGTCCTAACATGAACATATTACAGCAGATATTTTCTCAGGGAGGGAATAATGCACAATCACCAATCCAGTGACTTCAGCCAAGCTGTCGACCTGAGATTGACCTTTAACACAGGTGTGAAGACGAATGCTTGGTCTGAAGTGTGAGGAGCAACACTTTCAAAAGATTACTATTAAGTTAAAACAAACAGTCACACCACTAAAATGTTAAGATTTTACAATCCATTGTGCCCTGACGTGACCCTGTGATCTCTGGAAGCCCCTTAACAACAGTTATTATTTAACACCATTCCTACATGTTCCATAAACTGACACCTCCAACCTCCCATGACACTGTGGCACTGCTGTATGCATCAGCTGACCAGAATGTCACCTCTGATTGGCTGAGGTGAGAAAAATGAAGACATGAGAAGACATGAATGGCTCATGAGATAAATGCTGTTACCTGTTTTAGTCAGAGGACTGGAAAACAGCTGCTGCAAGAGTTTGTTCTCTGATGTTCTCAAAACCACCACGATGTCTGCAGGCAGAGTGTCCCGGTTCTTCTCCAAAAACCCCCTGACGTTATACAAGACCTGAGACATTTGAAAATGCTGAATTACTATAGCAGTATAATAACCATTCATTTAATGTGTAATGTTCTTAAGGTTTTAACACTGTATTATATTTGTCTGTATGTAAAAAAGCATCCACAACATAGATCACTCAGGAACTGCTTAAAAAGGTTTTTGCAGTAAAGACAAGTAAATTAAGTTTTACTTTCATGTCAAAAGATAAAGATTGAGTTGGACAGGAATAATATTAACTTAATATTAAAGCTGTTTTACCTTTCCAGCATAATGCTGTATTCCAAAGCAAAGCTCCACACGCTTTGGTGTCCAGAAGTACTTGTTTCTTAGGTTATCCTGAAACTTATCTGTACATCACATTCACAAAGTGAGAGGAACATGTCATCCAAGCATCATTACATTGGCATGACACTTCATCACCTTTACACAGCCTTACCGACAAGAGTTTGGTCAGTGGCCTGTGGGAAGCGGCTCTCTTCATCCAGCAGAGACAGTAAACCCATGGGCTTCTGCAGGAACATGTCTAGGATGGGCCTGTTGTCCTCATATTCCACCAGACTGGCGTCTACACCCTCACTCTGATACTCCATCTAAAGAAACACACGCAGACACATACACACCGGGGTAACAATGTCAGATTTGTATATATTTATCATTAAGTAAGTGTATAGCTGTTAAATGAGTATCAGCACAGTACAGTACATTTTTCAGTTATTCTTTCATGTTCAATAATGTTTACACTACAAAACATCTAATTGTAATGTTTAATATAAAATAAAATATTTCCTTTTTAAAAACATACAGAAAATATGTGGACATTTATGCTGGTAAATTATCTGGTAGATAATTTTACTCAAAGTGATTGACAGTGTATTCAAGCTATACATAGCTTTGGCTATAACATTTAGCTTTGGCATTGCTAGTCCCCTGCTCTACCAGGAATAATATATTATAAAATATGAAAATATATAAATTACAGTCTATCACAATGATATATAAATGTACTCCATATCATTATATTGCCTATTAAATTCAATACAGTCAATGCATAATTTAGTAAACGTTTCACTAAAATAACACATTATCACAGGCCAGGTCATATTTGGAAAAACAATATTTGTGTCTACTGGAAACCCTAATGGCCAACTGGTAGATAAAACAAATGGTGTACAGTGGCATTTATGCAGACAAACTAAATTAAACAATAAATATTCATCTGCTTTTCAGAAAGACAATTTCTAATATTCAGATTTGTAAGAAAGAAGCAATTTTTTTATAATGCAGCCATGTGAGTCCAGACAGGACACAACAGACTGATGGTATTAATTCACAAGACACAAGACCTAGAATGAGTTAGGACACTTACTAAACTGAACATCGTTTTTGGGGGCACAGTTTTCATTATGCATTCCACTGGTTTTTAAAATTTCCATTTTGTTTGTTTGCTATTCAAACTAAAGCAGAGCTATTTAAGGATAAACACTGACTTTTGTTTAATTATGATTGTTCACTTCAGCTAACACTAAGTTGTTCAAAGTCGTGCACAAAGGAGCTCAACTACTCAAAGGTGTTTATGTGCAGAGAACGTCTCACCTGCTCCAGAGCGAAGATGTGCTGGTTGAAGTAGAACTGGATCTGTTCGTTAGCGATGTTGATGCACAGCTGCTCAAACGAGTTCTTCTTGAAGTTCTCGAAACCAAAGATGTCCAAAATCCCCACGTTCATCACACTCTCGGCCGCACTTCAAAGATACAGAGAGTCAAACATTAGCCTGCTGTCCTAACACATAACCCCTTAACCACTCTAATGACCCACACAACTGAATATTTTACAACCTGTCAACCAAAAAACACAAAAACAAAGACCTTTAAAACACAGGTTTGTCTCAGCATGTCATTTTGGTTTTAAAGAGCTCGGGCGACATCTCTGAACATTCAGTCAAACGTGATCCCCTCCAAACTCCTCAGACAGTGAGCAGGGTCACCTTCTGCAGCCACTAACAGGTTATTAGCCACAATAACACCAAATGCGCTGCTGATTGGAGTGGAAACGGCAGAATTCGGATGGTGTGCGTTGAGGTAGAAGACATGAGTTTCTTTGACAGGTTGATGTCTGACAGGATACGTTTGGATCAATGAACAGCTTTTCCACTCTCTCTGAAGTCCTTTTAATCATCCGCATATTCTTTTATCAATGGAACTCTGTATCAAAAATTTATAAAAACCTCGTTTTTATGTCTCTTTTCTTCTTCTGCTTTGGTTATTAATATTCTAAGCTCTGTGGTGGTCAGACTGGAGGTCATCACTGTAGATGATTTCTGTGCATGTAAAAGCATCTGTAACGGAAACTTGAGGAGGGAGATTAGAATGAAACTTATTTAAACTTAAAAATGTCTATTACCTTAAGATAATGTCAATCAACAGCCAGATAAAGATCAATAGCTACCACATTGTCATAAATCAAAATATGGTCACTACAGAAGTTACATTTTTCCCGTCCTAAAAACTGGTTCAGCTGGTGATCAGACTATCAGTCAAAACCATTTTATTGACCAGGATGTTTTGGGCACTTCCAAAGGGGTTTAGTTGGTCACTTATCATATCAAGCTACAATACAATAATCATTGTAACCAGCTTGCACAGTTAAAATGTCAACACCAGTTAAATGAGAAGTTCACCCAAAAATAAACCTGTTGTGAACCAATCCAAATGTGTATTTTTTCTTTTCTAACAGACAAATTAGAATGCTTGTGCTGTTTTGCTATTAATTAAAAATGGATGTTTAATAATTCTGCCAAACTTCTGAGCTTGCCAATAATCATCACATCTATCATCTACATTCTGTCTAACACCTCCTTTTGGGTTTCATTTAGAAAAACCAACTTAATACAGGGGCGAACAATGAGGTTGTGTAAATGAGACAATTTTAACATACCAGATATTTTGACATACCAGATGTTGGTGTCAGGCTGCAGTAGGGCATTGATGCGGTTCACAATCCAGCTGAAGAGACGCCCATACAGGGCTTTAGACATGGCGTCCCTCACATCAGTGGCCTTGTCCACAGTGTTCGTGCGGATGATGGTTTCTCCTCGAGTTACCACGCAGTGAGAGGTCAAAGCTTCCTGGAGTTCCTCAGGACCAATACTGAGCAGAGCAGCCGCTGTGGCCAGCAGACAGAGAGAGGTGAGTTTCAGGAACAGCTCTATAGCGCATGTCTTCTGTCTCCCATAAGTTTATTTCTTGCTGATACATGCTAAGATTTAGTTCATTGAAGCATAACAATAAACTGAAAACCCAGAAAAACTAACATTCAAGAAAATCTTAACATCTTTCAAAGGTTTTTAGATGATGATTAAACTTTGTCAGGGCACACATCCTGCTTTACCACACTATCATGCATAATACAGAAAGTTTTTGTGCTGTGTAGCACTGAATTTCTTCTGTTCACACTGTATACATATAAACACACTTCACTGAGCTCTGCCTTATGATCATGTATGAATCATTAAAGCACATACCGTTGTCTAAGGCCTCAGAGTCGGGCACCTCACTCTTGTCACTCTGATGCTGGGATGTGGTTGATGTGAACTTAATATTTCCTGTGTTTAAAATGGCTGCTAAAATCCTGTACACTGAATTCACTTCCTATATGTGAAATTTGAAAATTCACATTTACAACTGAACTGAATAAATCACAGAATTGATTAGTTCCTGCATATGATTTGGTGTTATGAATGAGAATTTTAGCATCACCTCCTCAGTAAAGCCGATGATGCGGAAACAGTCTTGAATGGCTTCAAACTGCTCCTGGTACAGTTTGCTGGAGATGATGTCCTGCATCACTTTACCATTAACACAGTCAATGTATCTGAGGAATAAAAAACATAAGCTTTTAATTTTTGTCTGTCACTGCAGCTATATTACTATAACACTACATTTAAAAGCAACAAATGTTAGCCTACAAATGAGTCCAAACAAATAAAATAAGCAGTTTCAACCTGGGGGCAGTTTTATTTGGTAGTCTGTATTGCTTGAGGCTGTGTTGGTGGTAAAGGCCAGCGTAAATGTAGTAAAATATGTGGAAATTTTTTTCACCCCTGCAAAAAAAGGTGGTAATGTAATAAGACACTGTAAACGTTTTTTAGAAATTTACTGAAGAAGCAAAGAGTTTAAAGACAACATGAAATTAAAATTGACCATATTTATATAATTCACATTTCGGGTTTTACTGTTCATAATACATTAGAGCACATTTTTAAAAGAAAAATAATGTGTCTTCATACTCATTTAACAAAATTATTTGCTCTTCTTTCCTTTCTGGCTGACATTACAAAACCCTTATCTTTTTATAAATGTTCTTACTAAAATTTGAATGCCCTTCCCTCCCAAACACTTATCATGGAGATTGTTCCTTATTGAATATCCTGTTTCACTTTTGTGAAATTCACAGTTGATTGATGTTAAGTTTGGCTCTGAAGGTCATAGATCTTTATAGAGTGGTTCTTACGTGGCTTGTTTGATGACTCTTGATTTTTCTAGAAGATACTCAGAGATCTTTGCACCCATTACCGCCCCTGTAGGTGTGAACTTCATCTCCAGATACTTTCCGAATCGGCTGGAGTTATCGTTAATGGCTGTACATGCATTACCAAACGCCTCCACCAGGGGGTTTACTTGAAGAATCTTCTCACGAAGTGTTCTGTTATTAGCCTAGATACAGAAAACAGGTGTGGGTTAAAAGCAGAAATAACTAACAGTACTTTTACATCATCATTCTTTTGATCTTCAAATATTGCTTACTTGTATAGCAAAATGTGTTTCTATAACTTTGCATAATTGTGTGATGTCTACCGATATAGTTAGCCTGCCAGAAAACAGGTTTGAAAAGTCAAATCTGTTGCTCCGTAGTGCTGGATATTTTTTCTTTAAAGAGTTCCATGGTTACCTAAGACTTATCCACAATTTTTTAAGGTTCAAACAACAAGACCCAGATCTTTAATCATAGTTTGTATTTATAACAGCATTGCACGTTACCAATTCATCCAACCCCCAGAGGGAGCCATCTCCTGTGTACTAGTCACACCGCTTGTGTTACTTATTGATTGTTCTCCATACAAGCAATTTTGTTTTAGTCACTTGTTGTGAAGTATTATCAGTTCTACTGTCCTTACTGTGCGTTTCTATTGTACTGCTATTGATTCATGTATATGACTTCTCTGTTATTATTCTCTGAATTATAAACAATGCATTTGCATGTTCATAAACATGAGCAATATATATATATGTTCATGTCTAGATTTTTATTTTTATTTATGTATGTTAACTTTAATATAGAACGAAAGTTTTTTGTTGTTTTTTTTGAGCAACTGGGATGGTGCCCTACACAAACTGAGTACTCTGCGTATAGGGAGTGGCTGTACTGCATACAATCTTTCCTATACATCAGACCAGGTCAGGTAATATTTGCTTTACCTGAAAAGTTAGATTGGTCGGCAGATAAATGCAGGGTTTTTACAGTCACAGAATGGCCCTGTCCCACTACAGTGAAGGAATTATAGAGGGCTTTGCTAACTTTGTTAACTATTAAAAATTCATTCAAGATTATGGTACCATTGCCACTCCTCCCACCTTACTTCTCAAGGGTAAACTAAAGAAACTACAATGGACTTCGACTTACTGTCACAGCATCAAAAAATAACAAGGTAGGTACACTTTCTATTCGCAAAAAAGAAGATACAGCGGAAAAACAAACTCTCCAAACGCCACCAAACAAAGTCCCTATCATAAGGCTGCTCCACAAGTCCAGGTTTACTCCTCACTAAGTTACACAGACCCTTCCTTCAGCCAACTTTAATTACCAAAAAAAAAAACCCCTTTTTTTTTTCCCCCCTTTTTTTTTTTTTTTTGTTTTTTTTAATTTTTTATTTTTTTTTTTGTTTTTTTTAACACCTTTTTGCTCTGCGCTTTCCTTGATTGCAAAATTGCATTAAGGAAAGCTCTGCAAATGTTCCAACAGATTAGTGAATTTCTTAAAGTATTACTTTGAATTGCCGAAGTTAAAGTCTAATTAATATCATGAAACATGGAATATTGTGTTATTCAAGTATTTCTTTGGACCAGAAAAGCTTGAGTGTAAGTTATGAGTGCAAGTATGAGGGTGTTACTTTGTGTATAACTAGTGAATAGTTAAGGTATGTCTACTTTACCTTGCCCAGAAAGGTGAGATGTTGAACAATGAGGTGAGCGCTCTCAGTTTTCCCAGCTCCACTTTCTCCACTGATGATTATACACTACAGTTACACACACAGCAAAACACAAACATTAAAGCACATTGTCGGAAAGACAAAAGGCACACTGCCATAGGCCATATCGAGAAACAGCGACATGAATTAGAGACAGCCCCATATTGTATGCCTATGAGCAATATTAATGAGAGATGACACCACAATAGGTTAGCTTTGTCAGATGTGAGAGCTGAGAGAGAGAAGACAAGAGAGCAATACCTGGTCTTTGGAGAGTGTGACCATGCTCTGATAGGCCGCATCAGCAGTGGCAAAGATGTGTGGAGGGTTAGTGGAGCGTTTCATCCCATGATAGAGCTTTGAGAACTGATAACAGAAAAGAAACTACATCTTAGTCTCTACAGAAAAACTTTGATTCAGAAAATTCAAAATCTCAGTGGATGCCACAAAATGGTGTGTACACAGATATATCCATAATATATGTATATCTGGCCATAATCATTTGTTAGCTTTGACAGTGTGTCAAACTCTGTGTGTCTCAACAGTCCTGCAGAGTTCAGTGTCAGCCTTTAAAAAGCAGCTGAATTATCTAATCAAGATCTTCAGGAATGCATGCAGGTGTATTGGAGCAGGGTTCCAACCTGTGGAGAGTAGATGTTGAGGTTCTGGAAAGGGTTCAGGGCTATAAGGATGTCACCCACATATGTGTAGATCTGTAGTTCTTCATATCGCTTCTGAAGATGTGTGATGATTGTTTCCTTAAAATGAGATGGGGGAAAAAAGAAAGGGAAAGGGAGAAAGGGAGAGAATACAACTGTCTGATTTAACTGATGGAAAGATTTGTTTGATCAATGCAGGTCCATCAATGTAAATCAATTCTGCTAGTAAATGTAAATGTAGTTTGAGCACACAGTGAAATATGAAACTTATTCCACGGCACTCTGCCGTTATTCTCCAATAGCAAAAACGATAATTTGGGTACTGACAGTTATATTGACCTTACAAATAATTTACTTACAAAAAAATTATAAATATGTCTAATTTATAACATACATGAGATTATATTTACAAATGATTAAACCAAATTGCATGTTTGTCTTGTTTGAACAAGGTGTCTTGGCTTAAAGCCAAGAAAAAGAAATGTTTTTTTCTTGAAAAGGAAAGGTTTATATTTGTTACAAATGAGCTAAGAAAATATTTTAAATCAGCATTTCATCTTTAATAATTTATTCATGTGGTAAGTAGCTGTGTAATAAGCAAGATAATGGACTGCCAGACAGTTATTTGGAAAATAAATGCTGCCTGTGTTATACAAGACTCCTCCGCTTTGCGTTGGGATCCGGATTACCCTGCTGAGGTTTATTCTGTGATAACAACCAGCTTGCTGTACATTATTCCTTACTTATTCCATTCCTCCATTCATATGGCCCATTGTTTCAGTTCTAGATACATCATATAAATGTTTATATCTGACCTCGTCCAAGACCTCCAGGTGCACCAGATCATCATTAGGACAGCTTTCAATGATCAGTGTTTTTCGAGTATTGATCCTCTCATGCCTGTACAACATTACAACAACATTACAGTAACATTACTGTTTCAAATATACAAATATTCACTATGCAGACTATGCAGATCTATTGAATTACAAACCTAGTAATATATGAGATGCAAAACTTAATGTCGCAATTGTACAAATGGTATGACAAATTACATGCCAAAAGTTTGATTTTTGATCAATAGTAACAGTGATGGTTGCAAACTCTACACAACATCATCTACTCATTTCCTGTATGCAGTATCAGGGTCTGATGCAGGTCTGTCCTCTGGGGTTTAAGTCTATTATAGCATGTAGTGAATGCACTTCATTAGGCTTTGACCCTCTGTTGTATTTTTGACCTTTAGATCAGGAGGAAGCAGCTGGTCTATTTACAGCTCTTAAAGCCCATCAGGCCCTGTGGACATGGCAGTGTACAGACACATTACACTGTGCTTTGTGTGTGAGACAGAGTGTGTGTGGCTCAGTTTCTCAGTGTGTTAGTGTTCTTTCTGTAATCACTTATGGTAATATTTGCCATCAGTGACTAAACGCGAGAGCAGAGACAAGCCTATAATCTCATTATGAGTCCCTCTCACTGTCACTATCAGTGCAGCAGATTATATGTGGCCTCAGGAATGAAGGGCTTCAATTTGGCAACCCAGTGACTGTTTATTCAAAATCACAGGGTGTACCGACCCCCATTCTTTCTGAAAACGATAAGATTATGTTTATAAAAACTCACAAACAAATGTGAGGAATATCCTGCCTTAATTCATGGATCTCATTCGTGCTGAAATGAAGGAAAACTAGAAAAAACATCATCTGTATCTTCATGGGTTTATCAGGGTTACATTGGTACTGTCTAGTATTGTGTATTATCTTATTCTGGTTAAGAACAGCCCACTCACTAACAAGAAAAGACCATCTGACTAACATGACAAATGACCAATTACAATTATGTTACAGACAAAGGTGTGTCCAGATTAAATTTCTACAGACCCAAATGGTCAAAGTTTGGCTGGTTAGCATGGTCCACTTATCCTCTGCTGGAAGACATCATAACTACATTTAAAAAGAGCATCCATTCTCTTTCAAAAGAAGGCATGTAACTAGTTTGCAAGCAAATACATTATTGCATTATAGTAAAGGCTACAATACAATGCAGTACAATATATCTTAAACACAAATAATTGTCATGGCACCATTATTGCAACCTCAAAGTGATTAGCTATATGGCCTATGAGCAAATTTCTGCAAAATTCTGACCACCACTAGCAACCGTCATTGAGGTGAATGAGAATGGATGTTCTACAAGAATGTCTCACTTAATCAGACTGAGCCGGTTTTTAAAGCTCATGTATTATGTTCCAGTGTGCTATAGTAGTCTCTATAGCAGCATCCAAAACGTCCCTTTTCACACAGTTCAGATCAACTCTTAGGTCTTTCTTTATTGCAGCCTCTCCGTTTAAACCTCAGGGGCTTCATTCCTTTAACAGAGAACACTGCCATCTGCTGGACAGAGGAAACCTTTCTCAACAGAGAGGTAATAAATGACACGGTAATGAACAGGTCATAACCAACGTAACTTGATTTAAATACTCACATGTGGAGTGAGGTGCATATTCCTTTAATGTGGAGTGAGGTGCACTATTTTTCTGTACCTCACAAACATCTCACCCTCGTTTTAGGAAAATACTAAGAGGTTATGAAAATCTCATATAAAATGTATCCTAAAACCTAAGCTCGATGTACCTGGTCTTGGTCCTGCTCCCAACATCCTGTTGCTCGCAGATGAGGACTGACAACTGCTGTCTGAGTGACGTGTCTTTCCCATGAGCCTGTTTAATGAACGGATGCTCCAGCAGATGCGTCACTGATGGACGCGTCTCAAAATCCTTTATCAAACACCTGGAGGACAGAAAGAGAGAAGAGATGTAATGAGCAGAAGAAGATGTATGATCCATTAGCGAGGTAAATGCCCTCAGGGAGGCAGAAGCACATCACCTGAGCATCTTCATAAAACTTCACCCTCAGCCTCTCCTCACAGGAAGCTGACTGAGATCTGAACTCAACATATGACCAGCCTGCCCCTTTTTTCATTTTCTCTCTCTCATCACCATAGTATCCAATGTACACAGTCTTATCATGTGTCTTCAGGCTGGTGCTAGGGGGTGGTAGGCAGACAATCGCCTGTGAGGCCTCGTGTTGCTGCACAGATGATCAACACCGAAACAGAGGCACACACTGAAATGTAGGACCAATCTTCCTCACTATTTGAAATGATCTGTAAAATCCTTTGTATCTGTAAACAAAATGTATCTGTGACAGTTATGGTACAGTTTACATTTTATAAGAGGCCAATAATACAGCCTCAAATGTCTGTGTGTGTGTTTGTGTGCTTGACATGTAAACATGTTGCAGGTTTTCTCTTCTGGTTGCTGTTGTAGTCTATATAAACTTAAGACTTTAGCTGCTGTAAAGCTTTTATGTTATCTGACAAAAATGACAAAGCAAATACAGCATGCCTAACTGATGTCAACCACAGCTGTTTTCAAAATGTCTGCTGAAACCACACATCTGTCCTTCATTCCTGATGTCTAGACATCAAGACAAATTAAATAAAGTGTCTCCCCTGGGGGCTGTTTCAAGTGTCCCAAAAACACATAAAATGCATCAAATGTACATGAAATGGTAACTTTGTTACCTAATGATAACTAATTTATTTAACATAATAAAAATGTAAAAAGTCAAAAGTTTTTTGACTGCACAAAAAATCCAGTGAGTTTTGATATTATTGATATGCTGTAATATTTGACTGGAGCTCTGCATACATGATCAATGAGTACATTTATACTATAAGTTGAACTAAGACTTTAGTGAATGCAAAACATTAGCCTGACTGAAATCATCAAATTTTTATGAAATTGGACTAATGGACAATATGATTATATCTTGGCTTCATCCACAATTTACATGTGTTAATCGAGCTGCTGTTGGCATTTTACAATTGGGAACATAATGATGTTATAAGTTACAGATGTGATGTCCCCTTAATGTCTTTCTTGGAGGTTGAAAGTTTTGATCTGTTTAATTGCCATTACATGGCAGAAAAAACAGTGTCCATCCAAACCTCAACTCAGTTTTAATATAGAGTGTGCTGAGATCAGCCACTCTAAACCGCATTCAATGCAATAGATGACTGTAGGTCCAGGGGTCTGTCATTAGCACTCAGTATGGCTGAGGGTCCAGACAGCAGGCGGCTCTGATAGCAGAGGGTAAGCCATTCTGGGGCACATTTACAGACACATTTATAACAACGGTGTGCCACTATACACACATACAGAGAACAAACAGCCTGCTTCTTCTGATAACATTGTGGCCTCCAAACACCTAATCAAGCACCACACACACACAAACTGACAGGATTTATTCTGGAGAATTATTTCTGATCTGATAGCCCTGAAAACCCAGTTTTTCAGTGTGATGTTTATGAAAATCCTCCTTAAGAGAGCGAAGCAGATTTATTTTGCCAAACACAAATGCTGAGCAATGCATTGCATTTTATAAAGACTGAAGCAAAACAGTTCTGAGCACATGTGGATTTTCTAAGCTTTATTTAGTTGATGATATGACATGATAGTAAGACAAAAAATTGCATGCAAAAATCAGTTTGTGACACTGGAGCATGTAGGCTGTGGGGAGTGAGCCTTCTTAATGTGTCTAACTTACCACTAAAGACAGCAGCTTATAGTAAGCCATGTAAGTTCCTTATAACTATTTTATATTTTAAAATAAGGCCTGTGGTTTTCACTTTTTGAGATTTTATGGTTTTGTTTTACAACATAAATCGTTGTGTGTTTGAGGTACAACAGTCTGTTTCTGTAACTCACCTGGTAGAGCATTGTGTAAGCAGCACAAAAGTTACAGACTCAGTTCCCAGGAAACACACTTAATGACAAAATGTATACCCTGAATGCACTAATAAAAGCATCCGCCAAATGCATACATGTAAAAGAAAGGATATTTTTCTAAAATCTTTGTGTTCAGCTAAAGAAAGGAAGTCATATACATCTGAGATAGCATGAGGGTGAGGAAATAATAGTGATTTACTTTTGTTTTTTGGTGAACTGCTCCACTAAGGTTCTGTATGTATTCTTGAATGCACATGAACGCAGAGGCTTCTAGCTACACAAGACTGCTTTTACAAATTGTTGCTTCCAAAATGAGTCAGAGCACAATTTATTCACAATTCAACTCAACACAACGACGTGTGATACCACAAGGGGCACTACAGTGGCAATTAGCAGGACCTGTCGGTTTTCTCTTTCAGCCCAAGCATTTGCCTTTATTTTGGCATGTTTGCATAGATGTTTCCTGGCACTTTTATCCAAAGAAATGTACAGTACATGTAAAGATAAGTTGATTAAAAATATTTTAAATGACTGAAATATGCAAAGTTGCCTGCACATTTTGAGATGTGAGATTTTGCCTGAGATTTTAAACCAGCATAGCAGCAAAGGAAAAAACGGCCTACTCTTCCTTTAAACCTCTACACTACATCAGCCATTTGTGTGGTAGATTGTATGTTCACTTACTGTAGGACAGTCAGCATGGCTAAAACAGAACAGGAACTGAGTAAATAAATGGAACAGAGCACTAACTAAGCACTCAGAGCGCAGGATAAAGCCCCCTCTGGTACACACACACACTACAGATATGACTCCGCCTGTGCTTTTAAATCATCAGGACCAGCTAGCATACCTGCCACACTGACAAATGAACAACTAACACAAATAAATGAGTCAATTAGCTTCCAGAGCTCTCCTGCTGTGTGTGAGCATCTCTCTCTGATGTTTTCATTTCCCATAATGAAATACTAATCTCTGCATTTGAATGATTTTATACATACAGGCACATACACAGAAGCAAAGCAATCCCTCTCTGTGATAAGAATTCAGCCACACATCTGAGCAGCTTTTGTGAGAAATGAATGTTTCACTGCACTATTAGCATGATTGTAGAAATAGAATTTGCTTCGTCAAGATAAGATATATTAACAGTAAAATATTCCTCAAATAAATAGCAAACAAATCACCTGATACATAACCGAACATCAAACAGTACCACCTGACCTGTCTGATCTGAGCTGCAATCTGTAACTTTCATCTCTCTATCGGCATTTCTGTTTGAAATTGCAGATTACTTTACATATTTATATTCACGCACACTGAAGGCAAACTGACATTTCCCACAAAATCCGACCGGACAGTTCAAATTGTAAATCATTATTATAAACTTTGCATTGTGAATCAGGATTAAGGAGACGGTTTTGAATACTGATCTGTAATGTATTTTTTCAACAGATGAATTTTATTTATTTGAGCCAAAAAGGTTGATGTGGATTGAAGCTTTAATTCGATTATTGTACAACTGAGGCCAGGGGACAACAGGAGTACAGTGGCCTCTAAAATTAAATGCACACTCAAGTTACACTTAAAATGTATGAATATATAAAATTTCGGAATAAATTATAGAGTAAAAAAGAAATTCGTTGAAAAGTTATGAAAAGATCTGCAACTTTTTGTCGTATGTGCCAGTTGTTTTGTTATCTAATGCAACAACATTTATAAAGTTTGTATGTGGCTTCATTTACATGAGGATACATACAGAAAATTTTACTTTGACAACTTTTACAAGTTGCAGGCTGATAATCCAGATATCAACACTAAACATTCCCTGTGTTCAGAAAATACTCAGTATGGTTTAAACACACTCAGTGTGTTTGCAGATTTTGTACAAAATCTAACATTAAACATTGTGATCTTCCCTTAAAGTGAGATCACCTTAAGACACTACAGGAAGAGAGACAGCAGAAAAGAGATAAAGCTTTTTGAACTCACTGAGCGATGAAGTGACTGAAACTTCTGCACCACTTCTCTGGGTGGCGTAGAGTGGGAGATGGGTTCCTGCAGACCACACACACACACACACACACACACACACACACACACACACACACACACACACACACACACACAAAGAGAACAAGCATGAATGAGAAGAAAACAAATGTATTGAACAGACCTCATTCAGGGATGGTAACACTAAATTACAAATCTAAAAGTACAACTGTGCTCAGAACAAATGTCTGTTCACAGACAATCTCCTTACACAAAGAAAATGTGAAAACACACACACAAAGGTACAGAACTAGCCAAAATGATTCTATTCAAATGCTCTAGAATACAGGGCAAGAAATCAAATACATTAACTTTCCTACAGTCTAACACATTAACTTGCAATCTGTAAGCTTCTAACTTTATTTTCACCATGGTTAAAACGGCATAAATCTTTGTTTTATCACAGATTTCACATTAGATATAAAACATGATATTTAAGCTCTTATCATATTTAAAACGTTATCAAATGTTATCATTTTTAGACAACTCACATTAGACATTTTAACATGGATATTGGCACAGTGTTGAAATCTTGCTCAACCCAAACTGTTTTATTGAGCTAAAGTTATAGTCCACAACTATAACAGTACAAAGGAACAATATCACTGGAATCACTGCGAATCAAAAACCATTTGAATTTAAGAAGATTACGCATTTAAAATGGCAGACAATCTTTCTTAACAGTGACAGCTTCTCCCTATATGTCTCATCTCTGAACGATTTAATGTACCCCAAATCTGCTATTTTTTTGTTTCTTTGCGAAAACATAATGCCACATCCATTGTCATCTACATCCATCTTTGTGACTGCAAAATTGCAGTGCGTGAGCTTAGATAAACATAACTTAATTGTCAGCTGGTGGAGATGCTAGTTATTACTATAGTTATCCTTACAGTTGTAGCTATGGTTACTGCTATTAAAACACTGTTCAAAAATAATGTTGCACTTTGTTTTCATTTCAGCTGAGAGGATTCATAAATAATGAAATAAATTAAGGGGTCAACCCACCCATAATTTACATTGACATCAACAAATGGATCAACAAGCTTGAATCCAGATTTTTTTTAATGTTTGTCCAGCATTTTACATGTGTGTTTCAGTGACTAACATACATAGCACAACCCATCAGAAATTTTGCTGCAGATTTAGTTAAGCAGGTCTTGAGTTCCTTCACAGAGCAGGTCGTATCTCATCTGAACTGCTGTATATCAGTGAGGTGGAGTTGTAAGTGTTTAAGTCTTTAAAGAGTAGACTGTGGGCCAGGGACATGTCGGCCTGCTGCTGGATGACAAACGAGCCGGCCGCCGAGTGTCTGGCAGGCAACATCTGTCCGCCGAGCAGCCGAGTTATGAGAGCGAATAATCCCTCTGTCAGCCACACTCAGACAGAGCCATCTATTAACACACACACTTTCACATGCCCATATATTAACACACAAGCAGCACTCACGCTGCTGAAACGCCGCATGTGAGGGCCGACCCGGAACTGTCAGAACTCAAACTCTGGGACAATTTAAAACCACACACAAAATCATCTGAAAAATGTGTCTTTCTGTAAAACATCTTATGACTGTGACTACATTCACTGTATATAAACTGTAAAACACAGTTTAATTGTAAATCTCTTTACATTGGAATCTAATATTTATTCATGTTTTCAAATATTCATGGTTTATAAGATAAACATTTACTCTAATATTTAATAAGATATAAGTCTAAGCTTTTTGTTTGGTCCAAGACCTCGATTAAAACTTTGTGACTGTGCATTTTCCATTATTGGGCCAAGACTGTGGAATAATCTTCCAGTTTCTGTCAGACTGGCCTCACCTAAACCTGACTTTAAACCTATGTTAAAAACCTTAGTTAAAATCAGTTAATAAGTTAAAATCTTTATGATCAGGCTTATACCTGCTCTTACAGTTTTTAGGTTTTTCTCTTACCTGTGTTTTTATGCCGTCTATTGCATTGTAGTCTTTTATAGTTACAGTTATAGCGTTATGTATTTTTATGTTTTAATGGATATTTTAGTTTGGTTATACAGCACAGTGATCAACTGCTGTTTTTACTGGGATTTATAAATAAAATTTGATTTGAGTTTACCAAAATACAATAGTCTCCACAAACAGTACTGTAATATTACCATAGTTATTGAACATGGTACTATAGTTTTCCAAAATATTGTTTTCCAAATTTGTTAGTATCCACTAACAAAAAAATGATATTACCATGTTTGGTTTTGTTTTCTGGATATGGTATAGAGTAACTATTTATGGTATATTTACAGTGTATGGTAATAATTGAGTACTATAGTATATATCACCATTAGCACCATGGTACTGTCATCTGGTATCATCACTGTGCAGTGGTAACACCACAGCAGATTTCACCACAATGAAAGGAAGGCACAACAAAACAGATGAACACAATGCTCCTATACTGATAAAAGCTTCATAACGGCGACAGAAATAGGCTCATATACCATTTATATATATGATTATATTCACAGTTCAGCCCTGCCTGCAGTGTCTTACTGTTTAATGCAGCCGTTGCCCAACAGATACGAGTGCGGACCTCTCATCTTCTTATTTATTTTCCTTCTACTTCTGCTTTTTCTCTCAATGGCTCTTAATCTACTTTAGGCTTGATTGAAGTCTCAAATTGACATGAATAGCAGCACAGGTCGAAGGACAGACATACTACTTAAAAAAACATCTTCTGCCTCTTTCATCAGAAACTATCACCAAGAACAAAGCACAAGGCATATAAACCAAACCCTGTTAAACATAGTTTTCTTTTTTCTCCGCTAATCTGTCATTCTGGGCTGCTCTAAGTCACTCGGTGCTTTGATAGATATTCAGACAGGCCATCCTCTCTGAAGAACAGATCAAAGGAAAATAACCGACTCCTTCAATGCAAAATATAATGCGCGCCTGCAGCCACATGCTCGCCTTGATGTTGCAGTGCTGTAGAGAGCTGCTTATACATAACAAAGTGAAGCAGCGTGGCTGATGGCACTCTTATTGTGCTTGCTAAATTCTGCCGTAAATTCACCCTCACTGGCTGTTTGCGAGCGTGCTCAAACAGGATGTAAACACGGTAGGTTTATTTTAATCTAGCTGCAGAGGCACTAAAATCTGACTGCGAACAGTCATGCTGGCAGCCATGTTGCTCACAACATCAGTTTGTTACACTGCAGATGACAAGCTACAGACATGCACATGGAGAGAGAAAGAGAGAGAGAGAGAGAGAGAGAGAGAAACCTGTCAAGAATATGTCTGGGTACGTTTTTCTGCTAAATCAAACAAAATAAATTATGAATTTCAAAATTCCTGTTTTTGTGTTCTCCAGAAGTCAGTCAGTCAGGTTTGAAACAATATGAGGGGAAGTGAATGAATGAACAAATTAATAACAATGGACTCATTTTTACACACACACATACTGTAAAATATAACTTTCCATTAACTATTGTTCATTTTTTCTGTTAGGTTGGAAAAACAAACCCCTACAAAAAAGTTTCTTAACCCACCTCAACACACATACAGATTATGTTTAAATTATACTTCATCTGATTTTATTTTAAGAATTTTAAAATCTTTAAAATGGCAATGCATTGTATTTAATAGGAGCTTAAGTGGGTAAAAATAGCCTCAGACGGACACAAAAATGTAACTCTAACACAAGCGCTGTAGTCATACCACCTTTGGATGATAGATGACACACCAGACATTTTGTCAATACTAATCTGCCACGTACAAAAGACTTGTATGTTTCCTCAACCACCCAGCAGCTCAGTGACAATTATTTGGCAAATGGAAATGCAGGCAAAGTCACACCAGCAGCTAAACATAGAAACTGTACCTGTGGCCATACAGGTTCAGCTAAATCAGAAAGTGCAATGGTTAATTGACTCTTAACATTCATGCAACATCTGCCAAACATTTTCTCTTGTTATACTGTGGTAGACACTAATTTGCCACTGTGAATAAATATACTGTAGTCACATGAGAAAATTACTTAAACCAGTATAAATTTTCATTGTGGTGCTGGTTGGTTAATCCTTATAAGCTAGTTCAGAGGTCTAATGAGGACACTAGGACACCATGCTGTGGACCAGCACCCAATAACACAACAACAAAAGTTTTTTTAAGAAGGTTATGCAATTAATATTAACAGAGCCCTGATAAATATCATAGCAGGGTGTCTCTGCTCTCAGTAATTCCCCCCGAAATTAGTTTTTTCCACGTTAGTTCTGACAAACAACTAGCCCATAGGGAAAACTCATAGATGAGATCTTTTTAATATCTCAGTTTTTTCTGCTAGACAACGTGATATAATCTTTGAGAGTGAGTCATTGCTTTTGCTTAAGTCCCCTGTGTCACAGATCCAAGATCACAAGACCCAAAAATCTCACAAATGTTCCCATGAGAGTTTCAGAAGCAATCTTAACAATGTCACAAACTGAGCTCAGATTTTCAAGTTTGCAATAAAAGTCAATACTACTGAAGAATTCAATATAAACGCAAACATTTCTCATCAAATTTAACCAAGTCCAGATTATGTTAGCTACAATCTACATTAATCTTACAGCTCCATACTCTTTAATGTATTTGAACAATTGTCTCATTTGTTTCTAATATTATAATAGTTCTATTCTATTCTAGAATGGAATAGAATGGTTTCTATTCTCCTAAGCAATTATAGAAAAAAATCTGAGACAAGCTGATACTTAAATGCAACAAAACTTAGATCTCCATCAAATCTCCTATCATGAAAGAGCAACCTCAGAGAAATACATTTTTTCTCTGGTAGTGACTTACTACAGTATATACTGAATTCAGTGTACTGGAAAAATTGTTTCATGCATAAATCTGATGCACAGTTTGGTAAGGGGTATGTGTAAAATAAGAAAAAAAATATCTTACACAGTTTTGCTCTTTGAATATAACCAGTAAACATAAAAATTCAGAAATGCTCTTATGTCAGTGAAGAAAGCCTGAGATAATTGTGTTCAGCTATTGGCTTTTCTCTGATGTCCTTTATTAGGATTCAAACCTTTCAGACTGACAGGGTCTGATCTATCCACGCCCCCTCGTAATCTCTCCTCCTGAGAGCGGGCTGATGGTGGGAGCGCCACTCCGGACAGATGACATGTTAACAGAATCATTTCACGCGTCACTGCACACACGAACACTGATATATTCAGACGCCGCCACGCTAAAGGTCTCACGCATCTGATTTATGTGCCTGGGCCCAAATTTTTAATTTCATTTTAAGAAAGGTTTAGAAGAGAGAGATCGAGTGAGACAGGTGGGTGGAAAAGATGATGATGCACATCATTTTAAAACATGTCATGATGGTGTAGATACTATACATGATTACTGCATTCAAGCATAAACTCTATGACAAATTGATCTGCAAAGGCAAAAACACAGTATTCTAACACCATCATTACTCATATCCAGCTCTCATAATCGAAAACTCAAAGCATTAAAGTACAGCCACAACACCGGCACAAACAAACAGATCTTAAAATTCACTGCCTGCAACACCCTCTTTTCTATGGAATCCCTTGAAAACCTTCATCTGAGAGCAGCTGAACTGAGGCCATTAAGATGAGGTCTCAGTACATTCATTGAGTATGTTCAGAAGAGCATACCACTATACTGCCTGTACAATTATAGCAACATGTATTAGCATTATTAGTATTTTTTTTAAATATTAAGACAAATTGTGATAATACCGTATACTGTGAAAAGCCATTATTTATCAGCACAGCTAAGTTTATGCATTTTTACACTTGTTTTCACAATGTTGTCACATAACCGCATCATACTGGCAAATGTAGCAGGCTTCCAGGTCATTCCATTCATACTGTGCACAGAATACACAATATATAATGCAACAATGTATGTATGTATGTATGTATGTATGTATGTATGTACGTTACTTTGTTCTTTCGAAAACAGCGTGTGTCTGTCAAAAAGAGAGCTAACCGCTTGTGTCCATGTCATAAAGTGTGAGTGATCATCCCCTGTAGGTCTGCAGTGAACCAGATAACATGAGTGGCAGCCTCCTCTGAATGATAATAGAGGAAGGGAGGGCAGCTAATCACAAATGCAAATTGCAATCAAAAGACATAACCACAATGCACTCTGGGTGATAATAGTGGGATTGTGAAGCTGATGGAAGGTCAGATGTTCATCAAAGCTCTTATCCTTTAACGTCAATCAGAAAACTGTGTAAAAACGCGTCCTGAATCCGGGATGATAAAAAGGCAATTTAAATGAGGAAGAATTGGGATATATAATTAGCATGACAGTAAGAAAAGTGAAATATTTCACAGAAATACAGTGCCAATATGCCAGTTATGCACACATTCTTCTTAGGAAAACAAGATTTTTTCCTTTTTTGAAATTAAAGACTTTGTATATGTAGACATGCACAACTCTCAATTGAGAGTCTATCGAGAACATTTATTCATCAGTTAAGCTCAGTCACGGTATTTATATAATTACTGTTTTGCACATTGCTGTTTAACCAATCAAAACAGTGTCTCACAGGTACAAGAACAAAACAGGCTATTTCAGTTCTAAGGTTCAAAAAGACATCACTCTCAAGGGATAGTACATTGAAAACACAGGGCTGTTTCTCTCTCTTCCATCTATGGTAAACTCATCTCTCTCTCCCACTCTCCCATCTCTTCTGTCATCCTTTTTTCGTATTTTTTTCTCTTTCCTTGTCTGTCTAGAACCCATATCTTTGTGAGTTGTGTGTGTGTATAGCTCCCCCTGGTGACTCACCGTGGTATTTTGAAGAGTGCTTTCACCGGGTGCATCTCTGCCAGGGGTGGGTCTCCATCTGCCAGCTCTATAGCAGTGATGCCCAGAGACCAGACATCACAGCGGGCATCATAGGAGTAATCATACTGCTGTTCACATGCTATTACCTGCACACAGAGAAACATTTATCCACTCTGAGTCTGTCAAACCCATACAAAAGAAAATTACAAATGGAGAACTCTCCAGAGATATGAAAGATCAACATCTGAAGATAACTTTTCTTCTCTAAGAAGTCCTGTCTTCATACATCAACAGAACTGATCGTCCTTCTGTTCTGGAGGTCTAGACACATTTAAGGTAACTGTCACTTTAACTACTCACATCAGGGATAGGTTAAGTAAGCTCCTCAGTTTTTGGGAGAATATATCAATGTGAATTTTTCTGTTTTTAAATGAATTTTCTAAATGAAACTCATATAAGAACATATGATTTCAGCACCAGTTCACCAATGCAATGACTGGAATGTAAATAGTCACAACAATTACGCTATATAATAGTAACATAATAGTAACATAATAGTAACAATTATGCTGCACTTCAGTGTTCTGTCAGTTGAACAGTAATATTGTGACCAGTCATCATAATGTCAAACATTTAATTGAGTCTGTATTTTAATTGGCCCTGAGGGGCCTCCCACACTGGCCCCATCACCTCACTGTACTGATGTCACACTCACAGAGGAGCAGAGTACAGCAATTAACCTTCACACAACTAACACAACACTCACACACAGAAGTACACACACCCCAGTTTTCACTCACAGATACACAAACGGACTAATGAACTCTCAGCATTCAGATTCTTAATAAAGTCAAGGTTAAAGCAGCAGGTTATATTTTGCTGCAAAAATGCCTGTTTATATTTGCTGCCAAAAATGTAGGAAACATACTACTAAACATAATACCTTCATATGCTGAAAGTACTGTTTCACCCAAATATTTAAATATCCTTATTCATGCTCATTTCAAAACTAGACCACAAAAGGAACATTTTTAGCATGACTGTTTTTTCATTTTTTTCTCTTTCACATTTTTCTCTACAATGAAGATGAATAAGGTTGGTTGTCAACCTTCAAAAATGACATAAAATCACAGTAAAAGCACCATGAAAGAAGCCAGCTCGTTATATACTCGTATACAACTCGTATACACTCGTTAGATATGATATATATTTGTGCAAGGTGTAGAATAACATGTTAAATATAGTTATTAGCTGAAAATCTTCAAGTTTAATTTGCATTTGCATGCATTCATTTGCATTTGCATACATAGTTATGGTGCCAGATGTGATGTCAATGACGCTGTGAATGTCACTGGTTACTGTGTATCTCAGACTCTGACATACTATAAGGAACAGACCAAAACGCATGTCTTTATTTGGCAAAAATCTGCTGTGTCAGCTCCTTTATGCCCTCCATCAGTTATGACACAATTGACATCAAACATGGTGGGACGTCTTAATATACCACATTTGAATTAAAATCACTTTTAATTAACTTTATGAAAAGAGCATCTAAAACAAATGATCTTGATGTCCACATAAATGATCTCAAATGATGACCACAGAAGAAAGAAAATATTAAAAAATAAGGCAAATGCATTTACTGAGGAACCTATTATTTTAAAAGTAAAAACTGGAACTATTTAGAGAATTTAACAGTGTAACATGAGAGAGATGTTGACTAGCACAAGCTGAAAACTGTAAATAAAAACAGAGTAAGAAAGTATATTTGTAACAGAGCAGACCTCAGGCGCCATCCAGAACGGAGTTCCCACTGATGTATTTCTGCGCAGACGGGCACTCGTCAGCTGAGCTGAGACACCTGCGAGTGGTCAGAGATCTCATGTGTCAGAATCATAAGCTTTCATCCTCTTCAGCATTTCATTTTCTTCATTTGTAATGAATGAGAAACAATGAAACATCTGTTATAATCATAAGTGTAGATATAGGGGTGAGGGGACTACACCACTGCAACATACTGCACAATATACAGAATGGCCCCATTCTGTAGTAACACTAATAAAAAGCATTAATATATTGAGACATTTTTGAAGATGAAAGATAATATAATGTGACATTACAGCAGCATTATGTGATGAGGGTGTCTGACTTTCCAGCAGGGTTCCACTGTCACACACACATGGGATAAACACGCCTCAGGCAGATGAGAATCAATCGCCCCACACACCCACCTCTCCCTCTTACATACACTTTACGTGCAAAACACCACAATCAGAATCACGCATATACATACAATTTTTATGTTCCCTGCTAAACAACAGCCTTGATTAGCTAAACTGGCTCTACTGACCAGTTTAAATGGCAAGTTATTGCTGGTTATTAGTATAAGATTATTATTATTAGAGATAACAATATTATTAGAGGTAACAATAACTAACAAACCAATTTATACTAGTAACAGACAATCTTGGCCATCTAAAACAACTTCTGACTGTCTTGAATTTTAAGCGGACAATTTTTACTTCCATAGCACTTGCCAAAGCCCAACATCAGAACTTTCTCAACAGAGACACAGTGTCAGCCATTACCAAAGTCTACCAGTTTAACTCCGCCATCTGTGCTGAGAAGGATGTTGTTGCCCTTCACATCACGGTGAATAATTCTGTTGTTGTGAAGATGCTGGAGACCCTAAAGACAAAAGTAAGAGACACAGGTGGGGTCACATGGGCCAGCGTGCCTCTGTGATCAACCACTCAAGCTTTACAGCTGGAATTTTTCTCTTTCTTCACTATACAGCCCAAAATAAGTACTTTGTTTCAGTCAGACCCCTGAGCAAGCATTCTCTGTGCAGAGGTTAGCAGATGTGTACCTCAGTGTGTGTCTTACCAGAAGCGCTCCATACAGGATGTAGGAGATGACGGGCTCCTCCAGACATTTTCCTCTCATCAGCAAACCCTTTATCAGGTCTGTTACTGAACCCCCATTACACAACTAACAGAAAGAAGCACCAGACACACAGGAAAAGGTGAAAGATAAATGAGGGATCAGTTATAGGGAAGAGACAACAGGAAGAACTTTAGAAAGGGTTCAACACATTTTTATTATTCAAACTACCACCACAGTGTTTTATTTCATATGTTTCAGTGTAATGTCATCTATAACACATTGCCACTGAGTTATTGTTTTTAACACTGGAAAAACTGGGTGAAAGTGTACAGAAAACATAGAATATTTGTATTAAAGCATGGTGATTTTGCCCAGTAGCACATTTTACTGGATCAACATTGTTGCCCTGAAACAACTTTTATAGCGAGTTTGATTACATGTTATAATAGCAGATATTTGCATTAAGAATGATTGTGGATGAATGTTTTCTATTTAACTCAGTGTGACATTGTATGTTTTTATTTTAATAAGCAACACGACCAAGTTTTAATAAACAAGATGTATCTATTTAAAAACATAATTCCATTTAGCCAATGTAACTTTTAAACATTTTATTTAAAGTGTATTCCATGCATTCTGACACATACATGGATGTCTCTGGGTTCATATACAATAGTCTCCAAAAATTTCAGTCACTAGTGAAACATCTTCTATAATTTTAAATAGAATGAAACATTAGAAAAAAGAATTCAACAGGATGTCATAGGCAAGCTTTTGTTTGGCAGAAGTCAGTAGGCCAAAAGGCTGGTGTAGGCTGGTGGAATTGGGGGAGGCACAATCTCATTATAGCGCACATTTTATTAGACAATACTTGTCTGAGCAGGAGGCATCTCTCCTGATACATCTTCAATCAACTATAGTCTTGGTCCATTTAAACAAAAGAAAAAAAAACGATACATTTTAAATCTGTATATCTGCTACAGATTCATTTTGTCAACATGTATGAGTCTTTTTTCTGTCTTTCTGTATATGCATTTAGTAAATAAAACAGAAAAGCAATTCAAAAGCAATTATGTAACACTTATGTCATAAAGAAATGTCTCACCTCCAGAACTAGCCATAGTTGTCCTCCGGAGAGCTCATCTGCTTTGTAGAACATGCCGTAGAACTTGACCACATTGGGATGATTGGACAGCGAGCGCAAGATGTTGTACTCTGCTTCAATCTCCTCATCTACATCCTGAATGAACCATCACAACTGCATTATTAATATTTGTTAGTACACAATACAGCCCTCTGGTTTATGGTGGTTATATATGAGTTGTACATGCTGTTCTAGATTCCATAATTATTACATTAACAACTGTCTCTAATAACAATCTTTTTAAAAAATTGCAGCTGATTTATTAAAGCCTTTGTATACGCTACAGATGATGTCAAAACAGTTGATAACAATGAAAAGGCATAAAAATGCTTCTAAGCTTTTGTGCATGAGGTTGTATGACCACATCAGCAAGCTATTCAGTTGTTACAGTGAATATAAAAGCAGTCATGCATGTGTTTTGCAGCAGGGGTTACTGGGGATCAAGCAGCACTAAGGACACCACACTACACAGGCTATGTCAGAGTTGTTAGGCATATAAATAAAACACTATGAAAACTATGTATGAGTTTTCCAAAATCAATAGTGCTATAATGAGAAAATATCTGCGGGGGAAATTTAGGAGGAACATCTACTTACTCGGTTAGTATGACAGGGATTCTGAGACATGGCAGAGAACAGCAAAGGAGAAGAAATGTCTTATAAAGATTTTTATTTTCTGTTTTATTTTTAGGTCATGGTAAGTAGTTTTGAGAGTCTTATGACCTAAATTGTTTACATTCACTTGACTGCAGAGGCAGAGGTTACTATTTACAGTACATTTTCAGCACAAAATAGTTACATAAGATTTAATGTTACAAAAGTAATGTTACAGTGCCCATATTGGCCCCTACTGTTACTATAGTCCATCAAAACTAAGGCTTCAGAAGCAAGTAAATCAACCAACCAGGTAAAACACATGGAGATCACAGTGTGCTTACATCAGTAAAAGGAAACATCAGAAAAGTATTACCCAGAACAAGTGTCACAAACTGTACAAAACCTACAATGCCCAACAATGACTCACATTAATGGGATCCAAAACTTTCACAGCTGCTTGGCTTCCATCTTTCTTATTGATGACTTTGTAGACCTTGCCATAGGTTCCTTTCCCAATGGTTTCCACAATGTCCCAGTCAGCAGATGGATCTGCCAGTGACTCCAGACCAATCATGCTTGACTTGTACGGGTACAACCCATATAGAGACCTCCTGAACATTGCAAGTAACAGTAATTCAAAGTCCTTAATCCTTCATACATGATATCCTTATATATACATGAAGAGTCTAAAGTTTGGACATACCTGTTTTTCATTTTATTTAAATATCTAAAGTCTAATGCATTAGTGCTTGAAATATGAAGGGACAAAATGTTTCCTGCATGACTCTTTCAATACATCCCAAAGAATGTCCAATCATGTGGCATGTATGGTCCTACATTAACACTATATACTGGTGTTAGGTATCAGATTTATCAGATAATGTCTTTCTGTATTTCAACTATTGCTAATAAAACTTAAGCGACAGTCATGGAGCATGTTATAAATTGTCAGGACATGACAAACCTAGTTTGTAAAAGATGGTTACTACAGCCACCATGTATTAAAGGTTTAGATATGATCCATACTACATTACAGGGCATTACAGTACAGATTTCGAACAGCCACTAGATCACTGTACATTAAATGCATAATAAAAAAAACTAATGCAATGTGTCTTATATATATATAATACAATATATTGCGGAGTAAATAGATGTATAAGTAGAATATCTAAGACCAAGCCCTACAGATCTAAGACCAAACCCTAAGGACCTAAGACAGAGCCATGTGGCACACCATACTTACAATATAATGTTGTGTCCAACAACTCATTTACACAATGTGGCAGTGATCTGACAAACAGAAATTTTACAAACTTATCCAGAGGAAAATCAATACAAAATGGAGAACCAAATGGAGGGTTATTTGTAGACTTGGCTGAGGTTCACTGGTCTTTACTCTCCATTTGCCATTTAGGCAGGTTAAAAAGCATAATATAAACACAAAAAGTACTTACATGGGGAACAAGACCTCTTTCTGACTCATCCTTTCAACAACAAACAGAGAAGAGCCCACTAAAAGCTCCAGGTGTACAGAATATTATCATAGTGCTCCAGCCAGGACAAAAAAATAAATAGTTTTTGTACAAGGAAAGAAAAAAGCCTCCATTTATTTTCTTAAAGACAGAGCTGCCTGTGTCTCACTGGCACTTGGGAGTATTAGTTGATAGATTCAGATAGCACTTTACCGTCACTGCTCTCTAAGAAGCTACAATCTGCTCACTGTGATTGGATTTAACAGATTAACTCCGTCATTTACCCTTAGACTACCACCGTCTCATTTATCACTTAGAACCGAGATGTCCAAAACTTTCCCTCCTGATTACATTCCTGAATGTGGTTTAGAGGGCTATGGAGAGAGACACCATGAAGAGGGTCCACAGAGGTACCAGGGGGCCGATGCCTGTTCTGTGTGAAGGGTAATGATAAACGAGGAGTACTGAATGTGCTCTGATGTTCAGCATTACTTTAAAGCAGCGGAATGGAAACAGGGCAAAAATATAAACCAAATATATCTGCAAGCAGCAATTATGTGGTCAAGCCCACTAACGGCACAAAAAGAAATATTTGCGCACATCATTGATGATGAAATTTACAGCAATATGAAATTACTTATAGTTTTTGACCATTAGGTGGCAAAACTGTTATGAGACAGGACGTGGTCACAATAACACACACAAAATGTCAATATGACACAGCCTCAGATGCTTTTTGGCATCTTGCCATCTAATATCTTGATGCGTTACTCAAGAATCATTTGATATATTAAAAAGATTTTAATAACTTTTGTCAGGAGTGTCCCTAGACTTGTCCCTAGACAAGTTTGTGCAAATCGGACATACAACCTAGGAGGAATTTAAAAAGCAGACAGAATAGCAGACAGGAATCTAAAAAGATAAGACAAGTTTTAAGCAGTTTAGTAAATTTTGTTACTTTTGACCACTAGAGGACACAGCTCCAAACTTCGTTAGTACCCACAGACAATGAAGATGATGAACCATAAAGATACACAAATGTGTTCGTAAGATATTACATTTTACAACAAAATTGTAAATGACCGACGCCCAAAATAGCCGACCAAGAAACGAAGAACAAAATGGCTGACCAGGATATCATTTGACTTGGCATACCTCAATCTCAAGAGACCAAGTTTTCAAAAGTTAAAAAGTTAAATATCTCTGGCCCAGTAGGTGGTGCTGTGAAAAAACTAGACATGCTCCCTAAGGTCATGCCTATGATGACATGCACCAAGTTTCATGTCAAAACACAAAAATTTTACAAAAGACACAGCCTCATATCCATTTTGCCGTGCTCACTGTAAAATTTGTTGAAATAGTATATGAGAACAGGGTGTATCGATAAACAGCATGAGCCAAGGAATCATAAGTTTGTTTCTTTTGATTTACGAGTCAAAAGTTATAAGCATAAACATCTGTTTGCCAGATTTCTTTTCACCACACAGTTCCATGGGCTGCCATAGACTTCAAGAACAGAAGAAGAAAACTAATGGATACAGGCCCTTTTAGGGCTTGACCCCTAAGTAGTATAAAGCATTTTTGTCAAATTAGAAAATATTACAAAAACTGAACCATGTATCACATTTATTCATTTTCACAATGATGCATGTATGGCACATAAAAACGTAGCAGAACCCTGCTATAGAGACAGTCAGCACAGTTAAATATACTGCAAGAAACGCTAATACTATTACATGGATTTCATATTCACCTTCGCAAGATTTTTTAAAAAATAAATGATAATGCCATTACTGAGTGTGATATTTCAGATTCATATGATGATTTTTGGTACTCATACAGATTCCTGAGGGAGGGAAGCATTTACTTTGAGGTCAGTTTGAAATGGAAAAGGTAAATGGTGTTTTGCCTTTGGGGGCTCTGAGCCCTGCACACACAGAATTATGAATAGTACAAGAGATTATACTGATGGATGCTCTGGCTCATGCGGTATGAGATGGATATTTCATGCCTCCCATGCTTTCTGGGAAGGTAAAGAGCACAGCTGAATTCTGTCCCTTTTTATGGAAGAAACAAACTTTTAGCAACATAACAGAAAACAAACAAATATAAACTTTTAACTGTTTGTTTTAAGTCATTGAAGTGTCTTTCATTGTAAAGGGGTTGAATTGCCAGTAAGTATCATCTGATCTGGTCGTCTCCATATTAACTTTCACCCTCTCTGAAACCCCTCACCTCTACACACCTCATCCCATACACTGTCTGTCAGGTTAAATTGAACAGATAAGACAACTCATGTTTACTCATATACACTTTATATAGACTACAGATTATTCAAGTTTAAATTGTAAAAGACAAAATAAAAATAATCAGTTATTCTTTTTATGTAAATGTTATACGACATTGCAGTCTTGCAACATGCAACATTATTACATACTACAAGTGTAAATCCTAGGTAAAAATATACAGAACAATATTTATATCCAGCACAACAGTCCACCAATATCCTTCACAAAACAAGCACAAGTTTCCTCTTATACTTAAGAACTTAAGAAAATGTAGAAGTACACAAAAGAGAAATTTCAATACTTTGAAAATAGATTAAAATTAATAATGAATATACAAGAACATTTTAATTAAAATTAAATAAAGACAGAAAGGACATACCTTAATTTAATAGACCCTCCTAACAAGTTGCTGAAACGTGTGTGAGGGTTTGTCAATGCCACAAGCCTAAATCATTCTAATCATCCTCCATGAATTATTTATTAGGTTGTAATATGTAATATGATCTGGTTTTAAATATTTATTAGCTAGCTGGAACTATTCATAAAAGAGCTTTATATGGATGACAGTAAGTTAAAGAAACACTAACAGGCACACACAGGTAGGAGGGAAGTGTTTATGAATTCAGTCGGTCATGTGACCTGAGCATCCCGTATTTATCTCCAAAAGCACTTACATTCACAGACATGTTTCTTTACATGTAACAGGTAATACACTTATGGAGCCCACTTATACTAATACCTGATTGCATGAAACATAATGTAAGATGGTAAGACTATGAATGAATTGTTATGAGTTGTAGGCAATTACTTAAATATAAGATATGAGTAAATGCTCAAGGCAAAACATTTTGATACATAAGGCTCATTCATAATCTTTTTTCAATATTCAGTGAATTGACCAGAAAGAAGATTCTAAACCACACACACACACACACACACACACACACACACACACACACACACACACACACACACACACACACACACACACACACACACACACACACACACACACACACACACACACACACACACACACACACAGGTGTGTCAGCAGTGAATAACACGGACTCTTTGTGTGCTAACAGCCAGACACTGCTTTGAACTATAAAAGGAGGACACAGTTTCTCTGCAGCCATAAACAGAGACTGTGTTGCTATGGTATATATTCTCGTGGGTATTAGAGACCAGTGATGCAGGACCTGAGTGAAAACAACAGTACAGACAGGCAAAGGTAATGCTGCCTCCCGGTCTCTTATAGTATTTGAATACTCAAATACATATATAGATCACAATCATCATAAACATCTTAAAGACTACTTAAATCTGCTTTAAGAGGCTTACATTAGAGATAATTGAAAAACAGAAATACCTGATGTTATACGAAGAATTCTGAATACTTTAACAGAATGAACATGTAAAAAATGTGCATTAATATCTTATAGAATATTTATATGTAATTAACAGTGTTTTCTAAAGGTTTGCTTTAAACCCACGTAGTAAACAAATCATATGCAGAACTCATCCTGCTGCATTTGTTGAGTAGTAGTTGTTAAGAAGTTTGCTACTGATCTCAGTTTGATAATATAATTGATAATTTATTGCATTTAGTATTTGTGGCTGATCCCGTTGATGTCCAACGTCCCCCAAAGGGCCCCAAACAAAGGGCAAAAGGCACCAAACTGAATCAAATGCTACAGATGAACTGTGTGTGGAAACAGCCTGAGAGGATCAGTGTAAGTTTACAGAGCACTCTCTCTCTCTGTGTATGAAATGTGTGCCAGAGGAAAGCAGATACCACATACAATGGTTGATGGGTTTACATTTCCATGGCAGCCTCACACTGCAACACAAGAACACTAGAATCTAGAAATACTGAAGGTCAAATACTGAACAAATACAGTTTGTAACAGAATGTTGATTTCTAGATGTTATCTGTGGAAATGTGAATGTCTGACTCGGGTGAGCGTGTAAGTAAAATTAAAGTTGGCTGCAATGAAACGGAGAGTACTGACTTCAGGATAGGACATAAATTTACTTTCAATATATCACATATAAATCGAACCAAAGCAAGAAAAGTGTTAGTATGTTAACTAATTAGGCCAGAAACAGTTTTTACAAGTACGTGAGGACAGATGCATCATTACAGATGAACAAAGATAACCAGCTACCAGTGGAATACTAAGAGACAGCTTTTTCTCAGTATTACAGATCACCCTCGATGGGATAGATTTGACAGAACAATGACGTGAAATCACAAGAGATTTTAATGTCTGCACCTAAAAGTGAGCTACAAGTCAGCTAGATGCTAATGCTTACAAATGCAAATAGTACACACAAGGGTGTGTGGTATCAAGACAATTTTATAACGTGTGTTTGAATACTGTCACAGAAGTATGTACTTTTACCATCAACAGCATAATATTTTAAGTGTGTAATAGTAATAGTGTGTGAAATGGGAAGCAGCCAGACACACACATTTCTAGGACTCAGTGAACTCTTGTGTTCTTTAGCTGTGTGTGATGCATATCAAAGATCAACACAGTAAAGAAGCTCAGCCTCTGTCTCACCATATCCTGCCATGGAGATGATAAAACTCTGTTCTGTCTGTTTCCTCAGAGTTATCCAGCCCTCTGGGCACAGGGTAAAACACACACATATCTCAGGGTTAGTTAGCCCCCTGAGTAAAAACTAACACACACACACATTTACCATGAGCTTTAATTGGACACATACATGCACTCATCAGGCTGTATACTTCACTCCTAAATTTACTTTGACTTGTATTTAATTGCAGACAATACAACAGCACATTATTTGATGTGTTCATCATGATTTTTGTTTTTTCTTCAAAAAAACAAAATTCCTATTTTGGTTCTTGCAACACATTTCAAAAAAAGTTGGAACAGTAAACCATTTACCACTTTGTAATGTTGCCATTCCTTTTCACAACACTTAAAAGACGTTTAGGGACTGAAGACACCAAGTGAAGAAGTGTTTCAGGTGTAATTTTGTCCCATTCTTGCTGCAAACAAGTCTTAAGGTGGGCAACAGTATGGGGTCTTCGTTGTCGCATTTTGCGCTTCAAAATGCGCCACACATTCTCTATTGGAGACAGGTCGGGACTGCAGGCAGGCCAGGACTGCAGGCAGGCCAGTCAAGTACCTGTATCCTCTTCCTCCGCAGCCAGGACTTTGTAATGTGTGCAGAATGTGGTTTTGCATTTTCTTGTTGAAATATGCATGGACGTCCCTGGAAAAGATGTCTTCTTGAAGGCAGCATATTGTGCTCCAAAATATCTATGCACTTTTAAGCATTAATGGTGCCATCACAGAAGTGCAAGTTACCTTTACCAAGGGCACTGACACAACCCCATACCATGACAGACCCTGGCTTTTGGACTTGTTGCTGGTAACGCTCTGGATAACCTTTTCTTCTTTGATCCGGAGCACACGGCGTCCATTTCTCCCAAAAAATACCTGAAATACTGATTCATCTGACCACAGTACACGTTTCCACTGTGTGATGGTCCATCCCAGATGCCTCTGAGCCCAGAGAAGTCGACGGCGCTTCTGGACACTGTTAACATAGGGCTTCCTTTTGGCACAGTACAGTTTTAACTGGCATTTGTGGATGTAACTACGTATTGTGGTACTTGACAAAGGTTTGCCAAAGTAGTCCTGAGCCCATGTGGTGATATTGCTTATAGATGAATGACGATTCTTGATGCAGTGCCGCCTGAGGGATCGGAGAGCACGGTTGTTCAGCTTAGGCTTGCGCCCTTGTCCTTTATGCACTGAAATTCCTCCACATTCCTTAAATCTTTTAATTGTTATGCACTGTTGAAGGTGAAAAGCAAATGTCTTCCTATCTTTCTTTGAGGAACATTGTTTTTAAACATTTCAATAATTTTCTCACGTATTTGTTGGCAAACTGGCGATCCTCTGCCCATCTTTGCTCCTAAAGGACTAGACCTTTCTTGGATGCTCCTTTTGTACCAAATCATAATTACAATCACCTGTTGACATCACCTGTTTCAAATCACATCATTATTTAACCAATTTACCTGATTACTAGCCCTAAATTGCTCTTGTTCCAACTTTTTTTGAAATGTGTTGCAAGAACCAAAATAGGAATCTTGTTTTTTTGAAGAAAAAAAATAATAAAAATTAAAAAAATAATGTGCTGTTGTATTGTCTGCAATTAAATACAAGTCAAAGTAAACTTAGAAATCACTACTTTTTTTATTTGTGTTTTCCATACTGTCCCAACTTTTTCTGATTTGGGGTTGTACATATCAGTTGCCTGTCTATACAATTCCTCCTTATACAACAGAGATACAAAATCATAAAACTTGCAGGCTGAGCCAATGAGGCAGAATATGGTGGTATAAATAGGTGGTATAAAACCTCAAACAAAATATCAAATCAAGTGGCATTTATTTTAAAGACAGACAGCACACTATTCCTGCAAAAACAATTCACATGAAGAGGTTTGTGAGGTTTTAAATGATCAAATAGATATAGTGACACTGGTTATCAGACATTAGTGGAACATGCTGATAGTTAATAGGATGAACTGCACCTGTGTCTGATTTTGACTGACTTCATACATCCAGTAAATATCCCTTTGACAGTAATTACATGCAGTAATTGACAACATCAGTCACTAGTCAAAAACTAGTCACTTTCATTGCAATTATATGTATAACAAGGACTTTAATTCCATTTAAATATTAAAATAACTTCTTAAGATTAAGCCACTAAGAAAATATACTATGCATTTTTTTTTTTACTAGAAATGGTGAAGATGATGCGGGACTATGTTAAATGCTGCACGATGTCCTACCTGTTTTTGACAGCATCCATTCTTCCATTGGCATTTCCTGTAAGGACATAGAATAATTAGACTCATGGGAGGGTGCATTTTGTTTTCATAATCTGTCCTTTACTTTCTGACAGAACCACTGATAATCAGCATACACTAGCTCTGTTTAGATGCTTTAACCGGTCTGTGCATTATCAGATAACTGACCACAGGACAGTGTCACCCAGCACATCATTTGTAACCATGTCTACCCATTTCCCTTTTTGTTGTAGCCTTGGATTATGTAAACTTTTTGTTTATACAATGTAGATTTCTAACTAGTCAAAACTGTATGATTGAAAGGAAGACCTACCTGCCATAGCTGTTTTCTAACATACCCGAAGTGATTTTCAAGCCTTCCTAGCTGTGCTGAGGTTAATAATTCACTAGAACCTGATAAGTTCCTGTGTGAGCAGTTCCAGAGGAAGCAGCATGAACACGACCAATCCCAGCACACCTGACAGCTTAAGCACAGGTGCATTTTAACACTGTGTAACACCAACATTAACTGTGTCAAAACACAAATGTGATTACAAGCATAAATAGTAACAGTAAAATGTTGTGCTGCATTCTACTAAGGTATACATTGAAAAATATTGTTAAAGGGATAGTCCACCCTTGTAATTGTAATTTACCATCCTGCTATTCTGTTTTGAATTTATGACTTTATTTTGTGCAGCACAAGGTTGCATGTGACTGACAGATTTAGTACCCATTCAGGGAAACATTTTTAAACAATTTTGCGTATTCCACTGAAGAAATAAAGGCACAGGGTTATGGTGAGAAAATGACACCATTTTCTCACCATGAAATTTTTTATTTTTTTGGACTACTCAAATGTTAGTCACAATTGATACAATGTTACCTGGACATAGTTTTGTTTGATTCACCAATTAAATACTAACTAGTAAACTAGTCTACCGTCTAGGATGCACCTCCAATAAATTCTACTGAGAATAAGTTGATACCTACTGCAAATGCTGAAATACACATGGCTTCAAAACATGTGGCTTCATTCACTCCGTCCATTACAAAGTGTACTTTAGGTTGACCCTGGATAAACAAATGCTGCAATCATCCAGTTTAAACTAATAAACAATGATGTCATACAAAATGTAAGCAGCATGTTGGTTGTCATCCGTGCAGCTATTGTGTTGCCAGCCCACTTTCCATTCAGTGCACAAACAAGTTTACGGGGTTTGGTTTCTTGGCTGCAGCACAGCGTCACTGAAGATTGAGTTATTTGTGAGCTGTCCTGAGAGGACGGTCAATCTAATGGAGTGTATGTTGCTCTGAATGCCTGTATAATCATAACATATAACAAAAACATTTTAGAAACCAGATTAATATATTCTCTGTCAACTTTCCCCACAACCCATATGTTAGTATAAGTATTTAGTACAGAAAGAGGCCATTATGTTCACTCTTGGCCTTGATAAACTTGGAACTACTTACAGAACAAGCAGACCTCATGATAAGACAAAGCACCCAATAATCTGGTGCAGCCAGTCAGTCACTAAGTTTTCTGTTAGAATTTGAAATATCACTATAGGTCAATGTCAGGAATGGCATTTGTTTACATTGGGGTCTGCAACGTAAAAACATGAACTATGCAAAAAGTAAATGCATAAATTAAATCTAGAAATAAAATGGCTACAACACATACAAAGACACATCAGAGCATCTGTTTATTTTATTCACATATGTTACATTTTGCATTAAATGTCATTAAAAGTCACCATTTCAGAGATGACATCAAAGAGTCTGAACCAACATCTACAGTAATGTACTGTATTACTGCCTGCCTGACATGCATTCACTGCAGGAGATACCAGCATTATCCACCCCATCACACTTAGCAAAACTGTCTGTCTATACAAAGTGGGCAAAGAGAGAAAAGGGGAAAAACAGCAGCATGCAATAAATGATGACAAATGAAGAAAATTTGCTTCAAGTGCACCGAAGAAACCTTCCTCCAGCAATATGATTGCAGCAATTATAATCAAGATCTACCAATCAAACTGATCAACAAACCAAACATGCTTTTCTTCTGAATTTCTATATCTGAAAATGTGTTTGTGTTGGGGGAATTAAAGAAAGCAATATATTGTCCTTAATATAGCTGGATGTTATATTTGCCACAGTAATTGCATTATCAAAAGCTCCATTGACATTGTTTTTTAATTGTGAATGGGCCGTGACTGTAATTTGTATGTGACCCTATTTAATGTATTAAAACCCATTGATGTGTATAATGCCCTCTCCAGTGTATAAAGAACACAAGCAGTGGTGGTCCAAGGACAGAGCTCTGAGGAACACCACATTTTTCTACATTAGATTGCAAAACTAGCCTTCTCTAAGGTTATTTGTGGGGTGGATTACATAACTTGAAATATTTTTGATAACAATTTTTGTCATTTCTGGCTAAGCAATCTACACCCCTTTCTGGCTAATTTCAACACCCTTTTCTCAAGAACATCTTAAATCAGGATTAGAAATGCAATATCTGGGTGGTGTGTGCATATAATCACATTAACAGATAAATGTCTTTAAACAAGCTTTAACAAGAGGAAACTTCTTTGTCCTTAAATTGCTAAAGGAGGAGAATTTAGGCTCTTGCACCCAGTTGCAAACCTTAAGTAGTAATATGCTTACAAACTTAAGAAGTTTATTTCAACTGAGCACTAACCCTGCAGATATTTAAACCCAGTAGAACAGCCATTAAAACTGCTGTCTTAGTTTCTCAAAGCTGTGAACATCTGTACAAGAGGGAACTAGGGGTCACCTGTGTGATGTTCTTTAAACCAGAACCCAATGAGACGGAACAACTGCCCCCTAAGGACCGTCTGACAACTAGTCTTGGCATTGTCATGTAATTACAAGAAAATAAAGACCTTGAGTGGTAGCTGACTGATGTGCACATGTAATCAAACTTTTAAATGACTGTTGGTGAGTGAATATCAGGAAACCCATTAAGAACATGTCCTAGTCATTTCATCCCCCAAAAATGAGAAATAACATTTTTGCATAAAGGACATTTTTGCATGTTGCTGTGATATTAAAAACATCAATGTTGCTGTTTGCCCCTTCATTACCATAATCTCAAAATAACATTCAGATACATTAACATAATAGTTTAAGAGGAACGTGTCATGATCATATAGCAATGCAAAATGTCACCTAAAATGCAGTGTGCTAAAACTGCAGTCTGCAGTAAAATTTGCAGTGTGTTTCATTTCCTTTATGCAAAAAAAAAATTTCTTTTGATCTGAGAGAAAAGTGAGTCTCATATTTTAACATTATTCACCCCATTATTGGTTTCAAATACAGTTGAGTTGGGAAAGGAGGCAGGGAAATGATGCTTTATAATAATTAGATCTGTCTGTAGTCATGACATATATGCTTAGAAACACTGTACAAGGCTGCAGTGTTTTTTTATAATGAAGTCAATAGACCAGCCAACCACCATCAACACAGAGCCTTCATTAGAAAAAGATTAGAAAATAAGAAAAATTAGAAAAATTTTACACAGTTAAACTTTGAATAGCAGCACTTTTAAATATTAAAATCTTTAACATGACTACAAACCAAAAATTCCAAAAAGTAAAATTCCTGAGGATGACTGTAACTAAATGTCTGAGACAAACCTTGCTTTAACTATAATCTGCTGATATTTTTGTCTCATGCTTGCCTTAGTAATTCACTTTAAAGGGTATCGACCCACATCAGCATATAAAGTTCTCTGAGCTACCAAAATCAATTGTTTTGAATTTGCAAAGATGTTTTGAAACTCAAATAGTATGATGCTTAAATTACACATTGCACTGGTCATAGGGTGGTGGGGGGTGTTGGGGTATGTTGAGACTGTCTTTTCTTAGTCGACTCAGTACTTTAGTCTTCATGGTTTTGATATTAACTCTGATATCTGTACATGATTTGTTTACTATTGGCGAGTTCCCCCCGTCAGTTTTCCAAACCTTACGGAAAAGCATTTTTTCATTCAAGTGTCCAAAAGGACTAACACAGATTCACTCATTGTGCTTCTACTATGAGCTTGCTGGGACAACACAAAATTCTCCCCTTTTGAAATCCACACAAAATCATTTTTAACACACACACACACACACTCTGTTAGTCAACAGGTTTGATTGTACACGAAACTTCACATGACCCAGGCTATGGCAGAAACCAACTCAATTCATGTTTTCTTTATATTACATGACAGGACTGATATATGGACTTCACACAGGCTGGTGCTGACATCATGTGACTTGTCCTCCGCAGGATCTGGGCTGGCTGGTTGTCCGCTATGGGGGTTCTGTTAAAGTCCATTGTAGTGGGGACCCCAGCGCTTGTTGATGTGGTCGAAGGTGTGAGACACCCACTGCTGCTCCAGAACACGGTATCGCTCTTCACATAAATACAGAGGCTTTCCTCGGCTATGGAAAATTGAAGATCAAAAATCAATAATTTTCTCTACAAAACACAGAACATTCGAAAATGGTGACACTATAAAGTGACATATATAATTATCATACCACTCTGTTCCAGTATATTCCGATTCTACATTTTTTTTTGTTTCAACATTACAAATAGGGCACTCCCAGAATGCATTACAACAAAGAAGACATGCTATCTATGATCAAAACAAAACACCTCGTAATGCAGAAAAATATTGTTGCATAATGTTAAACAAGAGAGCTCACTGCATATGACACTGTACCTGAAGGGGCACCTTCCCAGACAGGGATTAAATTAAGTCAAAACTAGGCTAATTCTACTTAAAATAAAATACATTAATCCAGCCTAATAAAATGGCTTTTTAACATTTCTTAATTTAAGATTACCTAGTCCTAAACTACACAATCAGATACTCTTTGTTAAACCTAATTAGTTTAATGATGTGTGCATAGTGCTGACATGAGGACACTTGAAAAACCAGGGATGGAATCCTAACAAACAGTACCACTGTGTGGAACGAAAAATGTTTAAAGAATTTCTGTAAATTAAAAAAAAAAAAAAAAATTGAGAACAAACAGCATGACTGAAAACAAGAATGCCTGGGGTAAAATTTGTCTAACAACTTCAGGTAAGATACTGTAAAGACCACAAACTAATGACATAGGAGACTTGTTGACTGCATTTATCGATAGCCAGCAACCCCTGGAAGGTATACTCGATGATGACCATCTGGAAACCGATCCAGTCCTCATTTGGTAGGCACCATCCATTCAACATGTGCCCTCCTCACACTTCAGGGAATATGTAATTCTCTCCATTATCTCTTATACTCTCTTAACAAAAACATGTAATAAACAACTTTGTTATTTAATGCACCAATGTTAATGCACCAAAAGGAGAGAAGATGTTGTCACAAAACCAGGCTGAAGGACCAAGACCAAACTCCACTAGAACTCTAGTGTGGATGTGGGGTTGGTTATACCGCTGTTACTCAGGTGTGACTGCATGACAGGGCAGGAAAAATGATTTCAACAAAATTATTCAGTGGGTTGATCCTGTCTATTATTACCCTTCTGTCAGGTTTTGCTGGTGCTCTTTCATCATCATTGAAATAATCTGGGTAATCCATTTTCCTCTACTGCCAAGGCCAACACCAGTTTATCTGAAGTTAAACCTGCCTCTGGCCAGGTTTAGGTTAATCCTTCAATTAGACCTAGACTAGCTCTGATCCTCCTTTTGGAGACTTTATAAATCAAGATTAGGGAAAGTCTGAGACTATTTTAAATCATGTGCAAGAATTGCATTTTAAATGTGCAGTTTAAATGTGCATTGTGTCAAAGACTAATGTTAATCCCTGTCTGGGAAACCACCCCAAATGTTTTCTAGATATCTAACTTCATTTAAAAACAGAGCAGGACACTCAAAAACTAAATTTACACACACAAAGAGGTCTGTAAAATGTAAGTTACCGTAGGTCACGGTCCTCCTCTCCATGAGCATCCAGATACACAGACCCCCACAGACAGAATCGATGCCCTCGGATGATAATGATGACGGAGGCATTTATCAGGAGGAAGATACCTGTCGCTGCTCCACAGTGCTGGGAATGCTGTACAGAAATACAGAATGATCATTATTCCCAACGTAGCATTTCTTCAAACATGATGCTGGCAGTGTAAAGTGAGCTACTCACCAGCACACACTCACACACTCCCTGCTGTTTACAGCAGTGACCTTTGAGACAGACGAATGCCCCGCACACCAGACACAACGCAGGGTCTTTGGGGGTTTTGCTGCAGCTGGTGCAGGTCTTTCTGTGGTAGTACTGGAAGATGGTATTGTAATTGTCTGGGAGCTGCAGGAGACGAGGGGCCGCCCACTGAGATTCCTGAACTAACAGAGACTACAGGACAAAGAAATAATAAATTCAAAGACACATAACCAAAGACAATTTTATCACTTCGTAATATGTCAACTTGTAACATGAAATCATATGTAATTCAAATACATACAGATATGTTTAATTATTAGTAATGTTTACAAAGTTCACATCTTTTCAAGTAAGTTTTCCTTCTTTTTAGCCATTAAAACACACTTAAAGCTTCAGTTAAATGCTGTCGGTAGCTCCATCCCTAGTGAAATCTAATTGATACAGATTGCCTGCGAGATGCTTCAAATTATTTTGCTCTTAGGGAAGACAGAGTGCCACAGCAGACAACCAAGTATACATCAGCCTTTACATGATGGTTGTGTCAAAACTTTTACAGTATTACAGTAGAGCATGGTGGAACTGGTGTTAGGGAAACATCAAATAAAGAAAAGCATCGATATATGACTGAGAAGACTGAGGAAATACTGACCACAGACTGCTGGGCGGGTGTATCAGAGAGAGAAATGACCTCTGAACACCACTGAGAAATCAGATCAAAAGCATTGATGTTCCACTCCAGACAAACTGCACTGCTTAAGGGTCCAGTGGACTGAACCGAACCAACCAGACCCAGACTTCCGGTGAGCAGAGAGAACTCTTCCTCCACCTGAGACAGGAGAGAACAGTGAATCTGTGATCCATGCTGAACGGGTAGCCACTTTCACCCAGTATTCCTGGTAAATTACCAGTTTGACTACCGGTAAATACACAAAATGTGCTGTTCACAAGCAATCATGTAAATGAGGTCTAAATGGCTGCGCCGCTGTCTGTGCTGTTTTAAAACATGACAGGGTTTAACTTATTTTACACATGCGGTGTTATTTCTGTGACAAACTTCAACACTTATGCTGTAGCTTTCACCCCAATGACATCATAGTAGACGAACATCTCTGCTTTGACTTTTGTAAACAGCGCAAGTCAGCATCTCATCCGCGTTAAAGTTATAATTGCCTCAAAGTGTATTTTTGTAAGTTAAGCAAGCGCATGTTCTGTGAGTTTACCGGCAATCCTGTTTCTATTTACACATAGCACCTTACTGGTAAAGTACTAATAATTTTACTCTTACTGGTAAATTGCCAGGACCGATTTACTGGTCATTTTTAAAAGATTCCTATCACACATATCTTACAGTAATGTACCAGTAATTAACCACTAAAGTCTGCTTGTGTGAAAGGGGCTATAGAGAGAGAGAGAGAAAAAGTGTGTGTGTGTGTGTGTGTGTATACCAGACAGCCAGGTAAGCTGTCTCCATACAGATGGTGTTGCAGTAAGCAGGACAGTCGCAGGAAGGGCAGACAGAACTGCTGTAGGGTGAACTCAATGGACTGAGGAGACCACACACTAGAGCTCAACTATCAGAGAAAACATCATTAACATCACTTTATTCCTGTTAATAAAGCTTCAATATACAGCACTCTGTCCACTGTAGCCACATCTTTATTGGCCATGATACACAAAAGCTTTATCAGAGAACAATCTCTCTAAATTAGGAAAAGAATGCCATGTTATACATTGCCATATCACCTTTTCCTACTGCATAAATCCATTTGTTATTTTACTGAATAATAACAGGAATTATTGAAGCTGTTGTAATTGTCTCACCACAGATGAATCCTCAGAGTTGGCGTCATAAACGTCTTTGGCCTTGGTCAGCTCAGAGATCACATGACCCAGCAGTGACTCCCATGATTTGTCTGAGTTTGGCATGTTCTGTGTATGAAAGAACAGCTTAATGCAAAGAAGACCATGTCTGAAAATTACCTTATATTTCTCCCTAAAGACTAGCAGCACTAATGGCTTCAAACCCAATAAGCTGCAAACTGAGACAACATCAGATTCAAACATCCATGACACATTCAACAACACTATGGTGCTGCTGTAACCCAGTAGCTTTGTGTTTCTTTACATGTTGTCAGTAGTGTGTAAGATCAATTAAAATGTTAGTAATAGTGGAGAACAAGGAGAGAGAGAGACAGAGAGAGAGAGAGAGAGAGAATGTGATGGCTCTATAATGTAAAATTACAAGAAACATCTTCATTTGTCAATTTATTTCCCACAAAGCCACTTTACACAAAAACACACTTAATTGGATACAAAGCCATTGCTAACATCACCATCTTCTGTACCAATGAAAGCTTCGGTTTTAATGACTAACGTTATGCCTTTGTGACCATACACATCACATCACACTGGCTGAGATTTCTCTAGAGGAAAGCTGTGGTCACTCCTCTGGCTAATCCAAAGATTATTCTGAGGAGCCCTTAAACAAACAGGATTGAGGAGCAATGACATTCTGTCTCTCAGTAAAAGGAGTGACTGCTCAAGGGTCTTAATCTAAAATCTACAGAACAAAGCAACTCAATGATTATAAAATTCTGTATTCTGATTGGGTGACCTATGAATGAAGTCCAAAAATAGCCAACACTAGTCACCAACTGTAAGCGCACATAATTACAGAGAATTCTGTATTACCAACAGCCCTAAGTTAGATCAGTGATCTGTACTGTGGAGTTTTTTGTTTTTAAGCTAAAAAATAATATTATGTGATTAAATTATAACTTAACCATGTTGTCTTGAGCTATTTGCTCCATTTCATGCAACTTATGACAACACTAAACAGACACAGACCACATCATCAAGGGTTAATATAATTGTCTGTTAATACACCAGGTCATTGAGAAACGGACGTCAAACACCTCTGTGCTGATAGGCTAAAGCATGTCTGAGGAAGCTTTTGATGGTTCACTGGTTGTACCTTTTTGGCAGCTCCAGTGTTGCTCCAGGCATGTCTTTCCTCTCGGCTGAATCTGATAGACAGAGCAACCAGAGCCTGTGTGTACTGCAGACTGTACAACACCTTCACTACACACCTGAAGTGCTCTACAAACAAAACACACACAGCACAGTTATCAGCACAAGATGCAGTAACAATGTTTGAAATCATGCTTTTCAGACAAAACACGGAATTAAATGAACATTCCTTAATAAATGTTCCTGGTCTTACAGTGGCCATGGAAACATCAGCCAGTAAGATCACAGGTGCACCCTAACAAATCAAATCCCTCAGCTGCTGGTTATTTTTTAACTGCTTCATAAAAAAGTCAGAGTGTATCATATTTTAACTGATGGTTAAAATATGGTAAAATAAAATGTGGCAAATGTGGCATGAAATATTGTCCACTTTTTTACTAAAAATATTACATGACATTAATTTGGCAGACGCTTTTATCTGAAGCGACTTAGTGTAGTCAAAATACACATTTATATCAATACTTGTATTCCCAGGGAAATGAACCCACAACCTTTGCGCTGCTAACACAATGCTCTATCAGCTGAGCTACAGAAACACCCTATTGATATACTAATATAAAATATTTTATTAGCTCATTTGTAATACATTTGTAACACAAGCGGAGTGGAGTGATACATTAAACATAAGCAGTACCGCTCAACTTGACTCACAGCACCTGTGTGAGCGGTGTGTTTTCAAACAATAATGTTGTTTAATTCAGACAACGCAATATTAAATTGTGTGTCTTCAGAAATTTTCAGTAAACAAAAAATTATGAAACCCGACACCTTAAAACAGTAAAATGTTATTAAACAAATTGTACCTCTGACAGCCTCGTTTTCACATCAAATATGCCATCTACACTGACTGAAGTCTATAGATAAAAGCACTTGTAAAATGCCCACTCACACAGACCCCAGAGCTTACAAAAGATTCATGGGTCCTTTGTAAGCACACTAAAAATCAAATCAAATGACTATTGTGTGATTGAGTGTGGAAAAATGGGATGTGTGATTGTTTGAGGGGGTAATTAGCACTTGTGTGTGTGTATATGTGTAGCAGGTGGCAGGACTGCTTCTGTTATAAGGAAGACAGAAACACAATAACACTCCATTAACATTCCTCACAAACACCATTGCCTTTATGACACAGTGGTAAGCAATAATCTAACACATGCACACATGGTTTCCATTTTAATGCGTGCTCTATTGTCATGTGTCATCAGGCTGATGGGCTTAGATCAATCCTCTGCTCACACTGGCTACACATGAGAGCCAATCAATGATCAGGGATCAGTGACTGACAGTCCCTGATCTGATGCTTATAGCAGCTTTTTTATACATGTTCTTGATCCCACTGTATAATTCATCTGTGCATGTTATGTAAAAGAAAATAAGTTGTCTTTATCTTTTCAATATGTAATCACTTTCTCTTCTGAAATGACATTTACTTAAAAATATGTTTCCATCATCAAACATTATCAGATTGATGCTGTGCCATTCTACAGTTTTATTCTAGCATGTAATAATGTGTGTGTTACCTTTACGTAAGGGCTGAGGCATGGTGAGGATGAAGATGATGAGGAGGGATGGTACATCTCTGAAGAGCATGGGCACTTCAGGACACTCTTCATCACTGTACCTGCACACAACACCCCACACAATTATACAACTTGCAGTGGAAACACGGAGAAAACTTTTCTACAGGTGGATATTTTCTACAAATGAGCACAAGCGTCACTGTGGGCAAATATTCATAAGGCTTCAAACAGTTCAGTTTAAATCTACAGTTGGTGGTCCATTAAAGAAAAAAAATCCCTTCAAAACCAAAATTAATCTTTCAAAGGCAAGAAAACATCCATTTAGCAAATATTTATTTATTTAGCAGATAATTAGTTGAGTGCTTGTGGGTTTTAACATTGAAAGAGGCAGCAAACCCTGGACTGAGGCTGAAAGCTCTTTAAATTCATATTTATAGTTGATCAAATGCATTAATGTGCAAGAGTCAAACAACAAGTATTTAAAAACTGAAGTCATACTTAAAATGTCACTGAATGAAACAACAAAACAAAGCAAGTGTGATGAATTTTAATGAAAGCACATTAATGCTTTTCGGCAAAACACTTTGAAATGATAAGCAACAGATTTAGTTCAAAAAGAGAAAAGGCATTTGCACATTTGTCTGTGTGCCAAACATTAGTGGAACATGTCCACAGATAATGTGATGAGCTACACCTGTGGTTACTCAGCTAGCACACCTGTGTGAACTTCAGAAATACTAACATCACACAACAATTTAACTCCAAAAAGTTCAGAGTTCATACATTCCAAACCATGTTTTCATTCACCATGTTTTCATTGTCATTTTCATGACTTGTTTGTCAATGCCACTTTGTTATCTAATGACAGTCACATATTTTTAAAGTTGCTTAAGTGTACACATGTTTTTAGGGGTCGCTGTATGTGACATTGTTTTGTGTTTGATGAGTGATTGCAGGCAGGCAGAAACAGGGACAGCAGTGGTTTTATTTTAATGGTAATATAAATAGCTCAGTTAAAGTGCCTTAAGGTTCTTGTGACAGAGTTTCCTTCAAAAGCCCTAACAAGGTATTTATAACCATGACTGCCTCCCCCAGAGTCTGAGTCCAGTCTGGCGAGACATACAGGTGAAAACCCTGTTACTGCCCTAACACACAGGAAATTAGGCCATTTAACTGTGTGGCGGTTCTGCCCACTCTCAGAATAAACCGCAGCACTCATGAAATGTACTGCTGCGAACCATAATTTGCCAGATGCAGCAGTTATTGGTATCTATGGAAACCTTTTTTGAGCAAGTCTCTCATGCTCTCACAAAGATGCTGCTGTAGCTGAGAGACACCGCACAAACTGGCGAAAACAGCAAGTACATTACAGTTGCAAAGAGAAACAACACTACTTGAAACTGTAAAATCATGCAAAATATCTTTACGTTGCCATAATAAACATGCAGTCAGTGAGTGAGTCAAAAGCGACTCAATTAAAGAGTTCATTTAGACTCGAGTCTTATCCACTGAACCACTGAAATAACTGAGCACAGCACAAAACAGTGTTTAAGTATTTGCTCATTCAGTTTCTTAATAGGACTTCAAAAAGCTAATCTCAGATCTGGTTAAAAAAACAAAAAACACAAAGCTGTACACAAAGCTTAAATTCTGTACACAGAGTAAATTAACTACCTATTCTATAAAGCATTAATCTGTACTGAAAGGTTTATGCATCACCAATAAAAAAATCTATTGGTCTACGGAAATATAATTTTTAATGTTCTACAAAGACCTGTTGTCTGTGTGCTGCCTTTGTATTTTTGTGGTATTTAAGTTATTGGGTTAAATATAATTTACTTCCTCTGCTGTGGTGCGGCACAGATACAGGTAACACACTGGTGTGTGTGTGTGTGTGTGTGTGTGTGTTTGTACTCACTCAGACTCTCTGCTGTGTGTGCTCTGTGTGAGTCTGGTCCAGGGGTTGTATGCTGAGTCTATGCTGTAGAGACGCATGTGCATGGCCAACACATGAAACAACTGATCTAAAAAACACAAATGCAGCCACGTGTTATTGTAACTTTTACGCAAAACCTTTGAGCGTGTATGAGTGTGACTGACATGTTAGATAGGTCATGTGTGTGCCCCTGCATACAATGTCTTTAACACACCCACTCCAAATGAGATGTGGATCACTGCTGCCCCCTACTTGCAGCTCATAAACTCACAACTGCAGGGGTTTCAGACACAATGACACCTATGACCTCCTCAACAAGCTGCTATTATTGCATAGCACCCACAGCCCCCCAATTTGTATGCATGTTTTGTTTTTGTTGGGGCTATATTTTCTAATAAAAGATTGGCATTTAATGATAAAAAGCAAATATCTGACCATTTTAATATATTTCATATTTGTTTCATTTAGTGGAAACCATTTTGTTAAAGTATTTATTTTACAGTCCTTTTCTATATGTATGTATTATGTATTTACTGTATAACTGTGGTTGGTTGCAACCCTGAACCTCACCCATATTAAGTATGCAATTACCAGTATTTTGTTGGGTAAGTATTGATGTCATGTCAATGTACAGTAGCACTCTACTGTATAAAACATATCACTGCATACTATTTACTGTCTCACTATTTATTTAAATATTGTGCCGTATACATTATATACTGCATAGTAAATAGTAAACTATTGTTCCATTTTAAATGACATGCTAGTCTGAAAATATATCATGAAACTCATACACACTCATTAAGATACTAAAAACGGATGTCTATGAACCCGCTTATGCAAGTAATCACTCACTGTAATACAGGTGTGTGACTGCAACAATGTGACCTAGACGGAAAAAGAAATCGATTTAAATTCTCATTTTGTTTCCTCTGAATGGATGATGTGTGGCTTTCTCTCTGTGGTTTTATAGGTTGTGGGGATTCTTTGTGTAGACAGGATGCCAGATTGAGCATTATTACCAGTGATAAAACACTGCCACATACAACACCCCCACACATGGAGCAACAGGGCCATCTATGGGTGAATATAGGAAACACAGGACAATTTTTCCCATATCCCTCATTCAGAACAACAACATATTGGTTGAGTGTGAAACATTCAATGCCCCTTATAGAAACAGAATTAGGGGAGTATCTTACACAAAAGTATATAGATGTATAGATCTGACTGGTTTTGACAGATACATTTTTTCATTCTATTTTTACAACATCTTACAGCAGTAGCAGTGTATTTCAAATTAAAAATAGTTTTATTTTTATGAATTTTTTTCAGTTTTATGAAGCACACTGCATCAGAGTTGGACCAATCAGAAAGAGCTGGGGGTTGGCCCTGACACCTCTGGGTTTTGTTCTATTGGGCTGATTAGAAATGTATCCTGGGTGTTTGCCTTCAGTAATGGCATATTGAAGAGTAAAGGATCTCCTAGTATTCATTCCATTTCTCCATCACTTCATCATGTAGACAGACAGCTGGAACAGAGATCTCTTCATTGCTCCAGTACTAACAGTCTCTCCACCCCTCCACCCTCACATACTCCATCTCTCTCAGCTTTCTATTGATCTTCCTTCTTCACCCACCTGTGATTGTAATGTTCATGCTCTTCTCTTTTTCACGTCATTCATCACACACAGATATAAGAAGAGCAAGAGAAAGAGCGAGAGCATAAGACAGAGAAAGAGAGAGAGTCTCAGAAACAGACACTCAAATCTTTGTTAGCATTAGGTAACATTTGTGCTAGTAACATGACATTAGACATTTTTCACAGACTTACATTTGAGGAGAGACCTGAGCTATAACTAGAACACAACATCAGAGACTTGGGTCAACCATCTAACAACCACCAGAACACATTAGCAATCACTCAGCACCCACCCAGAACAACCTAGAAATCATGGTACTGTGCAACCTACATGGACTCCAACCCTGCAATATCTATATCTAATATTATTAAAAAGACCCATGTCATGGAACAGGATAAACATTCAAAAGTTTCCAAATTCAAAAACTCCACCCCCCCCAATTCACCCAGACCAAATATTAAACATACCTGATATTATTTCTTGTTCAGAAATCAGTAATTATGACATCACATCAATGAGCTTATTAACATATAACTGCTTCATTTACACATTCAACAAGTACTCAACAACTTGACAGGATGCTTCACATGTTTATTTTACATGCAACAAGGTTAACCAATCAAAAGAGGCCATTTAAACACAGAAGTGCCAGTAGCAAAACAGCCGATTACATTCAGATTCAGAAATTGAGGAATGTGGGCTCTTTAAAGAGGGAATCTGTGAAACTTTTTATTAATAAATCTTAAAATATTGTGCCTTTTTGTGCAAATTCATAGTTTTCTCAGTATTTGCTACCTAAATAAAAAATTCTCTTTTCCTTCATACTTGCTGTGTTTTGTTTTTTAAATGTACTGCAACTGAGTCAATCTGCCTGTCTCTAAGGAAACACATTTAATGTAGCTCAGAAAATGGCTGCATTGCTGGAGTGTGAAATCTCCTCAGTTGCGCTCGACTGACAAGATTTTTCGAAAGCCCAGAGAGCCGCCCACACACACACACACACACACACACACACACACACACACACACACACACACACACACACACACACACACACACACACACACACACACACACACACACACACACACACACACACACACACACACACACACACACACACACACACACACACACTTTTTAGCCAACAACACTGGAACAATAGCTTTAACAATCTGTCTGTGTTCATCAGCATTAAACAAAAGCATTATCCCAAAAAAATGGTATCTTTGTATTGAATCATATCTGAAACGGTGTTGTAGACAGCAGCACAGAATGTCCCATCACATAGTATCAGACAAATATCAAGTACAATGTACTGGTAAATGTTGTATTATCTGTCAAACAGACAGTTAATGACTGATTTTCTCAGGATGGCGAGAAGATTGCTCTTTGCATGATTGTGATTGAGATACATATAAATGTAACACACTGAAAAAAAATTTCCATGATTTTAAACCATGTGCATGACAAACTATGGCAGGTCTAAAGTGTCTCTGTGTAAATGGCAGTATTTACCATCCGAGTGTGTGTGTGTGTGTGTATATAAGACTCACTGAGACAAGAGCGTTTGGCTGCAGCACTGGCCCCTCCACTGCACAGATTCCCCCCTCTATGAACCAACTCTAACTCCAGATTTGTCCTGTGATGAGAATAAGAGTATGAACTCAAATCAGAACCAGAATAGTCAGGGGCTTGTGTCAGTCTTCAGGGAGAAGCTTCTGAAATTCTCAGGGGAACCAAACACGCTCACATATATTAACACACAGACAAATCAATCAGAAAAATTAAACAGATGGTTCAGTAACACATTAACTGAAGCCTGTATTATTACAAAAGGTATTTATAATGTTTTTAAGATATAATGTATAACATGATATAGAATGCAACTGATTTGTGTGTAGACTATTTTGTTACTATATACTGACTATTAAGGCCTTTAAATGATAAAGAAAATAAAATATCTACATAAGTATATAGAGAACCTAAAAGCCTGTGTGGGCTTAAAGTGTTTAAATGAACAGTGTAAATGTCACATCTTACAAGCACTTAACATTAACAGAATCTTAAAAGCCTGCTGAAAGAGATGAGGGAGGGGTGGGGGAGTTTGGGGTTGGAGGAAGGACAATAAAGGAAAGGGCACAATGCTCTGATAATGCACTGGTGTGTTCCACCTGGCTGCCACTGATAAGTGAGACAGCTGCTCAGAGACAGACAGACAAACAGACAGACAGACAGAGGAAGGTGTAAAGGGCTAATGGACTGAACATCTGAGGATCTGTTTAATACAGGACAAAACTAAAGACAAGGAGCAGGTGGATCCTGAAACCACTGAATTATCCACTGAACACCACTGAAACCACTGAATTAACCACTGAAAAAGCATGGAATGAAAAAAAAATGAAAGAACAAAATGAATGAAAGATGGAAAAGCAGAGCAACAAAGAATGAATGAACAAATAATCAAGAAACCAAGGACAAATGAAGAACAAAAAAAATGATTGAATAAAGAATAAGCAGAAAGGGAAAAATGGCCAGATAAAGAACAACTGAACTAAAATTAAAAAATGAATCAAAATAAAAAAAATAAGCATGAATGAATGACAAAAGAATGAACACCAGAAATGAAAAACGAAAACAAAGGAACAAAAAAATATAGTAAAAGAAACAAAACGCAAACATACACTACCAGTCAAAAGTTTGGAAACACTTAAAATATAATATAATCGTACCAACATATTAATTTTAATTTAATTTTTGTTATTAGAAAACTATTTAAAAAAAGGTTTTTGAAATAGATGATTTGGACCAAATAATGAAGAAAAAAAGCAGCCAATAAGAGCACAGGATAGAGGGGATGATTCTTCAAAAAAACTGGGTGATGGAAAATGTCAAGAAAATTGTGAATTCTAGACAAAGAGTGACTATATTGAATATGCTAGAATATATCCTATTAATTTTCTTTAGTCACAACAATTTCTGAAGTTACATTTGTGTTTTGTAATTTCATAATGTTTTGTTGATATAAATTCATAAGTTGTGTTTTGATAAGTTTACTATTATTCATAAATTAAAAAAACAATATGAACAAAGAAAAAGTAAGTGTTTCCAAACTTTTAACTGGTAGTGTACATAAAATGAAAGATAATGTTTTTTCACTGGTTTTCTATCTTTTATAATTCTTTTATTATAAACTGCAGGATAAATGATTCTGAGAGACGGGAAAACAAAATAATCAGATAAATAAACAGACACATGTTTACACATTACACTGTAAATGACAGCTGAAATGCTGATAACTCTCTTTTATGGAAAAGACCATAAACGCACTAATAACATTAAACAGTGGCCAGGTTATCTATAATGCAGCACATTAGGCTCATTTGAGATAGCAAACGTCTCACACTGAATGTCAAAAAATGAACAGATGTTATCAGACAATTCCCACTTTATATAGTGGACCAGAAATGAATGGAGGCAAAAACAGATCATGACCTTCGTTGCAAACAAAGTAAATATTGCTGCTTTTACGGTATGACAAATAATTAAGATGAGCTATTTACCCATTTCATACTCTTTCCAATTGACTATTCCATTAACATTACTTGCATGATTGATGGTGTGTGCTACAGCGTGCTTCTCAATTATCTTATCTTATTATCTTACACAAATACACAATGCATTAATAAAGGTTTCTCACCTGGCCACAGAGTACATAAATAGGAAGTCATTATCAGGTGACCCTGGATTCTTCCCATAATCCATGTATTTCTTCTGTGTGGTGTTTTTGATGTCTTTAATAACTGACTCCATCTCTTTACTCAGGTTTGACTCCGCCTGGAAGACATTCACAAAACACATCTGTGATTTAAAATGGTCTTTGTGTTTTTCCAGAGTATTTCAAAGTTCATATCACTTTTTTCCTAACATGCAAAACGTGGTTGTGTGATTGTGTGCGTTATGAGATGTTAAAGTCACGGCAACATTTGGTGGAACATGATAAATCAGATGAAGGTGAGTGGCACAGCAGTTCTCACTCTGAATCAGGATGGAGGGATGAAATGAACAAAACAGAAAAGCGGGCAGGGGCAAGTGCTCTAATAAATACCAGTATGAGATCTTTCTGCTTTACGCTGGCGCTTACTGGGAAAATGCCCAGCTGCTCCTGAAGGTCCTCCACTTCCTTCACCAGTGTGGTCATGCTCTTGCTGCTAGGTGCATGCCAGCTGCCCGTCTCCGTGCCCTGCCCAGGCCGACAGGGCAAAACACTGTTGGCGAACTGACGACACAGCGGGCAGGTGAACTCACCCTTATCCACGGAAAAGCCTTGCAGAACCTGGTCATTCTGAGGAATAAAAAGTCATTTACAAAGAGTTTGATAACGTTTTTTTAAAAACAGAGATAACATATGTATTGAGGGATAAGTGCTGAAAGTCTTGTGCAGCTGTAATTTTGGTATAAAGTCTGGTCTACGTTGAAGCTCATTCTAGCCAAGAACTGCCCAGGAAAAGACCATCTGACTGAAAAATTTCTGTGATATTTAGGGTGAGGTAAGTTGATTAAAACACAATCAAACCAGCATTTAAAAATGTTTTTAAACAGGATTTTGAAAAATCTTTTGCCATTTTTGAACAGAATAAACAGTACATTAGAAAGCCTTTGGGAGATCGGTGGGTTTATCGTCTGAGAATTAAAGTGCTGATAACTCTGTAGTTAAGGGCTGGTCATGTTACAGTTTATTAAACAGATGGTGATGTCATACCATCCTCATTGGCATAAGCACAATTAAGTTCTGATTCAGTTGTGAAGAAACTCGATGGATGATCAACTAATGACAGATCTAAACAGCTTATATCTTTCACTCTTTCAACTCATACTACATCTTTACGCATTTGGCAGACGCTTTTATCCAAAGCGACTTACAGTGCGTTCAAGATATATATATGTAATTTATCAGTACATGTTCCCCGAAAGTTAAACCCACAACCTTTTCATTGCTAACACAATGCAGTACCGACTGAGCTTAAGGAACTAATCTCTTACTTCTCTTTACAAAACAAACAGGCCAAAAGCCTTGTGTGAAATGATTAAAAATTATATTCAAACAAGATACAAAGTACACATCAGAATGTGTGTAACATAAAACAATACAAAGCAGAAGGTCAATATTTATCAGAGAGATGAATAGATCTCTACACCATCAAACGGATCATGTTTCTTATGTGTAACAGTCAGTGATGGCAGGTCCATCAGTCTGGGGCTTGTGGTTCACAGGGGCTCAGCTGCTGTGGGACATTTTCATAAATGATGAATTGAGGTTTGAAATACTGCTGACAGAGTGTATGAACACTGAATATTGAATATGCTCTTTGACAAGAAAGTCAAAATCCAGACTCACAAAGACTCCAGATAAATCTAAACTCACTTTACATCAAATGGAATTACTCTAGGATCATCTGTTAGGTTAAAACAATTAAGAGCTGAAATATGAGGTGGTCTAGAAGATATTGGGCAGTGCTTATGTTTGCAGTTTTAAAAGACTGCTGAACCTAAAGGATCAGAATTCTTTTGTATTAGTCTCAATCAAGTGGTAAAGCTCCTTAAAAATGCTGCAGTCTCCAGTGTAAAGACATGATGGTCTCTCACCCGCAAGGACTCCATATAAGATTTGTGACAGTCTATATGTAATGTGTGGCCACACGTCTGCACATAAACACCACCATCCCAGCCAATAGACACAGACTGCAGACAGGAACTCTGGGGAATTAAACGCATATCAAAAGAAAACAAAATCCACATAAGTATATATTTAAATTTACAAAAAAAAGAAAAGGTTTTTGTTGAGCAAGTCAATGATAACACTTTAGAATGGGGAACAATTCACGCTTTTTTGAATAAGTTGCCTATTCGTTTGCACGCTGGCTGTTTATTAGTGCAAATATTCATGTATTATTGTGTATAACCATATTATATACTTTAATCCTGCCCCATACCTACACTTAAACACTACAACAACTGCCATACTAAGTATTAATATGTAGTAGATTAGAAGAATTCAAAATGCAAAATTCATTGTTACTGGTGATAATGTTTTCCATACTAAAGTGTGACGAAGTCAGTTTACAGTGTGAATAACATCTCTGTATTTGTGTTTACAATGTTTTTCTGTAAGGAAACTACTGAAACAGATTTTTTATATATTACACAAATTAAAATAAACAAAATTAAACACAAATTAAGCTTTTGAAACAGTATTAAAGAACAAACTGTAAACCACTTTAAAATATGTATTTAAAATATGTATGTGTATAGCCCAAGTCATCTGACTCAAGACCACAACCCAGTAATATGAACAAAAAGGAAAACAAGACCAGATGTTATAGAGAAAATGTGACAGAAGGTGTGTGTTATCAAAAGGGAATGTGTATGTATATAAGCACATACATCTTTAAAGTAGCGTTGCATAAGAGACAGTCTAACATCATGGGTGGCTCCACACGTGTCCTCAGGATAGATATGTTCTTCATCTGTAGTAGGCAATCGCTTCGGCATGTCACTACGGCAGCGGTGTCCCAACACTGCAACATACACAATCTCTATGAATGAAAATATGCTAATTAAATGCCCTCATTACATTTATGGCACTTGTTATTTGCATACTGTAACGAAGTACCACATCAATGTCAAAATTCAACAACACTTTCTGAGAACAGATGTATGTTGCCACAAACAAATGACAGAGACTGATTACTGAATAATCAACAATAAAACCATCCATATCAGCAGTCTGTTAGGCCATCACAACACTTGAGTTTGTGTGTTGTTTATAGCCTCACAGTTTAATAATAATAAGACTGCTACTAACACATGAAGGCAACCTTGACATTGAGACTGTTAAAGTCACATTACAGATCAAAGACGCATGATCATTAATAACACAGACATCAGATCACTGGGGCGGGAGAGAACTGGGTCAGTCCTATCTGATGAGCGGTCACAACACTTGACAAATGAAGCAATTAAAATCCTGTTGTTAAAACAAGTACAGCAAAGTAGGTGAACTCAGAGCTGTGTGTGGTTTTCATCCACAGTTACAGAGCTCAAGTGACCCGTACCACAGAAATCTGAACCTGTAGTGCTACACTGCTGCTACACTAGAATACAAACATGTTAAAATTACATTTACAAATTCATTTTTCACCAGTGCCTTGAATTTGCTGAGGACTCTTAAAAGTGTGAAATGGCCCTTTTTTCCCCACCTGCTGCCTCTCCCCACTGCCAATAAAAGAATAATCTGTGATTGTTGCAGGTTTTTGTAGTGTCATTAGCCAGTCAACACAGTAAAAATGTCAGAATGCCATTGCCATATGGTTCCAGAAAGATCTGTTTGTTGTCATGAAAAACAACTTATGAGAAATAAGTTGACTTATGAGAAACAAATTGCTTCGAGTGCCCATCAGCAAATACTGATAGCTTTCTCCAGGTATGAGAGGTAATTGGTCAATTTGAATCACATTTAAAAGACAGGTACAACTACAACATGCGAGGAGACCTGGAGGGCTCAATCCTCTGAGCTCTCTTATAAAGGCGAAGCATTGTTATATGAGGTGTGTGTGATACCTGATGAAGCCTGCAGCAGTACCACCAGTCCTGTGGGTCTGTCTTCAGTAGATGGTCCACTCTGACCACAGATCACACAGTCATACAGAACCTCAGAGTCCATAGGTTCTGAAGAGCCCACATCCATTACTGCATCTGATTCAGGTGACTCTAACAAATGCACAAAAACAAACATCACAATGACATTTATATAACCATTCATAAGCATTAAAGAGCAGAGTGCACTGAGATCAGCAGATCACAAGATCTCCCTTTAGATAAAGATCTTAAATTGCCACCCTGCTTGATTTGAGTACAGCCTCTGGAGAACACACACCAAAGCTATGTTTCTATAGTGTGCTTTATCAAGCCCAGCCAACAAAGTAAAACTCTGAGAAAATTCTTCTTGGTTCCACACAGGAACATATTACCCCATACTATGAAAGTCAAAGGTTCCCCAAAACTGTTTCAATACAAACATTCTTGAAATATATCTCCCTATCTTCTTTTGTGTTCATCAAAACAAAGTGAGTAAATGACAAAATTATTTATTGGTGAACTATCCCTTTAAAGCACCACTGCATTAAGCAATGAACAGAGATGAATCACAGTTTGACGTCTGTTGCGAGCAGTGTTGCTGTTACTATGCAAAATCCACACACTTATTTCTGCAATGTTCTGGAATTAACTTAAAGGATGGTTTTTACTACAATCAGTTGCTGATTCTTTTACTGCTGGACACTGGCAATACTTCATGCTGCAGACATACAAAATTTGGTAACACTCTACAAAACTATTGATTGTTAAAGTGCATTAGTAAATGCTGAAAATAACACGAATCAATATGATTAAATGCTGCATAATTATTTTATTGTTAGCTTATGTTAAATAATATAGTTATCTAACATTCAATCTTGTTGTAAGGTGCTAGTCAAAATTTCATATCCAATGCACAGCAAAGAGGATCACCCCATGAGTCCAGCTGCTCAGGTTAAATTGAAGAGCATGACTCTTTCCAGACAAACAAACAACTTTGCACTTATGAATTTAAATGTTTTGTGCAATGAATGTAGTTATTCTGTCCATTTTGCCCTTAAAAGCTGTTCTGAATGTGATCAACAACATTCTGTTTAAGTTAGATACTGAGTCACCGGTCATTAGAGAGCCTGAAGAGTATTACAAACAGCACGAATTTTTTTCTTCACTAATAGTAATGTTCTTTAAAAAGTAAAGTTTCTCTTTAAAGTACCCTGCAAATACAGTGGTAAATGTTGACATCATATTGTGGTACCACAGTATACAGTATATCAAGGTGCCACAGTGTAACCATCAAGTTCATCATTTCTGTGGTACTGCAGTACTTTCTTATATGGTGATTTTATTTGACTCAAAACCTGAACACAGAAAGAAGCCAAGCACGACAACCTGAGAGAATAGACCTGAGGGTAAAAATTCAATAACTGTACAAGAGTAATGAGCCCAGTAGATCAGCAAAACTTAATTATATAATGTGGATCTGAATGACATTTTTGCCCTCTCCTTATTAAAATAAACAGTTAATGGAGGTTCAGGCAGTCATGCACTGAGATCAGTAACAGCAGGGCTAATGTAGTGTGAACATACAGTGTATGTGCAGCATGTGCAAACAGAAGACTGTTCTGTTGGCTGTGAAGGTCACGATCCAAACCAACACATTTTCTGAATTCTCATCTGTCTGTTTCTGTGCCTCAAAATGTTTGTGATGGCATCATATGATGTCATCTGAAACAAGCACTTTACACACGCCTGTGTTGCATTCCTTAATGTTGCCATAAAAGGCACTATTGCAGTTATTAGTGTAAATGTGTACTGTTAGATATCTCGTTCAGGTTCTACAGGTTGCAAACACAGGGTCAGTGTTTGTCTGGTTAACAGTTTACTCTAGCATCAACAGTTTACTCTGCTGGTGTAACAACATCAAGTATTTAGACTTCTTACATCAACTGCGTTCATTTTTTAAAATGTATCTAAACATCCTACTGACTTGCATTGTTCATGAGTCAAGTCTATTGTGGTACCACAGTATACAGTATATCAAGGTGCCACAGTGTAACCATCAAGTTCATCATTTAACTAAAAAAAACCCAAAAAAAAAAACCCAAAAAAAAAACACCAAAAAAAAAAAAAAAAAAAAAAAAAAAAAAAAAAAAAAAAAAACACCCCCCCCACCCAAAAAAACCCCCCCCCCCAAAAAAAAAAAACCCCCCCCCCCCCCCCCCAAAAAAAAAAAAAAAAAAACAAAAAAAAAAAAAAAAAAAAAAAAAAAAAAACAAAAAAAAAAAAAAAAAGGGGAAAAAAAAAAAGAGGGGGGAAAAAAAAAAACCGAAAAAAAAAGGGAGTGATGAAAAAACAGCACAGCGTTTTCCTCCCCCCTTTCTTCCCGGCTCCCCTTTCTTCCCAGAAAAACATGTTTTCCCCCCTCTTTTTTTTTCCCCCTTTTAGACTTCCCCTCCTAAAACTATTTTGCTTGTTTCTTTTTATAAAACAAAAAACCACAAGGGGGAAAGAAGCCGCCACCACCAAACCCAAAGAACACCAACACCACCCCTCAAACTCTTTCAATACTAAATATTTAACAACACCAAAAAAACCTTAAACATGAAATGAGGTTTTAGTCAATCACAGACACTATGAAACACAAGTCATAAAACACAGCTAATATCTGCTGTCCCACACTGACATATTCCAGACGATTAATTACCTTAGCTAAAGCACTCCTAAATGTTAAAGAACATGTTCAATTTCAGAGCAAATAGAGGGTTTGTAAATGTCAGTGTATGTTTGGATTGATTTATTGCCTAAGGTGCAAAGAGAGTAAGAGCGTGAGAGAGACAGAGTAGGAGGTCTATGGGGAAATGAAACATTTGTGTTAGAAAGTTAATATGACAGGGTTTGCCTGAGGCTCTCTGTTAAAAACTGCTGCCCTCCACACACACCCATTCTCAAAAGAACACTATACTAACAATACTAGATAGAACTAGTCCTCACACACGAACATCAGTGGTCTTTGTATACAGTGTTACAGTGTAACTGTTTTTGCTGATTTCAATTACCCATCCATTTTACTCCTAAAGTTTCCATTTATCAGTTTCAGAGTCAAATTCAGAGGTTAACGCAAATGTCTGCCAGTCATTGCATTCTCCAAGCATTTATTATTATACAGTAAACAACATTAATGAACCAGAACAACATATAATCCGCAAATAAAGCAATTAACACACGGCAATTAAGCAGCAATGAATTCAGAAGACATTTTTATAGCAATTAAAGCAACGTGTATGATAGTCAAAAAAGTGTGTATATATATTGATCAATTTGAAACACTCTAAATCAACCTGTTAAATCCTATTATAATTGCTAATGCATAAATAATGTTAAAAATAACCAATGCTTTATGAACATAATATTTAGGTCGTCGAGAAAAAGCATAAATAAATGTTGAGTGTTCCTAAATTTTTAAATATTTAGTAAGATCAACTGGATTAATGAAGGACCAATATTATAACCATATAGCCTATTATTAACAGAATTCAGCATATGTTAGCCAATATACATAAGCAACACATATCAAAAATAATTAACAGGTGAGCAGTATTTACATACATGCAACTTTTCCATTTTCCAGATCAACACATTCCCACATCTTGCTCGTCTTTCTAGTTCTGAACAGAAACTGCATGTGAGATCTGGGTTAAAATTAAAAAACTGTTTTCGTTCCAGATGCACTTTATTTCTATGTATTATTTAAAACAGAAAAAATGTATGTAACATTAAAATAACAATTGTAAATGACTATTATATTCCTTGTCGAGTAGTAACAGATGTATTGTTTAGTCTCACACATCCCTAGTTATAATATCACTCATAAACGTGGTTGTAATGTTTGACTGAATCACATTAACACATGAAAAGATGATCTAAAACTTGAACACTTTATGTCATTATTATTGCAGCACACATATACATGTGCACAGTGACCTTTGATTCAAATCTCAAAAACAAATGGAGCCTGCAGCGCACACCTCAAGTTCATCCCTTATTCTGACAATCAGTCACACACATCTGTAACACACACACAGCTCAGACAGGACCACAGCCACAGGCCTCTGAAGGTAATATTTCAAACCAAATCTCAACATCACTTTAGCTGGTGAACAAACCTGACAAAGACAAAACCTGTTTCTCCTGAAAGAGCTGATATGGTTCATATTCAAATAAAACTTCTGACCATGAAACTGTCACTTTCAGGATCTCAAGAGATTGAGTTATTTACATGTTGCTCCTACAACACCACAAATACAAATATTTGTATGTCATGAAGTGTACCAACTATACTGTCCCATATATTGCCATATTACATATTATCAGACTACAATCTTAAAAACTATTTTTACACTTGGTAATGCTAATGTACACATGAAAAATTTGCAACAATTTGATTTTATTCTAAGAACATGTATTTTATATTTTTTCAGTTTTTTTGTCTTATTTCTAGATTTCTTATGTACCCTCTATTTGTACTGCAGCATTAACACGTCCGCGCGCGCGCACGGCTGTGCTAACAGGACGTGGGGGAGCGTGCAGGACGTTATGGAGGGGGCTCACGTCACCATCCTTCAGAGAATGAGATAACTGCCCACAGCTTTACCTTCAAGGACTTCTGCAAGTTTACCATGACCTCTAAATGCCACATAAGGGGGTATTTGTGAGAGTGTATTTGTGTAAGCATGTAAGCACAGCTGTATAGGGGCATGCAGTAATTGGATAAGTAATTTGCCGTTAAGCATGTTAGACTGTCAAAGTTCACTTATTTAGCATTTCAATATTTTAGTTAACACATATTTAATACTTTAATATTTGGAGTTAACATGAAACATCAATCACCAGCCTGTTTACTTCCATAATGTGACGCATTTCACGTTTTTCACCAACAGTTAAGTATAATGGAATGCCAGTGTTCATATTTTTGAACGTGGTTTTAAGGTAATGTAGTAGCATTTCTTTTTGGACAAACCATCTGTCCACAATGGTACCAGGTGCATGAAGATATTTCATAATTTCTTTATAAACCATTTTCATTTTGAAAAGTAATTTTAATTTTCAATGAACTCATTTTTAAGGGTGTTTTCTTGAACTATTGCTAGGTGAGAAGCACACGCAATGCATGCAATAACTACACAAACATTAAACATGCAAACAATCACACCTAAGCAAAGACTGCTACCCAGGATCAGAGACATGGACTGAAAGATATAGATCTGTACAAACCCATCCCTGCTGTATCATTAGACCAGACACATCAGGCTAAAAATCAAATTAATCTTGAACTGATCATTTGCTAATTAACAGAAAGCCTCACCAACATCCATGGCTGTTTCCATGAAGCTCTTCTGCCTGGAGGCAAACTCAGCCAGGAGCTTCTGCTGTCTCTCTCTGGCTCTCTGACGCCTGCCAGAAACAAGAAATGAGGGTTAATAAAAACCAAGATGAGAGGAAAATCTGAATGATGAACTATAATTAATGAAATGTGTTTTTTTAAAAGCTCTGATGTTAGGTTATAATAAAATGGAAGTGAAATGTTGACTCCAAGTCTGTATCTGATGTCTGACATAAGGATCCACTGGACCATGTTATACCGGTAGAGCTAAAGAGGGTGGTCTGGGGTAAAAAAAAAAATTCATTTAAACCTATATAATGGCCACTATCTTAAATGTATACTACTTTGCACATACAATTTCATCTAAATGTAATGAAAATATTTTAATGCCAATATCAAAAAAGCATTTATCAAAGAAGTGATATAATAAGTGTGAACTGTATAATAATAACAGTAGGGGCTCTATGGCTTTTATCGTGTAAATTAAATGCATGATTTGTGAATAAATATATTTATGTTGCTTTGTGCTGCATTAAAAATCTGTGCTGTGGTGTCATTCACATAATACACGGGCAGAGTTGTTTTTGCTTTAACCTTCCCTTTAAAAACAGATTTCATGATGTGGAACGCTAGCATACTTTCTTTAAGAGTACTAGTTCTTCAATAAGCTTCATCTTAACCTGTAATAGTCGTCTAGTTTTTGGGTACATATTAGTTAATGCATTAACTAATAGGATGAGAGAGGATGAGAAATGATCATGATACATTTAAATACTGTTTTAAGTGCAAGAAACCTTGACTAGCATTAGTAAACTTCACTGACCACCTTAAAACCACACACACCTCTCTTCTTTGTCCATACTCTTCTTATCTCCAGGACTGCTCTTCTTGGGTGGAGTGGGTGGACACACTTTCCCACAGATATCCTGGAGGCATCTCTTGCTGTGTCGACTGCGGGCAGCAGCTTTGGCTAGAATTCTCTCAATGGCTGTTATACCGTCTCCATGTGCGAGTTGAGCTGGATCTACCTCAGCCAGCCAGCTGAGAGACAGAGAGTTCTGCTTGGCAGACAGTTTCTGGTGCAGCTTTACCAGGAGTGACAACATGCTCTCACGGATCTCCAGGATCTCAGTGACCAACTGTGGCGGTGAGCCTGGAGGCAGCCAGCGAGAGGACGAGGACTTGGGCCGCACCGCTTGATTGGCTTCATGGTTGCTGCGGTTTATGATCTCCTGGAACTTTCTCCTGCGCTCCGCAACTAGACTGAACACCTGAGCTTCTCGCAGGTTCTAAGGAACAACCATAAAAAAACTAAATCAGCAGGTAGTACAATTACAGGCAGTACTTACAGGGCAAAGCACAGTATAGTGTGTAGATTTGTTAAGTCATATGCCTCAGGGCCAAGTAAGACTACAAGTATATATGTAGGGATCATTAATTTTTTAACACACACATGTATGAATGTGATACGTGATCACAATAAAACACATACTTGCCTAATAATGCAATATAATACAAATGTAGCATCCCAATTATAATGTTTTAGACAACAATTTTTACAGTTAGTAATTCTAAAGTACATTATTTAAAAATTGCAATATAACCACACATTCTACGTATTAAATTTTTTCTGCTTTCTATCATTTTTTCCTTCTTATTTCTATACTGTTTTTTTCTTATATCTCAATTGTTTGTTGCAAAATGTATTTTCTTTAGGATATTAGAATATTTTGTGACCAGTATTTCATATTCTCAGGGTACCGAGACAGTAATATTTTGTATATTACTTTAGCATCAATATTCAGAGAGGAAACAGTTAGGAAACAGTTAACAACATCTGCCCAATAGTGGAAACAAGAAAGAACTAAGACCACACAAGGATCTCTACAAGATCTTTCTTCTGTGTAATAGAAAGACTTGGAAATAGACCTGCTTTAATCAACTTTAATTTTATTCATGACCTATCTGACCACATTTAGCAGAATATTGACTGACATCAGAAAGAGCTTTTCATTCACACACATGAAGAACTAACCCTTATTGAATGTGTCACTTGTCTGCAGTGATTAATCTGCATGCTCACTGAGCTGAATGAATATTTAATGACGAGCACTGAACTGCTCTGACCACTGAGATCAAGACACATTATATCACCATACATCACATGAAACACGTGAGATTTTCCCCTTCCTACACTTGTCTTTGAGCTAGTCTGAAACATACATGTAATCACAAACACAGAGAACATACTCACACAACACAAGAGAATAGAACTTGACAGATCAACAGACAAATAAAAGCCAAAACATAAACTTAACATAAAACAAAACACAAATCTCACAGAAAACTAAAAGGTACCACAAGGTACTTTTTAATGACCAGTGCTCATTTTCAGTGTAGTGATCTGAAACTGGGCCAATGATGTGATTGTTTTTTGTATCCACCTCCACTTACACAAAAACACGCCTCTATGAATGAATGCGTTTTCAATTCCAAATTAAAACCTATTTTTAATGGGCTTAAAGTAAATCTAGGGGCCTAAAGTAATATTCAGGTGTTACAAACATCTTGAGATCATGACAGGAAAGAGGTTTTAATACAATTCAAAAGTTTGTCAACCTACACACATTTTTTTTATTTTTTAAAAAGCAAATAGTGAAGCAGTTTAATTCCTAACATGTAAAAATGTGTTCACCAAACCAGGAAAATGTGATGTAACCAACATGCAGAAATCCTGTCTAGAAGAAAACCATGAAACAGGAAAAGATGTCACAGAGAGAAAGATTCTTTGTGACAGTCTCAAAACTTCCATTGAAAATGGCATAAAAGTTTAAGACCAAACAGGCAAACAGACCAGCATTTATACAAAGATTTTAGCACATGCGATAAGTTCAGAAGATTATTAGTTTTCATTATTTTGGGCATCCTTACTTTTCATTAACCCATTTACAAAGTAATGACTACTGTGTCATCCCTAAGGCTTCCAAAAAAATGTAGTAACACTTAAAAGGAGCAACAGGTCTTTGAAAACAAAAAAAACAGTGCAGACATTCCATTTTAGATTATTCCATACTTGGTTATTCAAAACAGAAATCTCAAAATCATTCCACATCACTTTTAAAACATTCCCTCTACCTCTCTCCAATTTCCTGTCAGCCTTCTGGAACTCTGTGGAATGAGAGTGATGTCACCAACAGAACAGGATACAGGGATCAACCTACACAAATCCACCCACCACCCTTTACATTCAAGTGGCCCTTAACAGTGCATGACTCACCTGCCCAAAGGTGGCGCTCTCCGAGCTAGTGCTGGGTGGGGTCTCTCTCTCTCTCTCCTTCTCCCTTTTTCTCTCCACCTCTGGGGCTGTCTCTGGCACTCGAACCCGCACATAGTTGATAACATGATGAAGGTTAGAAAGCAGGCTGGTGCCTGGAAACCAGCTGTCATGACAGTGCTCTTCAATGCATGGCTCCTGTGACAAGAGGCAGACAGCTATATCCAGCAAGGCAGAGAACAAACTGCTAAAACACTAAATAACACCTGCAAACCTTAGCTGAAGCTTCTAATTTTAACCTCACATATCAAGCCACTGTGTTAGGTTCTAGCCTAAACTGATTAATCAGAGCTAACAGAGAAATCAGACTGTAGGTTACATGTTTGTAAAGACTTAAGAACAACTGCCAAGTACTAGACCTTAGTTTTGCAGAGCCAGACTTCTTAATATTACAGTTTATTCTGGCCAAAAACTGGCCTCTTATGCCAGAAAAGACTCAAAACACTAAACCCTACCAACTGGTTTCTTTAGGAACATGTACATCTAAAAATGACAGCAGATTACAACATGAGCCTAACTGTTCCTTTAATTGCCGTCCTGCAGTCAGCTTTCTGACCAGAGTGGGCATGGGGGGTGAGCACGTAATTACGACCACAGATAAGCAGCATTTGATGAGGCGCAACTTCAGTTAACATTGCCTTGCCACTGCTGCCCATCTCCTCACACTTAATGTTCTCTACTCTAAAATAAACACTCCACTGCACTACACCACACCTGCCCATCCTCACTCAGGGTCAAATTTGGACATTTACTTGACAACTATACAAATCTAAATGACCGCAGTTAAAGCATGAATGACATACCATATGTTATAACTGGGTAGTTGTTGAAAATATATTGAAAATATATTACTGGCTATATTTTTGAGTAAAGCACAGACAATTAGTAGATGTGCTTAGGCTGAAACTAAAAAAACTTACCTCCTCCACTTTGTCTTCCTGAACCTGGTTATCAAGTCCTAATTCTATAAGGTACAGCACCATACACAACACATGCTCAGACATGTTCTGATGATCCATCCAGATCTATACAAATAGAAACACATAAAACAGCATTTTGTTAACAGTCATCAAGAAAAGAAGTTTCTGATCCCTGAATGATCTAGTAAAAACATGCATTTAACAGTACCAGTGATAGGGCTGTGCTGATGAGCACAAATCTACATATAAAATAAAATTGAAATCTTTGAGTGTCATTAAACTGAAGTTCACAGTTTAATGTGTTTAATTCACCTTATAAAGCAGTGTAAAGATGACAATATGCAGAGTTTTGCAGTGCAGCAGGCGCACCAGTCCTCTATAGCATGGGTGCAGAGGGGTCCTCTCCTTATAGGGGGGCCAGGGGTTACCCGTATGAATGCCCGACTGCTTTAAACTACAAAATACAAGTATTTTATACAATCATAAAACAACACTACAACTACATACCAATTATAAAATAAAAGATATTAAAAGAATTGATCAATGTAAACCATAAAAAGCTTCTGTGATGTGACAATTCTGAGTGAAACAAAATATTCTTCTAAAATAATGTAGTGGAATTTGATTAAATGGAAACATGCTAGGCTATATTTCATTGGCCAAAGATAGAGTGCCAAAAGTTTAGTTTTGTTACAGCACCCCCTAGAATAGGAAAATTGATTAAATGTTTCTCCACAGAATGCCCTGCTATCTAAGTTTTGTGAATTTTGGTTATTCTCAAGATACCAGCCAAATTATTAATGGGGGACACACCTAAAAATGTATCAGTCATATCTGCAAAACTAATAAATTAATCTTTTGATAACTCTTTGCCAGGACAGGTAAAAATATTAAGTAATAACTGTCATAGTCCACATGGTTCCATACTGAGTTATTTGCCAAAAAGTACATCTGATTATTACAACGTCACCTAGTGTCAGATGAATGTGTGCATGAGCAGTGGATGGAATTTGGGAACATCCTACCAAGTTTGGGCTCTCTATGATTTCACAGTCTCTACTGCACAAACAGTTTTGGGGCAGCAGTATCAGACAAAATCAAACATAATAAGAGGTTTATTTAGTGATTTATGAACAAATGTAAAAAAATAATGATAATTTGTAGATCTACAGCCTTGCTAATATTTTGCTGTTTAAGCCACATGATACGTGAATGTAGCTGATGAAACAGGGCAGCTGTGATAAATCTGTATATCTCCGAGTTTTTAGACATCATTGGCTCCATTAACATTGAGAGAGTTGAGATCTATAAAATACTTTGTCCTCTTGACAGGTAATGCATCATCCAGCAGCCGGACACCAGCACAACCCAAACAAATTCACAAACTGACAAGCAGAGTCACAAACAGTATGTTCCCCCGACAACCACTTATAGTCAGTCATCATTCAATCGCTCAGTTCATGTTGATCTTGCACTTATTTCAGCACTTATTTAAACAGGCCACTGAAAGTACTAAGATCTGTGCACATTATTCCAAAGAAATATTTTCATACATTCTGCCTCTGAAATCAATTTTACTTTTAGCTGACATTTATTTTTTCCTTTTGCTGGCCAGTTATTTTCTTACTAGTTAAAATGATAATTTTTTAATGCAGTTTACGTAAGTGAATAGAGAAAGAATATGCAACAACATCATAAATGTTGGGGGAGGTTTAATATCTTGCTAAGATGAACAGGAGATTTCAGTTTTAACCTGTTGTTGAGCTGGTGAGTGGTGAGATATGATGTATTGACTGGCCATTACATGACTCCACCTCAAACACTCTATCACGCAAGTCTACATGAACACCTTCTCCACAGAAGGATAAAGGAACGACCCTGAACATAATTCACTATCACAGGCCGACCCCGAACCTCAAGGTCAACAGCACACCAAACAGAGTAATTTACTCCATGTGTGAGTTTGGTTACAGGATGATTAATGGTCACATCTCAGAAAGGTTCTGCCCCAGAGCAAAGCTGTCTTATTTGTAAAATCATTACATTCTTATAATTCCTGTAAATTTTACATCTACAAAATGTAATGACTTTCCCACAAAATGAAAACAACTTTCCTTTTTGACTGATGTCTTCAAACCAACAGCCTTAAAAATGTATGGTGGGACTTGATTGGATTTCTTTTGTCTTGTTTAATACCGTGTCTTATTCAGAAATAAGTCATATTACACAGGTAAAATCAGTTGTGAATACAGGTTTATGTTAACTATCAGTTCCAACTGTGCAGGCTTAGTGAGTGAATGAGTAGGGTTTAGAGACTTACAATGCTGCATATCGATCCATAGCTGACTGCACGTCTCTGCGGTACACTGTGCGCAGAATCACCATGATAGGGTCAAACTCCTTCTCCCACACTTCAGCTACAATACACACAAAGCAAGTGAGTTACAAAAAACAACATTAGCCTGCCACCATGTGGTATGCACTGTAAAATATAGCTGAATAAATCACAATTATTATTTTGAACACTCAAATAAAACATTTCACTTATTACAGTGAATGGATTGACCTTGAAAATATCTTGCTATTTAGGTGACTACCTATAAACACACATGCACAGATATAAACTCCCATTTATTCTTTGAACATAAATACACTTAGATCACAGTGAAGGCCAGACAATGAATCCCATTTAGAGCTGAACGTACAGTAATCTACAGATATATGCTGGGTCATGTTCTATATCAGGTAACAAAGGAAACAAAGACACACATAAATAAATGCACATATATAGAAAGTCAAAAGCTGGGTCTCAATGCAAAGAAAAGTTACCATGGACTCACTGCACCATCTAGAGGTTGCAAAAGGCACACGGTCAAATTGATGTATTGTTTTTATTGGAAAAAAATTGTGTATGGTTTCAGAATTAAAAAAAAACATCTGGTGTGCAAATATTTTGTGTTGTTGCCCATCAGTAGTCTAATGTTGTAATGTTTGGATGACACAGGTCTGTCTCACCTTTAGGTGTGTACATGCCCTGTTGCATAGATCCTCCAGGTTCAAACACCGGAGCTTTAAAGTCAGCTACAGCAGACAACATCTCCTCAAAACTACAGCTGCCGGGCACCACACCGCTCTTAGGGTTAGGATTCTCTGGGATCTACACCTGATGTCAAGGTCAAACTTAAAACCAGAAGATACATGAACCTGTGTCTTAAAGAATCAAAAATACTCAAAAATACAGTAGAGTTGTAAAGCCCACAGAGGCCTGTGATGTAATGCTAATTATATATTTATCACTAATAATCAGAAAACCTGAAAGTGTGATTGTTTGCTTATTATTATGATAATTACACAATAGACATACATAAAAGAAAAATAAAAGGAATTGTTTTCTTGTGTTTGTGTGGTTTTTGTGACCATTCTCCCCCTCTGCTCTGGACTGGAGCTCTGAAAGAAACCGTCAGAATTGTCACAAGAACACAATCAAAGCTGAGAACTACAGAGCTTGGTGAAACATTGTGTTTTATATAGTGAAAGGATACAAGATCCAGCAGGGAACTATGAGTACGGTCATTCATACACAACTGTGAAACCATCTCAGCTCTCAAAATCTCCTCATCAGACATTCCTGCAGAGAGACAGACAAGATCTCAAAACACACTGCACAACTTCAACACCATAAACAATTAAACAATTACCCCAAAATAAAACGTCATCACTTAGTTACCATCATACTAAACTCATATCACTAACTTCTGTGAAGCACAAAAACACAGAAACTATCAAGCTATACTACTTGAAATAAACATGGAACAAAACCCTCAAGTCACCTGGATTACTTTTACAGTTTTTTTTTTTTACAATTACATCTTTACATTTTTGAAGTCATGAGGGTGAACAACAAACTTCAAATATTGAGTGACATTTTGAGCTGATTATGGACCTAAATGTATTCTGAGACTGCAGAGTATGACCAGAAAGGTAAGCGCTCCCTCCAGCATGGGTCTCTCCTGCTCTAAGTCCAGGACGGCGTTCTGATGTTGAGACGCCATCGTCAGTAAATCCACCACTTTAAACCTGACAACCACACAACAGTGTTTAGTGGCTGTTACTGAGTGATGGTGCTTGTGACAAATTCAGTGAATAAATGTGAAAGTGAAGCAGTAAAACACAGTTCCAGTGAGGACAGTTGCAGTACCTCTCAAACACAGAAGAAATAAAATAATCTGGATCCAGTCGAGACGCACACACCTGCAATACAACAAAGATGGAAATAAGATAAAAATATACAATATTATACACAGATTTTTTTTATGTTAAAGTTATACAATGAAATCTATATGACCACATGGTCCAAAACTAACAATCGCCATGCAATTGAATGTTGATTTAAAACTAATTAACTAAGTTCACTTGTAACTTTTTAACACAAATTTTAGTACAGAAATGTCAGGTGAGGGAGTGATGAGTTTGTGTGTTACCTGCAGGAGATAAATGTCCGGGTCAATCATAGAGTTACAGAAGTGAGACTGGACGTAGGTCATCGCCTGACCTTTGATCTGCAGTCCATTTCTCACCCACATGTTACTGTGGATCTCAGACAGGCTGGCCTATACACACACACACAACAGTGTTGCATGAAAATCATAACACATGATGTCAGATAGCAGGTATATAAAAATAAAAAAAACATACAGTAGCAAAATAAATAAAATACATTAGGATATCAAATTAAATAAGTCTTAATAATAAAAATGCACCACTAAGTGTGTACACAACATTTGTGTACAAACATCTTGCATGATGTAAATTAAACACAATCGCTGCTTGTTAACAGATTTTGTTATTCCAGGTGCTTGTTAACAGATTAATATCCACCTCTACTGTGTATTACCTGTATCTGAAGAGGGTGAACCATAATCTTCATCAGCATCTCCTGATCAGGAAGCAAACTGTCCAGATCCAGACCCTGACACTTCACTCCCTGCAAAATAATCCAACAAATCACTTCAGATTTAAACCATCTTTAAGATCAAAGGTACGAGAGGCTGTGTATTACTGCAAATATAGTAACTTAAGGGTGATGTTAACCCTTCCATCAGTACTATATTCACAATATTACCTGGCCTCAAATGTTTTATTACATCTCATACTGTTTAATTAATGCAATATGTATAAAAATGTAATATACTCTGGATATCCAAGTCCAAACACTTAGAGCCCAGTTACATCCATCTCATGTGGTCTGATCACAAGCGCACAGCACAAATTAAAAGTCTATGTAGAGTCCAAACACATTCTGAGATGCAGGATCACATTTGTATCATGAATGCTAATACATCCTAACGAGTCCAGAGCAACATCAAAAGTGCATATATAATGTATACCACATATACACAACACCTCACAAAACGTTGTCCATATGACCGATGTCACCATGCACAGATACAGATTATTCAGTTTGTTATTCACTCTTTCTTTTGTTAAAGTGATTTATCGCTTTGTGTTTTCCTCACCTTGTAAGTTGCTTTGGATAACAGCGTCTGCAAAATGCCTAAATGTTAATGTAAAGTTTATTTGTGTATAGTAAGTGAAATCTGTACTATGAGACATTCAATCCCTGACCAAAATGTTAATACCACATAAACACAGGGCCCTAGAAAGGTAACAGCACACCTCTCCTCAACAAACTGAACAAATTTCAGGACTGACAGCCTCTTGGGCAGCGCTCAGACATACAGAGAAACTGCACCTCTGGTGAGTTTGATTCGTCACAACTCTAGAGACATGTGAGAAGCAATGAAATGCACACCACTTTGTTTGGTGTAGTTTTTCATACAGACAAGCCTTACAACAAGCCTTTTTTGCTTGCATAATGCACTCAAAACAGTAACTGTTTTTTCCACAAAAGTATCGTTTCACTTCAAAAGGCATTTATTAAACCCCTGGAGTCGTATGGATTACTTTTATGATAGATGAATGCACTTTTTAAAGCTTTAAAATCTCAGTCTCATTCACAGCCATTATAAACTCACTGCTGGGAAGAGTCAGGATAATATTTAATTACTCCGACCCCATCTGGCTGAAAGAGGAAAGTCCTATGATGCCTTCAGGGTGAGTAATTTATGGGTAATTTTCATTTTTGGGTGAAGAGATTCTTTCACATCCATAGCACGGATGTGTGAGGTCAATTTGACCCTGAAATCTAATGAAACATTGCACACATGCCAAGTGTGGGACAGGGTTCTGAGTGTGTGAGACTGTGTCAGGATTACCTTGCTGAGGAACATGGCGTAATATCGGTGTAGAGGTAAATGAAAGGTCAGCTGGTTGAGTGCAGGCTGTGACAAGAGAGAAAGAGAGAGAGAGATGAGGTAACTCACAAGTGGGATTTGTACTGTTATATACAGCCAGTGCAAGCACTAGTACAGTACCTCATCTACAAAGCCAATGGCATCAAACCACATCTGCAGGGTTTCCAGACAATACCGCACCACTGTCTTAGTGTACTCATGAGTTTCCTGACAGCACAAACACAATTTTACCAACTTACAAACAAATACAAACTGTTCAAATTTGTTAAAAATGTTTTAGATTGCATCAATACAGTAACACTGTAGCAGTGCAGCAAGTAACTGAGAGCATGTATTAAATCAGGAGTTAAAAGTGTGTCCTGCGTGCAGATATGAGTGTTCTTACTTTAACTTTGCAGTGGGTCAGAAGACCCCACATGGGCTGAGCACAGGCCTCCAGCTCAGCTGCAAATGCTGCGTAATACGTCTGAGACTCAAACTCCACATGCTCATTCAGTTCTCGCTTGTTCAGATTCATTCCTGACACAGCAAAATAAACATACAAGGTTATTATAAATTTGGATTTTACATGTAGTTTTCATTTTTAATTTTGTTTTATTTTTAATTATTTTGTTTGTTTTAGTTTGGTAAATTTTTGTTTTAGTTTTTATCTTTGTCCATCAATACATTTCACTGTCTATTATTTTCTATTATTATTATCATTTTATTTCTATTTTTATTATTATACAGTATATTAGTAAATGATTTGGCTGGGGACTTTGTATCCTTTTTTTAAAGTAAACCATTTACCTCCATACTATTTAAATCAACGTATTAGAAAAAAAACAAGAAAATAATAATTTCCTTTTTGTTTTAGTTTTGACAGTTTTTCTAAACTAAAACCAACAGTTTTAGTTTAGTTTCCTGGTTTTAGTTTAGTTTTTTAGGTTATTTTTAAAATCTTGGATTTAGTTTCAGTTACAGTTAAACTGGCCTATAACCATACTGTAACTGGTCCCTCGTACATTATTCATTAAAGGAACAAATAAAAATTAATAATAGCACAATGAAAATTAAAAACTGGCCATATCAAAACCATCCTGGACTTTGAAAGAAAAACACTGTGACTGCAGGATATCCTGTCAAACTGCTGACCTTGGAAAAAGGAGACGAAACTCATCCAGAGAAGCAGCAGAGAATGATCCTCCAGGAAGCGCTTGGCCACACTTTGGTGTGAAAGGATATTAATAAAATCACTAACTAAAGGCCAATAGGTGTTATTCTTCAGCAGAGCTTCACCACAGTTCACCACCACATGACGATTATTCTCCTCATCTGTGAGATAAACAGATCAAAGACATTTGATCTGATCTGACAACCGATAATCTGTAACAGAATAACTGTAGAGGGTCATGTCAACAAAGAACCCCAGTGCAAATTTGCTATTTTTGTAATATTTGTACATAAGCAAGACCAACATAAACAGTGATGAAATCAAAAATATTTAATGCCATTGAATAGTTCCTGAGTGCACACACATTGGAGTAGTGAGCTGTGAACACACACACTGTAAACAATGAACACGCACTCGGTGCAGTGGGCAGCACTGCAGCACCCAGAGAGCAGTCAGGGGTAAGGTGCCTTGCTCAAGGGCACCTCAATTGTTTTCTGCTGGCATTGGGAATCGAACTAAGAACCTTCTGGTTAAAAGGGAAAACTAGAAGGCTGAACAACAGGAAGGAAGATTCCACACAGTGTGCTCTGATTGCATCCAACATGATTCTGTAAATGAATTTCATTCAGAAAACACCCTGCATACAGCACACATAACGCATGCTACTATTTTCCAAAATCAGTAGACACAGGTCACGCTCCATGTCAATACCTTGAAGCTCACTCTTGATAAGGCAGCTCTCCATCATGTAGAGAAGCACAGTGACCATGATGTCCAGTAACTGGCACTCTTCTGTGACGTGTCTCGCCAGCTCCTCGTTACTGAACAGCTGCACGCTGATGTGAACGATGCGGTTGGACATGGTGTCAGACTCGTGACTCTTCATCAGAGTCTTCATGATGAAGGCATAGTGCTGAACAAATGTTTTAGTGAAGGTGATCTGTGAGACAGAGCGAGAACACACAGGATCAACCCACAATCCCTTAATGAAAAGCTGCAATCCATAATCTTTGCCTCTCTATCACTATCTCTGAACCATAAAATTGCAACTTACGTAGAATATTTTTTAACAGTTTAAATTCTAAACTGCTGTAAGAACAAGCTACAAAATCTCCACTCATTTCAGCACCCACATACGCGATTTAGTAGCTGGATCTTTTTCTTTCTGTTTACAGACGTGATGTAACCACAAGCCAAACAATACCTGCATAATCAGACTGAACAGCTCAAATTATAAATCATCATTATAAAATTACCATTGCAAATAAGGGTAAGGTAAGGAGACCTTTTTAAACACTGATCTGTTATGCATTTTCTCAAATTTGCTAAATTGCTTAAAGGTAAATGGAACTAGATTTGGTGGGTGAATCAAACAGCTTGTCAGTAACTTTTTGACATGACAGCTGTAGTCTGACTACCGCTGCTGATGGCAGTGCTGTGATGCAGGAATCAGACAAATTAAAGCGACCCCGATGACTTGTGCATCGTTTAACATCTTCTACCTGCCGAGGACACCCAGATCTTTTCTATTTCCCCAGAACTCCATGTGGAAACACAAGGATAATATTTCTTGTTTCAATGCACTGTATGATATGAGGAACGTTGATTTATCTTGAATATGATCTGGAAAGTGACAGAATGACCTGCACTAATTAGATTTACCCACTAATGGCAGATAGGGCAAAATGTTAATTTTGGACCCTTGAATATGTAGCAGTTTAACATGAACATGTTAGCAAAAAATACCTTGTAGTCCTGATCTGGCAACATGTTGAGCAAAAAAGTGACCATCTTCTGTGGAAACTCATACTTGATAGTCCAAAACAATAATTCTTCTAAAAAACATTTATGTTTCAAGGTGTCCATAATAGATGGATCTAAAAAACAAACGCGAGAGCAAGAGTATTATACATAACTTACTAAATTTAGGAAACAGGTAGCGTTTCATATAATAGTTGACCAAAAAAAACTCACTAGCACTCATTAATTTCATTCATTCAAATTGGAACTGAATTGTAACATGGATGCATGTTTTATTACAACATCAGAGAGTGAATCCTTCCCTACAGCGATGTGACTTCAGAAGACTTGGAAAGTGGCACTATAAATCAGTGCTGTTATGGAACTGTTATGTTTCTTCTTTTTTGGAACTTCATAAACATGGTCACTATGAGGTGTCTGAATTAAACTGAATTGTATGGGAATTGTACTTTTTGTCACTGAAATAACAGCATACAGGTTTGTAATAACATGAGGGAAAATAAATAATGATCTTTACAGTTTGGTTTAAAACCTGCTCTGTTTTTCTACCTTTGGTACTGCTACTGAGCTTGACTCGTTTCCTTTGGCCCACACCCTGCAGTCCATCCTGATCCTCCTGTCAACCAAACACACGAGAACCACATAACACACAATTCTCAACAATGACCAGAACTGACAATTCCTTCTGACAAACACTTCATAACATCAAAGTGCCGAAAGAAAAGCTGTTTTCAACAATGACACAAAAGAGGACACACCCCTGTTTTTGTTTTGATTGGTTGCTGGGTCACACATTTATCTATCCCAGAAGTCTGTGCATGTGCCTACCTCTTTGCTAGAATCTTCCAGACTGGCAGCAGCAGTGGCTCCTAAAATAATATAACTGTAATTACAAACATGTTGTAGACAACTGAAATCACGTCACCATCAGTCATCAAATCCTATTTCCTGTTAGTCCTGTCTGACTTCAATCATTCTCTCATCCTGGTATCATTCCAAACCTGTATGACTTTTTTTGCTTCTGAAGAACACAAAAGAAAATATTTTCAAGTACATCAATAACCAATCAACAGAGTGGCACCCACTGTCTTCCGCTGTATAAACACAAAAGTACTGAGGCTTAATACATCTTTTTGGTGTTCCATGGAAGAAAACATTATATAGGTTTGGAATGCCAAAGGGTGAGTAAATGATGAAAAAAATATTTTTGAGTGAACTACTCAAAAAAAAAAAAAGAGGGCAAATGACGGCCTGTAAAAGCAGAAGTGTTACCCAACAGGCCAAGAGCCCCTGTGGGAGATTCTCCCACCGCTGCTCCTCCTGCCCCCTTCTCCTCCACTGACACCAGACCTGAACTCTTCAATGCTGACAAATACTTCTCATAGTTCTTCTTTGCATAAACATTTTCTTCTTGACCTGTGAGACAGTATGAAATCTGAATTATGAAAATGACATTTTCAATTTTCCTTAAGCTTTTGAAATAAAAAAGGCTTGATGTACTAGGAATATACATAATCTTTACTGCACATAATCTTCACCTTAGTCAAAATTTAGGTGCAAATCATTTATTGAAGTGTATAATTTTATTAATCTCAAAAAGTAATGCAGGCTTTGCAAAAAAACTAAAAAACTATTAAACCTGTAGACAAACTGGTAATCATTTTGTGAAATAAGTGACAATCAAATCAGAGGTAAATTCCATAAAGCGGTTTTAAAGGTACAGCAAAATCTTTATAATTCTAAGGGCAACAAGAAACTGGTCAATGAAAATCAGTTTTCACTACTAAAAACTTGACTAACATTAAAGGTTGACCTCTGGAAATTAGGTATAACGTAAACTTAAACAGTAACTGCACTAATCCAAAGGAACTCTTAAACAGAAAGAGAAACAACAAGAAAGCAAGTAAACCATGATGCATGCAGGCACATCTGATTGTAATTTAACCTAACTATCTTGGGGGCTTTTTGTTTTATCCTCTGTGAGTTTGAGGTAAGAGTTGTCAGTAAGGTGACAACCATGACTGGTGTGACACTCACCCATGCTCAATTCTTTAAAGGTCTGCTGATTGGTCAAGATCTTGGTGAGAACTGTGCGCATGGCCCCGCCCATCTTGGTGAGCTCCTCTAAGAAGGATATGTGCGGCTCTAACTGCTGGAGAACTTTCTGGAGATCTCTGTCAGCAGCAGACTCTGTCAGCACATGATAAGATGTTTGTGTTACAAAATAAAGCAGCATGTGTTACCCCATCGGGCACGATTAGTGCAGGCCCTGCTAGTACACACCATACACATGGGGCTTATTTCCTGCAAAACCACGGAGACTGTTCACTGATTATCTGAATTATTTGCATCATGATTTATTAAATGTTTTGAACGTAAAATTTTGAATGTAAAAGCCAAGGAAGGTATTTGTGCTCAGTTTATGAGCTGAACAATAGTACCAGCTTAAAACTAAACAACTAAAATTATCATTTAGACAATATTAGGTTTAAAGGTGCACTACACAAAATAAAGTATGGACTCACTCAAAACAATCCCTCCCAATAATTACTTAATATCCACTAGAAGTGCTTGTGCCTACAGAAACACTGTCCTCTGGCTGCATTTCTTATTTGTTATTGTTTTAGGGTCTTATGACATTTTTGGAAGGCAACCTTTGGCCAGTGGATGGGTAGCTCTCAGACACCATTGTGCAGGTGAGGGAGAGGGGGCCTGAGGTGTGCCTCGGGCAGTGTTCCACCCAGAAGGAGGGGTCAAGCTTGAATTATTAGTTTACAAACAGTAACTGTGAAAATCCTGCATAGTGCATCTTTACGGTTGTCTATAGTGTACATGTACAAGGCTGACAAAAGTACATTTTAGCAGATCCAAAGACCCTGAAGTGTATAAATATTTCTGTCCAATTAAATGCTCTCTAGAATGAGAACGGCTCTTCCCCAATATCACCTGCCACAGCATTAGTAAGCAGGTGATACGTCCCATAAAAACAACAGTGTGTCAGTAGGAAAGGTCTACTTGTGCTCACCTGGTTCAGTGTAGCCGTCCCGCAGGTACTGAATGATAGTGATAATAAACCTTGGCAGAACCATCTCAGACATGAGCAGCAAATCTCGAGGGACACATGGCACGTTCTCACCTGTTTTTAACCGATGTCTGCTACAAAACCTGTCACACAGAACATACAGATTATGATGAACCTGACAAACAACGACGTGGAAGTCGATTCTTATTTGCAACATGCTGTAACAATTAAAAACCCTTATACAGCAAAAACCCCACAAAAGCTTTACCTTGCATAAAATCTAAATGCTAATGCTGTCTAATTGCAAGACTTTAGACGGGTTTCATAAAGGTCAATGTACTATACACACTTACAATATGTAAGCTTCAAAACACAACAGGTTCTATCAACAATAAGCTTTAAGTCAGGCTTTTCAAGCATGTCATTATCTGACTATCTATCCATCTATCTATCCATCTATCTATCCATCTAGCAGCACATGTTGAAATGAAGGCCCTGTCCTGGTGTCAGAGGAAGCGTGAAGACCTGTCACTGACCCTGTGGGTGGGTTAAAAATAACCCAGACGGTGTCACTCTCAGTAAGGCAGTGATCAGGTGGCACAGCACACACTACACAATTAACCCCCCTGGTGGACTGTCTACAGTGTCCACAGCAATGTCTCAAAACCTACGATACTGTATACACAGCAGAACCATGTTCAAAACATTATTTAAATTGTACTGGCCTCCATTAAAACGCTGATGATTCAGTATGTACCATGCACAGAAAATGCACCTATGATGAGCAAAAATGTTGCAGATTCTGAATGCTTTGATGTTGCCTCAAAACACTGTTACAAAACGCACCAATGGCGGCCAGAAATGCTGCTGATTTGCACCAGTTTTAACAATGCTACCTGGATAGGCAGCTCATCTGATTCAGAATGCAACTATGCTGCCCCAAAAATGGCTGATCATGAATGTATTAAAAAAAAAAATTGACAAAAAATTCAGCCAATTCTGACCAGATGTATGATTCACAAGCATTCTGCCAATTCACACCCATTTCTCACAATTGCAGCTCACTTGACTGACACCATTATGCCCACAAAAGCTGTCAAATGAGAATGCAACCATGACCCCCAAGAAACACCAGAATGCTGCTGATTAAAAGACCGATGGCCAAAGATATGGCTGCCTCGGTATGCAACTATGATAATGCACCTATATTATGGTGCTTAAAATGCTTCTTATTTAGAATGCAATGATTTTCAAAAATGCTGTCTAGGTAGACTGCTTACTAGGCATCAGACTCAAAGCACCCATGCCTTGATGCACAGAAGGTGATGGCCAAAAACCCAAAATAGGTTTTACAATTATATGGCGGGGATGGGGAACCTTGTTCCTGAAGAGCAGGACATTGGTCCTCCAGAAACATGGTTTCCCATCCCTGGTCTAGGTAGTCCACTCAATAGGTTTGTAAATACAATGCCTAAAAATGCTGTTGATGATGGCGACATGCCCCACTAAAAAGCCACAAAATGTATTAAAACGATATTTGTGTGGTCATCTCACTAGGTTTGATATTACACTTGTCTCAAAAATGCTGCTAGTTGGGCTTTCTCCTCTGATGTAATGCCCAATAACACGGTCTCGTTATTCAGCTCAATAGGTTTAAAACCATAATGCTTGAAAACCCCGAAGACTGGTAACACGTCCGCGTTATGTTACGACACTCAGACGTGTCACTAGTCAACTCAATGAGTGTCAGACAGACAGACAGATCCAGCCTCCGCGCAGCTACTGACCCGCTCTCTCTCATCACGTTCCCGTCCCCGCAGTCGCAGGCCCCGCCGGCCTGACTCCGGAACATGTTGAAGTCGTGGCCCGTGTGATCGCCGTTATTGAAGCACTCCGCGCACAGCGACATGCACGGCGAGATGCCGCAGGTCCGGCAGCGGTACGCCACGAAGTTAGCGGTCCACACCAGCCCGCAGAGGGTGGCGTTATCGTAGGATCGGACGGTCCGGCAGAACTCGTCGAACCCTTCCCCTCCGGCCAGCAGCCATTTACACCACTCCAGCGCCTCCGGGTCCGAGCCCCGCTCCGGATTCAGCACGCTATCCAGCAGATCCCGCAGCTGCCGCAGCCCTGAGCTGTTGTCAGTCCGCTTGAGATCTGCCTTCAGATGGGCGGCGGTGGATCTCTTGTCCCGGCGCAGCAGCGACGCCGCCATCATGCGCTCCGGGTTTGTTGTGCTCACTTTATTTTGGTTGTCTTGTTGCTGAGTTCACGGTGCTTCTCGCGAGATCCGGTTGCCACAGTGGAAATAGAAGCGCGCAGAGTGACAGAGGGTACAGAAATGGGCGGGGCCTGCGGATGATTTGTATGTCCAATTACTGGAAATGCACTGTAAAACATTTTTTTGCTGTCCTAAATTTTTAGATTTATTCAAAATGTCTGTACAAGTCATTACAATTTACGATTTCTTAATTTTAACTGATGTTAAGTTGTTTATAAATCAAAAACGTTTAAATTATGCTTAACTTATTTTGATGAGTTACGTCACATGAACTGATCACTTTTTTACGGTGTACGTTCTTGTTCTCTCTCTAATGTGACAGAGAACTAAATAACACTGACAGCGTTTAGGATACAGATGCCGTTGTGTACAACAATAAAGCCATTCCTCCGTTGTCACTACATTTATTTTAATAACAACCATAAATTAAAAATGGAGTGCTTATCGTCTGAATGTAGCCTGTCATACAAGAACGTGGTACGTAGTTCCAGCGCTGATCAGGCTGGTCTAATCACATCCGTTTGTGTTAACTGGACGAGGCATATAAAAAAATCATTATAGCACAATTACTGGGTCTGAGTTGAATCTGTATAACACATACTATCTCTTTATTTTTCATTGATTTAAACAATCATAATTTTAGTGCGACCACTTTCTTTAATAAGAAAAAACATCTAATATTGGAGTGTGACGCAATGAGGATTTGGCTTTGTGAGCCGTCAAGCGCCCCCTTGAGGAAATAAATTTACTTGCCGCTCAATGGTGCGTTTGGCACGTTTAATAATGTTGTTCTCGCGAGCTTTTGTAGCTGTCTTTGCGTGTTTTCTGTTTTCTCGCGATGTTGTCTAGCTTGATGGTTTCAGGGTGAGCGGGTCAGATTAATGCTTTATCTGACTGAAGCGGCTTGCTTGAGCTTGTACTATTTTGGGGCAAATATGTTAAAATATTACCTAACTTCACATGCAAACGTCATCATGACTCAGCAGCGCGTTTATGAAACAACATAAACTGCTTGTTGTTTAGCCATCTGTGCATGTTGTCTTTTTATGGCAGTGCTAGAAAGATGTCAGATATCCGTAGATAAAGTGGTTGAGTGTACTTCCATAAAAAAGATGCCCTAAGCTTTCTATAGCATTTCCAGTATTACATGAGGATATATGGCATGTGGACCATAATAGAAAATAATAATAGCTTAATAAAACCACCCCCACATCTACAGAAGAAAATATTAGAAAGAAAATTTATCCAAAAACAAAGCACTGTTTATTGAACATTCAGTAACAAACAAACAAACAGCCCATATCAAGAGAAACAATATTTTTGTTTAAGTAATTTGTACACACAGGCTTCTATACAATCCTATTGCAGGGATATATGAATATGTGTGAAGCAGGGATGTAGAGAGCAGATCTGACTATCCTTCAGAAAACTCCTGAGATGGAGGCTGTATCTCCGCCTCACTGGATGTTAATGAAACATCATACAGTAGTGTAGGTGAGACTGTGTGGCTGTGTGTTTAATTTCAGTCCATTCAATAGATGCTCCAGACATTTGCTGTTAATACAGAATTAAAATAACATTCTGATGTTATGTTGTTTGTTTCAGATGTGCTGATATGAAACTGAGGTGAACCCATATGGTGATATTACAGAGGGTATGCATTACAGAGTACAAGCTTTTTACAGCAGCTGCTGATTAGGGTAGTCATGGCCAAATGGTTAGAGAGTCAGACTTGTAACAGAAAGGTCACAGGTTTGATTCTAAATGTTGGCAGGAAACGACTGAAGTGCCAGATATGTCACTTTCACATGACAGATCTTAACAATGACAATGTGACCAGGATGTGGTGATTGTCCCAGTGCAGTTTTCACAGGTATATATATATTTAAGCAGGTTCTGAAATGTTAACCCGATGATTGAGACAAAGATGATGAAATACCTATAAATAATTGTTACCTTTATAATTTGTTACCATATATTTTAAAAAGTACTTAAAATGTTTAACTCAAATTAGGGGCAAAAGAGGTTTCTGTGACTGTTAAGTGACTGCAAGTTCTCTTAATTAAACTCGTCTAACTTTCATAGGAGTATTTTACAGTAATAGCAGTTAAAGTTTTGTATTCACTGATTTGGTCACATTAGCATCTGAGTGAATGTGATAAAATGATGTGTATCTGACAGGTCAAAGATGACAGGTGACTGCTGTGATACTAAGGTTGACAATCTCTGACTGCACATACTGTACAACATTCAGAACTATTATCAAACAGCCAGATGTAAACATCTATTTTAATGACATAAAATGCTTGGACACTCCTACTACACATCAAAATGTTAAAACCAATAAATAATAAAGGGAGTTTAAGGCTTTGGTTTTTTTCTTGGAAACTGTGTGGGAATTTGGTTTAAAAAATAAGTGCTTAACAGTTTAACAACTAAAACAATAATTATTTGCAGACAAACTCAGACAAATAAAGAAAAACATAAATACAGTCAAAACATTCTTGGTGTTTCATTCAAAACATTCAAAACTCCTGACTATGAAAACTGAATATAATATGGGGCTGTTTATTTTATCATGCAGGTATTTTTGTACATGAATTCTCAGCTGTCATATACTATATTATTCCAATTATCTTAATGAATTTGTGAAAAATAGATCTGCTGCATGTAAAGATGATGAATTTTCCTGAAGATCACTAAATATCTCTAAAAACTATTCAAGGATTAGTTTACCCAAAAATGAAAATTCTGTCATTATTTATTATACATTTTACTATTTTCCTGTCATTTCAAACACATATTTGTTTCTTCTGTGGAATACAATGTTTTCAGTAAACAGTTTCACTTCATTTTTGGAGCACAGCCCCATCCCCATTTTCAAAATATCTCCTTTTTCAGAATAAAAATCATAAAGGTCTGTCACAATGATGACAGAATTGACATTTTTGAACAAACTATCTTTGTAATACCTGTCAATACAACTGAACACGGTACATCACAGAGCTACAGGTCTGTGTAAGACTCTCAAAATTCTCAAAACATCTAGTCCTAAACCTGCATTATGAGATTCAATGATGTCCCTATTCCTAGCTATGCAATTCTGACATCTCAGTGTACTTAAAGTTTCTCAGTCTATTAACTACTAACAGTGTCACATTCCTCAGATAAACGCATTTCCCTCATTTCCATTAAAAGCATTAAACTTCCAAATTCGAGCGGTGACCTACCACTCTGTAGGAAACATTATGTAAGTGCACAACCGATATGACAAGGTACATTTTGTCTTAAAGCACAGCATGTAACATGCTATAATCATCTTCTTCATCCCATGTTCTTTCTTATAAGGTGTGACCCATGGTGCTGCTAATGAGTCCTTTAACATTTGTCACCGGCCTGACGTCATGGAGCTGTTTGCGTCTGTCTATAAACGCAGCAAGTCTGACGGTGTCCAGTGGTGTTTTGGAGTAATCCCCACTGTGAGCACTCACCCAGGGGTGCTGCAGGCACGTGGCTGAGCTTGGCCTTTTCCTGGGGTCCTGGTTGAGTGTGGACATAATGAAGTCTTTGGCGGCTTGGCTGACCCCACAGAAGTACTCCTCTGGAAAGCAGAAGTCCAGTCTGCAGATGTTGACACAGGTCTCCTCCAGACTCTCGTCTAGGAATGGGGAAACGCCGCTGAGCATGACGTAGGCCAGCACCCCTATGCTCCACACATCTGTGGACAGGGAGACCGGGGTGCCCTGGATGAGCTCTGGGGCAGCAAACTCAGGGTTCCCCAGGAGAAGATGCACATAGCGATGACTTGAGACCTGTACAGCGTCACCCAGATCTGTGAGCTTCACACAAGGCACTGGCACATGAAGGTCCACCAACAGGTTTTCAGGCTATAGAAGGGGAAAGGATTAACATGTTTTATAGTGCAACAGTACCATACAGCTCCAGTGGTACAGACTGTAAGGACAGTATTTGTCACAACAATAATAAACTAAATATATTTTCTGAAGAAAATGTAAGCTGTGTTTTCCTGTGCAAAACTCACAGATGTTAGTGTGTTGTGGGCAGTTGCCTTGACATTTTTAACTTTGCTCAGTTATTGTTAAGATTTATAGCTGGTTTTACTCTTAAAGTCTATAGCATTTTTGTTAGCATGTTTCTATGCAGTTGCTAGAGCAGTTGGTATTGTGTTCTAAGTCAAAAGAGCCCACCCCCAATCAGAAAGTTTCTAGTTTGATCCTGGCAAGGAGTGAACAACCATCATTGAACAAGACACTCAACTTCAGGCTGTATAATGTTTCACCTTCAGGTCCAGGTGAGCTACTCTGCAGGTGTGCAGGTGCTGCAGAGCTTCCAGTGTGTCTTTAATGAAGAAAGCCACCTTCTCCTCCATCAGCTCATCATGAGCCACTAGATAATCCAGCAGACGGCCGTCCTCAACACTGAACAAATACAAACAGCACTGAATTTACTCTTCAAAAATATTTTACAATTTCTTATCACTAAAGAGGTCTGTAAAATGATGCTTAATATTTGAGAAAATGGTAGTAAAACAAATGCGAATTCTGCAGCAAATAGGAGAGATAAACACGGATAGACACAAGAAATATGAACATTTAGAAATGGAGCAGTAATAATGTTAAGTAGACTTTTGCCATTTTAATAGTAAATGTCTCGCTTTCAACATTTGATATGTTGTCTATGTTCTTTTCATTTTAATTTATAAATGAAAATAAATTTTATAAATTTATAAAATATATTGACCTAACATATTCCTCAAAAAGAGCTGGTGTGAATGATGGACTGCTACACATTTGCTTTGTGAATGGATTTACTCACAGCTCAAGAACCAGCATGTAGGCTGTGGGAGACTCATAGGTGTCAACCAGCGCCACCAGCTGGGGGTGCTGGACATGCCGCAGGATATCAGCCTCGTGGGCCACTTGGTCTTTCTTCTGCATCTTCTTATTGACAAACTTCACAGCCACTTCCTTCTTACTAACCTTACTCAAACACTTCCTCACCACAGAAAAACGGCCACTACAACAGAGCAGAGAAAACATGAAAGGTTTACTCAGTTTGGTAATGAAATAGTGAAGGGTGCTGGACTGCATTTTAAAGGTCAGACATGTTTACCGTCCAATTTCACATAGTTCTGTGAATGCTGATTCAAAGTTTTCTTTCCACTGGATTCCAGTGCCGTCATATGGTGAGGCTTGAGAAAGGAAAATGAAGAAATATAAGCTCAGGTTTTAAACAAAAGAATCACATTGTACTGGATCTGACTGGTGTACTTACCCATGCTGGGCAATGTCACCATGTTTGAAGGCTCACTGGGTGGGCTGGTGCCCCAGGGGTTACTGGCACTGACCCTGAACTGGTAATGGCCACCAGGAATCAGATTCTCAATCTTCAGACATACATCTGCTGTGGAGACCACTGACTGCTGCCACACTAGAGAGTCTGCTCACACACACACACAAACACAGAGATAATAAGGTTGTTAACATGAAGCCGATGATTTCTGCATGAGCTGTTATTACAGTTTAGTTACATTAGTCACATGGTCTCAAAGGTAAATAATACTATTACTATTTATATTACTATTATAACCACCATTATAAACCACTGAGACGGGTATGAGCCTTCGCATACAATGACAGGTATTTCTGATGCATGTCCTTTGATTCAAACGTTCCATATGTGTTGTAGTTATCATCAGTTCAGTCAACTTTATATTCATAAACCAATTACAATCTTAGTATCCCTAATTAGTTTTACTAATATTAATTATATAATGAGCAATAAAATGTGCAGTAATGCAATGTATTCTGTATTCAATGTGTATGATTTTCCTGTTTCCTGTGTTTTTCTTTTCATTTTATGTAAAGCTGCTTTGAAACAATGCAACATTTTTAAAAAAGCTCTATATAAATCAATTTGAACTGAATGGTATGGGTGGACTGAGGAAAGTGTTGTGCTGTGAATGTTAGATGTATGTTTTCAAATTACATCAATCTTTAATTTTCAAAGAGCTATAAAAATCCATGACATGACCCCTTCACCACTTAAACCCTTTAAGTTTCTCATTACAACAGAGATTTAAGGCAGTAATTCTGCCCATAAATATTTGTCAGTGTTGCTAGGACTGCAGGGAATTTACAGCTGTGTAATGGTTTACCTTCCTGTCTGTATTCCACAGTGTAGCTGGAGATGGTAGAGTTTCCAGAGCTGGCTGGAGGAAGCCAGTGCACAAGTACAGACGTGCTGCTGGCTTCCTGGGCCACAGGCCGAGCAGGGGCTGCTGGGATACCTGCACCGGAGAACTTGTGTCATTAAAAACCTGGAAAGATCAGTTGAACATTTCCCATCTTTATTTCTGCATGTCTTTTGACCTTGTACTTTAATAGACGCTGATGAGGAGGCTGTGCCGTGCTCATTAACAGCCACACAGGTGTAGATTCCTGTATCCTGTGGCATTAGGTTACAGATCTTCAACACTATATCCCCAGTTTCCCTGCAGAGAGAAAGAAAAGAAAGAAACCACAATGCTGATATTTTTAAAATTATCAAACGACCTTTGATGACCATTAAAACGAAAATAACTTCCAATTTCAGATAGTGTGATAAGACGATAACGTCATGGATAAACTTACTGAAAGGTGAAACAATTACAAAACACTAGACTGAGACTGAGTATGAGGAAGGGCAGAATTTTCCCCACAGGACAGTACATGAGGTGAAACACATTTATTTGATTCTCTTTCCTGAACACAAGTCATTGTACTATTGTCAAATAAATGAAAGTATTATTACAGAGGATTCCAATAAACTAGTGGTACTAGTGCATTTACTTTCACTTTCTACTCTTTAACTTAAAATGTGTAGTTTAATTCTCCTGACCACTTTAACACTGTACTGTACCTTATATTGATAGTGAATCTGTTATTGTTGACCAGCAGGTTTTGATCGGGCCCTTTCAGGGTGATTGTGGGTTTGGGTCGAGCACAGACTTTACAGCACAGAACCACAGTTTCCCCCAGAGAACACGTCACATCAGCTAGAGGGGTCAAGAACTCTGGGGCCACTGTATTATAAATCAGATACATGATTAAAATGAGACCACACATTGTATTCACATTCACTGATACACACCAGAATTAACACGGCACCACACGTCGTCACTCTGATGTACACTGTTAATTACACTTCAGCTGAACATATACATATGTACATAGTTAAAATATTATAATATATCTGTGACTCATAACCTCATAAACTCACCCTCTTGGATGAAATTAGGGTTGAACAACTGCAACAAAAAATAAAGGCGCATTGCATTATTATGTTTCAACATGAACAGACATTTGAACAATGCAAGGAGGAGGACAGCACTGCGTTTGGTGACCTCAGCACCAGCCAGCAGGGGGCGCTACCATTCTGTGAGATATTAATGAGCTCAGGACAAACGCTGTTCACACTGACATACTATCATACTGGTACTATTTCTGCAGTGTGTAAACTGTGTTCACGCACATCTTCTGCATAGACTACCTGGAAGCCATACTGCAATAATCAAAATAGGCAGTACAGTACAGGCATTTGATGAAATCAAAATGCAAAATATCAAAGTAATATTACTGTGGGTCCAACTTATGTGCATGCATACCCTACGACAAAAAAAACCAAACAAACAAACAAAAAAACCCTTATGCATTTACCCAGATGGTGACTGGCTCTTTAAATAACTGAATTTTAGTAACATTGTGATATGTCCTGCAGTACACATTGAGCTGTGCAAAACACTACGGTTATTCCTGTCACTTCACATGTTAAAAAATACAAGTACTTCCCATACATGTCAAATAAAAAACAGCACTCATCTTAAAACGGTCCAGATATTTTGTTAGTGTTTTAAAAACTTCACCTAATTACTAATTACTATAAACTTCAGTTTATTCCAGCTCACAGAGGTCTACAGGGCAGCATGCATTACAAGCAGTGTCTATACCTCCATGCTAGTTTTAGGGTCAAGTTCATCCTCACAGTCGGACTCGTCTGAGCTGCGGGACTCCTGTTGTTTAGAGTGAAAGAGAAATGTTACACACCTCACAGTGCAAAACTACAGCAGGACGGAGTTTACAGTCAGACAGAATTCCAGCTCAATATTACAGGAATACAAAACACAAAAAGAGTTTCTAAAACAAGTCAGCTTGTATTAGAAACTGTTGACTCATACAAAAATACAAACATCTCACTGGAATTTAACAATTAATGGTAAAAGTAATGTTTGGAAATGTAAACTGTTATTTCCACCTGCCATAGAAACTCTTCACATCCCTGATCTCATCACACATTTATTTTTCTCATTTAAAATTCTGTCTTCCCCAGAAATACATTAGTTTACAAAAGTGGTTTGTAATTGCCATTTCATGATAATTTTATGGTTTCAGCAACTTAGTAATGGTTTATTTACTATAATCAAGCTTAATGCATTATATTAAAAAAGTAGGGTCATAAGTATTGAGATTTTTTTATGCTAGGCATTTTTCATACTGTCATGCATTTGTATTTCTACAAAAAACATTTACATCTATTCATTCAGCAGAAGCATTTATCCAAAGTGACTAAAAAAGAGAACAAAAAAGAGAACATTTCAAGCGATACTACACCCAAAAATGAAACTCACACTTAAGGAATCCTGGGTGTATACGACTTTCTTTTCTCAGCCGAACAGAATTAGAGTTATATTAAATAATATCCTGGCTATTCCCAGCTTTATAATGGCTGTGAATAGTTCCAGAGATTATGAAGCTCCAAAAAGTGCCTTATAGTAATCCATGAATCCAGTTTGTTAATAAATGTCTGCTAAAGCAAAATTATTCATTTGTGCTTATCACTGATATTCTCAGCGTATTTAGTGATCAATATGCCATGTTTAAATGTACAACATATCTATAAATAAGTACAACCAACATAGCCACACACCGATCCCACGTCAGTAACTTTAAATCTCAAGTAGCTTCTTAAAAAAAAGAAAAAAAAAAGCTTCTTGGTCTTGTGTCTACTAGTGTAACAGCTGTTACCAATGAGATTCAAAAGTTATTGAAGTGGGACCATGTTGGTTGTACTCATTCAAATTATTTACACAATACCTACTCATGTTGTTTACTCATATTATTTGTATTATTTATATAATATTATTAGTCATATTATAATATAACTCTGATTATGTTGGCTGAAACAGGAAAGTCATATATACCCAGGATGCCTTGAGGGCGAGTGATTTATGGGCTAATTTTCATTTTAGGGTAGAGTAACCCCTTTAACATTTTGCACAATAAACCAACAGGCCTAGCCTACAAATAAAAGTTCCTTTGTAGAAGGATTTTGCCATTACAATTTCACAAAACATATAGTTTAACAAAACAAAACAAACCTAACATCTAGTGTCATGCTGCAAAACCAAATGAAGTGAGTTTAAGTGTTTATTAGCACACAGATGAGAGTGCAGCACTCACACACACATCACACACAATGTCCTCATCCTTCTACTCACTTTCACAGTGACCTTGCTGCTGAGAATTTCCTTTGGCTTACGCAGTCCATTCTCAAGCTTTACATCACTTTTGAGAGGTGTGCTCTCCTTCTCAGCACGCTTACGAGCGCGAAGCGTGTTCCATGAGAGTGACTTCCTGTTGTCAAAACATCAACTGGTCAAGCCAACAAATGTTGGTGGAAATGCAGTTCTAACAGTGAGGAAAAGCAAGTGAAAGCTTTCCAGAGGAATTATGATTTAGGGTTTGGGTTATTTCAGGAGGGAAAAAGAAAGAAACAGAGGAGTAAATCCAGCAAGATATTTCATATTGTTGTCTTTACAGCACCAGTTGGTTAAAAACCACTGCAAATGCCACTTGTTTTGATACTTTGTTATCTAATGCTATGACATGCAGACCACTTTTAGTGTGACTTACTGTAAGTGGTAAGATACTTTTAAAGCCACTGTACTTTAATACCAAGTATAGAAACATTTAGTCCCTCTGAGTAATAAAATACGAAAAGGATCAGAACAGAAAGTTATCAGGATATTTACCAGATCTTGTATTTTAAATGGCATTATATGTATAAAATCCAAATCCTTACACCACAGTGGACACATGGTTTGTGTGAGAGCTGTAACAATTCATCTTCAATTTAAATACATTTAATCATTAGCAGCAAACAACTGCGTCACACACAAACCTTTACTGTCAAGGACTGGTGAGGTTAGTACAAACACAAAAGAAGTCTTCTACACACTACATCAGAAAAAAAAGAAAATGAACTTAAATCAAAACAAGGTGGACCATCTAATCTTGTCACTACACTGCAAGATTTGAGAGGCCTTAAATGGTCTGGAAATCTCCTTTACGTAATTCAGATTACTACTACTAACAAATAGTTTTATATACAAAACTTATAAATAAAACAGGATCCATTTGACTAAGTCACGCGCAAATCAAAATTTTATTTTACATACTTAATATAATACATTTAAAATCATTAGTTAAACTACAACATTGCAACTAGAGTTCTATTGCACAAACCTGACTTCATTAATAAGGGTTCACCTAAATAGTGCAAAATGCTCTTTACAGGAATGTGCTAGAAACAGTAAACAAACCAAGAGTATTTACAGTAAATGGCCAACATGTGATCCTGTAGAAGAAAAAAAACAGAAAGACAAAAAAATACTATACAAAAATACAATTAAAACAAATACACAACCTATAAAAATGCCATAGACAACAATATGTTCTCCATCAGGAAAACCAGGCCAAATGATTCACAAAACCTTTCTTTAATGTCTCTTTCTTTTTTGTCTCTTCACAAAACAACAACAAAATATCAACAAAAATCAAAAAACAATAAAAACAGGGTGTTAGGAACTGAAATAAGTGTCCAGACGTGTCCGTTTCCACACTGATGTAAGATGCAAATCCTCAGTCTACAAAACTTCACTAAAGTCCTTTTAATCTTTCTTTCTTGTGCTTTTTAAACTTTTTACCCCAGAAAACAAAATTACTCAGAAAGAAATCAAAATTTCTTCTGTAAAAGGGTCCAAAACATCCGGGTTAGTTCCAACAGAATGGGGTGGGGGTGTTCAAAAAAGGGCGTGCAGTCTTTAAACAATCCAATCAGAGCTCCAGTTAGTGTTGATGGACACTTACTTGATGTTTGAGTCTGCAGTAGTGTCTTTGAGGGCTTTAGTAAGAGGGCCCAGGACGTGTCCTGGCACCCATCCCTCTGCGGCCGGTGATTGGCTGTTAGCAGGGCGGTACACCAGGTACATGTTTTGCTGATTCGTGGCCAGAATCTGCACTGTCTCACCCTGCGTGACACAGATCTCATTCTCTTTCAGTGCATTATAATCCTGAGTCACCAGCAAAGAGGACGACGTGCCATTGCAGCCAACACCATCATGCTGCAGGAAACACACATTAAATGCACACCAACAACACAAACACACACAGACGAAAGACTGAATGTTTGAACCATATACATCAACCAAATCTTACAGTTTGTATGTAGAGCAGCACACTACAGACAGGCAGTAAATCTAGACCAGAAACACACACTAGTAGCTCAATAGCTCAAAACTACTTCATTTTATTTCTTAAAACTGTCTAAAGTCCAACTTTTACTTTATAGCCCACTGGGCTATAGAAACAATGCCTTGTTTTTGTAACACTGAAAGTGAGTGTATGATAATAAGGATGCATAAACGCCTATGCTAGTGTATGTGTACAATGTGTATAACATACTTTCACTGGGGAAAGATGTCTTTCAACATAATGCTTACATTTTTCAACCCATCTGAAAGTCTCAATGGTCAACAGTTGCCTATTTCAGCAGATTATTGGTTGTCCTTACCCTGGAGGAGTGGTATCTGTCCAAGTCGTGGCATGAACTGCCGTTGGAGGTAGATAGCTTTAGTGGAGTGGAGCTCCGTCCAGACAGAGAGGGTTTCTCTGCTCCAAGTGAGACAGTAGAACTGGGTCTGCTGCTGGGCTGAGCTGTACGCCCACCACTGGAGGACTTACGGGTCAGAGACTGAGAACCGCTTCGTTCCTTCTGATACTCTATAGGAGACTGAAGAGCTGCAGGTGGATATTATTGACACATTATTAATGGGGATAAACAAACTCCAGAGTTTATAAAGATGTAATAAGATTCACGTTTTCTCACCTGAAAGGAAGCTGTTCTGCAGGTCCAGTAGATCGGTGATATGCTGAACCCAGACCTGTTTAACATCTGTGTTTGCTGCCTGCAGGGTAAAACGTTCGGCTGACCCACGACACGAAAGCACAAACTTACACGGGTCATTTTCAACATGTTCTTCTAGATCGAGTAAGCTCACCTGCACACATACATGCACAAAGTCAATGCCCAGAGTTAAGTTGTGTCATGAAGCTGGCTTATAATTAGGGTGGTACAAAATACGATAGTATTTGTCCCACCCTAATTATAAGTGTGTGCCACCTTGCCACCTGTACCTTCGTAATCCTATACGAAGGTACAGGTGGCAAGGCCCCACCCACAACGTTTCCTTTTGTCATAAAATACCCATATTTTTTGAATACTTCTCACTTTTCCCTCATAGGAATAAATGGCTAACTATGATAACCATGATTTGTTTTCAGCTTGCTAAACCACACCCTGACTATATGGTGCATTAGACTGTATCAGTCGAATACCATTTAGTTTGGGAGTTGATTTTTAATTGAATTGGCTGCCCCAATGAGATGCTGAATTACAATTTAAATTGGAATGACTGGAAAAGAAATTTATACAAGGATTTAGTCCAATACAGCAGCAAAATTGGTAAGATTTTTAAGTTTTTTTTCTTATTTAGTGTTGTTTAGCTCCAGACCACACTTAATGAATACATAATGAGATAACAGATTCAACTTTCTTAAACTTAAATGACATGTACAATTCTGTATCCTGTTTTTATCATATCAAATTTAGCAGCTGAAACAGATATATTTAAATTCGACTGAACGATGAGCAAGCGTACCTTGATACTCTTCTTAAACTGATACCCTGGTGTGGACGATCCTTTGCGTAGGAGCTCACTGAAGATGACGATCTGCTCGAAGAGGAAAACCCTGCGTTCCTTACTGCGAGACAGAACCCCGGTGTCCTGCTCCGTCACAAAGAACGTCTCCTGCTGCAGGAGCTTGCCTTGATTCGTCAACTTCCCCTGAAGCAAACAAACACACATCCTCACCCATCAGGGCAGTGGACACTGACACTGCTGTGCGGTCACAGGCGTACGTTTATCAACATTTCACAATAAATTCAAGTGCAGCTCATCCAATCAGGAATTAGAGTAGGAACTCATCTAGTGCAATAGCTAATATACACATGCCAGTAACGACACATGAATTGAGAATAATATATTTATGTGCAGACGTAAATGTAGACTATAATTTTGAACTAACTTAACAACCTAACAGCTTTACAAATAGATGTACGCTGTTGTTTGTTAAAGTGTTGTTGTGTGTTGTGGGGTTGTTTTCAGAATACCTCAAATCCCTGCAGCCTGCCCAGATTCATCATGTCATTGCACAGCTTGGGCACTTGGGACATCAAATCTACTGCTTTCTGTAACACAGTGAAACAAACAATCAGTGTGACCTTCAACCTTTGCTTTTTAAAACCGACATCATGATTTATTTTAAATAATGACAGCATTATATTATTAAATATTACAACTAACAAAATAATGAAGGCAAGAATGCTAGATTAATTTCTACCTCTATATCCTGACAATCCAAGCCAGCCTTTACACTGTATTTCAAGAAGTCCTTAAAAAAGAGAAATAGAAGAAGAAATGAGATACATTGATAAGACATTATTATTAAATTGTTAAAAAGAAACATTCTCTTTGACGTTACCTTTAGCAGTAGTTGGTATTTGGTAATTCTCTGAATGGGTTTAATGAGAAAGTCACTGATGGACAGCCTGGAGTTGATCTCCTGCTGAATCCCCTGAGAGCCAAAAACAGGCACATGAGTATCATCTGGAGGTGATGAATCTACACATGCATTACTATATTTTCTTGTTTTAAAAAAAGAGGAAAGAGTAAAGTGGAGTTCACCTCAAAATATGAATCATACTCTGCAACAATGTATTCAGACTTGGGTTTATTCTGGCAGTAAACCACATACATGTGCAGCCGTCTCTCCTGCAGGCGTATGAACAAAAACACTGATCCATACTTTATGACTGATCCATACACACACACACAGACACACAGACACTTTGACTATATTAGTGAGGTCATTCCATAGACTTCTATTGATTTTATATCAGACTAATGATATTTTTTGTCCACCAACTCTAACCATCCCCCTAAACCTAATCCTCATACAAACATGTGCGTGACATTAGATTTAAAGAAAGAAATGACTTGGTCAATTTATGATTGACCATTTTAATTTACTGAGGACCAGTAAAATGTCCTTACAAGATAGCTGTCAGTATATTTCACTATGGTAATGTGGCCATTTTGACACACACAAACACACATATTTGTACAACTATCTTTGTGACGACATTTATTGACACATTGTAATCTCTAGCCCCTTACCCTTACCTTAACCATCCCAACCAAGTGCCTAACCCTAAACCTAACCTTCACCTAATTCTGGCCTTAACCCTGAAACCAGACTTTAACCCTCAAGCAGTCCTTTTTAAGAGATGCCAGGAAGTGAGGATGGGCCAAAATGTCCTCACTTGCCACTGTCAGCTGGTCAACTGGTCCTCACAAAGATACATGTAGATATACAAGTACACCCACACACATACATGATTCAGAACTGATGCCTAACACACTAACAAACTAACACAACTTACATGTTTCCTGAACAGCCCGGACAGCTTCTCATGATCTTCAAGACATTTTTCCAGTTCAACCACAAAGAAACTTCAGAAGGAAAAAGCAATTTATAGTGTTAATCTAATTTCATCTCAGAGAAAAACATTTCTCTCAGAGCAAACACTGTGTTTGTTTGAGAACCTTAGAAACTCACTCTTTGTGCCAGTCATAGATTTGATGAATGTTTCCGAAGACTATCTTGTCTTTTCCTTTCATGTCATCAGGAACTCCCTTCTCCTCGATTCGCTTCATGAAACCCTTCAGAAAACAGATCATTTCAACCTCATATGAGTCACCACTCAAACACACACACACACACACACACACACACACACACACACACACACACACACACACACACACACACACACACACACACACACAGTAGAAAGCAACAGTACTTCACACTGCTGTCATAGGCAGTAAGTGATAATAAATAGCACATCCAGACTAAGTAAACACTGAAGGACTGATGATCTCTTATGGCAATGCAAACTAGTAATGACATAGCAGATAATGTCATGGCTATGAAGAGATGGATGCAAATAGTTTTAATCCTCATGCAGCACATGCAACATACGGTACAAACACTGTACATAAACAGCTCGGTACAAATATGCTCATGCTAACCATTCTACGTCTAAAATCATTGCATGATGATATGTTGTGAGGTTGCTTTTGTTTCTTTATTACATTGTTAATTGCTTGTTCTTACCTCAACCACAATGCCTAAATCCTTCACATAGTCTTTTTCTGTCTGAATTAATTCATTCACAACAAACCTGAAACACAGAACCATTATGTAAGATGTGGAACTGTAAACATGATTTTTGTTCATTTGTGTAAATATTAGCTTTGCTAATTACTCTGGTAGATGGAGCTGTTAGTCAAGAAGGGGGCACTAAATTTAATTGGTCATCTCTTTACAATCACAGTGACAATCACCATGTTGGGTAAGTCAAACCCAACTGAGTGAAGAGTGTGTGTTTCTTACATGCGTCCCCGCAGTGCTTTGGCTTTCTGCTCTTGCTCAGGGTTTCTGGGTGGCGTGGGGCTCTGCTCTGCTGGGTTCACTGTGTTGAATCCTGGGTAAGTGCCTGGCTCCAATGTCTAGAGGAACAACAAAAACAAGTGACTCTGGCTAGTCTGTTCGGAAGGAAAAGACTGGATACAGCAAAAGCAAAACAGCAGATGATAACACAGCAACACTAGCAGCACTGCTCAAAAGATTCAGACTGAAAACAAACTGTAGGGGAAAAAGGATTCATATGCATGCAAGTTTCAGCTGCTCTGGAATGTGATTTTAACAATTGTTACAAAAGAATGAAGCTTGCTTTTTAAAAAAATCATTCTAAAACCATTTAAAGTCTTATGCTTAAATGCTACAGATATAATCAGGGTTGGAAATAAATGGGGGGGTGGAGGTGGGTGGGTATTATCCATGAAATACCCACCTAATGCTATGTAAAAATTAAATGCATATTTCCTGCATCTATGGTTTAAAAATATGAAATATGTCCCCAGCTGTTCCTGTAGCTCAATTTTTAGAGCATTGCATTAACAGTGCAAAGGTTGTAGGTTTGATTTCAAGGGAACACATGTACTGATTAATACCTTGAATGCACTGTAAGTCACTTTGGATAAAAGCATCTGTCAAATGCATAAATGTAAATGTAAAACGTAACTAGGTTCCCCCAGTAAATCTTGGCCATTTTCACCTCTGGATACAATAGATACATATAGTAACTTTGCCTATGTGCTAATTACTACACAAAGCTAAAATTTGACAGTAGGATAAAATTAAACCCTGTTCTTTCATTACAGAACATTGTTTCATTAGGAAATATGTCGTATTATGGAAGTAAAATGTACTATAAATGTGTTTTTTATGGAAACTGAATCTTTGAGCACAGATTAAGCTGACAGAGAGATATCATGTTACCAATGAAAAACATGCTCTTAAACTAACACAATAACATCACCACTCTATACAGCACAGATCAGCATGTTTACATCCCACACAAATCTAACAGGTCAGACTACACTTCATAAACAAGGTCATGTGTACAGTCCAACAGTCTGAGTAATACTAAAACCATAAACAGGCCCACACAGAACAAAATAGATGTTTCAGCATGTGATGTCACAATGCACATAACACCAGTGCAGAAGATCTCTAACACTGATTGTCTCAAAGTGAGAGAAAAACAGAAAGGAAAAACAGGAGACTGTTAGATCAAACCTTCTTGCTTGAGTCAGGAGAACTGGCCTGGTTGTCATGACAAACTCACCATCTTAGTTTTGACCAGTTTCTCTATAGCACTGACAAGCTCAGCAGCACTGGGAACATCAGCCGAGCTCTGCCGTGAAGCCAGAAGCGCAGACGACTATGTGACAGCATTGGAAGAGGTCAGGAAGAGAGACATTAGCGCAGGAAGAAAGAGAAACACAGGCAGATCAGAACAGCATGAGCCCAGGATGTTGCTTTAGGCCAGTTTATCAAGCTGTGGTTTGAGGGGAAGAGAAGCGTGCAAGCAAATTCATGGGTGAATCACGGGAAATGTGTTCGGACCAGGTATCCAGGTATGTGCAGGTATCATTACCCCCCAAAAGAAAAAAATGTATTAGAATTGTGCAAAGTGAAAAAATGTGAAATGACCTGAACATGTTTTCATGAGATCATGACATTTCAGATAGTAATGAATCATTAAGACAACTGCACGTAAAGAGCCAGAGCTTACAAGAACAGCTGAAGAGATTCACTGCTGTTAATTCACTCATTTACAAACACAGTAAATTTGTGGTTAGTTGACAATAAGACATGGAGTGTCCGCCCAAGGAGTTATGAGTGACATTGACATCAGGGAGGAAAAATCATTAGTAAGACCACTATGTGTATGTGTGTGAGTGTATGAGGGAGGTGCAGGTGGAGATAGTTATGAACGCATGATGAATGACATAGTGTGCAATCTCTGCTGAGCCCTATGACATTCTCTCAAACACTCTCTTCTGAATCCTGTCAATCTGTCTACCTTGTCTTCCTGTGCAGAGGGATCTTTGATAATCTCCATGGGGGGAGGCAGAGGGGTGTGTGACTCGTCCTCTGGTTCCTCTTCTCCTCCACTGTGTATCCCTGATGATTTGGACAGCGTTCCCTCTTCTTTACGCACTCTCTGGAAACAAAAAGGCAACATATTCAGAGGAACTAAAACAAATCTATAATGGATGTTATAATCACATTATGTCAGTTATCCTCTCAGATTTAAGGTCTGATTGACTTAAATACTGACACCTTATTGGTGTGGAAACCTTAGTTAATATCGCATCAAGGTTAAGGGCCGAAAACATTATGCTTGCTGTATAAAATGAACAGAGAAAATGTAACACACAATAGCCAGAAGAGAACTAGACCCCCTGATGAGTCTGGGTTCTTCAAAGGTTTTTCTCCACCACATTTTGGAGTTTTGATTCCTTGCCACAGTTCCACTGGCTTGCTCACTGGGGGAATATTGGCATTACCTGAAAAACCTAATCTTTTGACTTTCTATGTGTGCAGCTATTTGTATGGAGTTATGCAGAGACTGTTGTTTTGAATTAACTGAAGTAATTTTGCTTCTAGCCCTAGTCATCCTTAGTTAGTCCAGTGGTAAACATTTTGTGAAAAAATGGTATTATTAATTGGCATTATGCTTTGATACAACACATTTTGAGAACAGCGCTTATAGATAGAAAACATTAAGCTAGCAACTACTTAGCATCCACAACACTGTAGCAGCACATTTTGCTGAGCAAGCATCACTCACATTTTATTTAGAAAATGTGAAAACATAACTGTTACTTTTTTACCAAATAATTATTTGTTGACATCTTTCATTTTACTGTTGCTGCTGTTTTATAAAAGCAATAAGCAAAGAGACTGTGTGTGGTAGTGATTTACACTATGTTATGTCAAACAACAGTTATTAACTGAAAATCAGGAAAAATCACTGAAACACACTTGGACTGGCTTATTGCTTTATTTTTTGACATTTAGTGCAACAGCTTACTCCTAAATTGAGGAATGTTCTGCTGCTCTGGAATACAGCAGTCATTGTTAATGTGGGCCATTGTGGTGGATTTCACATACAGTGCTCCAAAAACACAGAGGCTCTTTTGTACCAACACATTATATGGCATAGAGCTTTAAAGAGTCAGGCTAATCATCACCCTCCGATCTGAACAAGGGCCGCTAGTGGGGCCACAGCCGCCCTTTAATAACGCATTAATACAGGCCACGGAACAACAGAGCTACTTTTCTCTCCGTGGCCATGACTGCGTACAAAATGAGAGATGATGAATGAAGGAGAGCTTATGAAACACTCTGACGCTAAATCTGCTGTCCATCGTCACCATAAGCTGTCCATCATCAGATGAGCGTCACACCCTAAAAGAAGTTATGGAGGTCTAACCTCATCCAACAGAATTATATCACTAGGTCTGCATGCAGAACGAGTAACTACAGACAGATGTACTGATTACATTATTTTAGTAAAATTACTAAAATAAATTAAATGATTTTAGCCTAGTATGTTCTGGTGTAATTGGTAACAATTCTGAGTAATGACCTTGTTAAAAATATTGTTATTTCAGTTGCTGCACATAAGTCAAGGCAATCTGACTTAACCATTCCTAAAAACATAAAAAATGGGAGAAAAGTAATTCCTCCCTTAAATCAGGCGTTTCCTGAATATTTTCCTGAAGAAAAATATGCCATAGCAGGACAAGGCTAACAAAAAAGCAGTAAAAGTAAGCACTTTTTTGTAACAGATGCTTTGCCATCAGAAACGTTTCATACACAGAGATGTGCATAAATCTATAAATCTTTATATAACATAACTTTCTTTATATAACATAATTTTATATTATAAAATCTTTTTATAACATACCATAAAAAACAAGAAATGTTCCAGTAATAGTTCAAATAGACTGAGGTACCTCCTCCAGAACATCATCCTGCAGTTCTGGTGGTCCCAGGTCAATGCTCTTGCGTCCATCACGTTTTTGCTTCTGTTTGCTGGGGATCTTCTTTATGTTGCTGCCGTGACTGAGGCGCCGGACAGGACTTGTCAGCCACTTCTTCAGTGTGTTTCCGGAGCGCTTGGGTCCCGGGGAGCTGCTCTGCAGGGAATTAAGGGAGGCTTGTGGCTGCAGTGTGGCCACAGACTCTGTCTTTCCCTCTGGACCACTAACTGCATAGTTTTCTGCAGAATGAAAACAACAGATGTGGTTGAACAAAATAATATTAATGAATGTGAAGATTCGACCTAAAATACTTTTAAAGTAAAGTAATTCTCTGGGTTAAATGCAACTTAAGAGTGGTGTAAAATTGTTACACCACTCACCAACAAGGCTGTCAAGATATATAAATTGCCCTTCTGAGGTGGGAATACTTTTCCAGGAACTTCTGGTTATGCATTAAAGATAAAAATTCTTCACACACATCATAAACACACCACTCCCCACAGGCATTTTCCCCAACACATTCAAGCAGACATGGGGGTATACACCTATAGACCTGTCTCTCTTCTGTCACAGCAAAACCTAATCGTTTTAATCAGTTTTCCTATTTTCTCTCACAGAGCAACCTGGTAGACAACAAACAGTCAGACTTCAAATGCTGACATTTAACAGAGACTGCCCTGCCATCCATCACTGAAGTCCTGTTGCTGGTGTGAGCTGTCTGCAGCCTTTGACACTGCAGGTTCAAATCGCCAGATCCCTTTATGCACCTTCTTAACAGCTGGTACATTTAACTGACACGTTTAGTGAATAAAACAATAGTGTGCTCTGGCAACTTATTTGGGCAAGGTTCACCAATATCTCCATCATGTGTTCAAGGGCTGATTCTATATCAAATCTTTAATTCTCCTTTTTAAAACAACTTTAATAGTGCAACACAGGGACAATCATGAAACAGCAAATGTTCTAACCCCAGCCCAACATTCTTGATCAACTGCTGTTAACTAGAAACCAACCAACTCATCACGATTCACTTGAATTTATGACAGACATATTTAAGATCAGAACTGGCACATCTGGAACTGTAGAATGTCACACTACTGCTATTTTCTTATATTATAAAGCAATACACACACTCCCAGTCACATACTCCCAGTTATTGATCTCCCCCCACAAACAGAACCACACATGTAGTACCTAACACTAAATCAATACTCTCATTGTGTAGAAGAAACTCTGTACTTCACATGGCGAACACATCCACACTGTGAATCAGCACACACCACACTTTTTGACCTTGAAACAAAACTACATGACATTGTTATGCATGTAAAATGTGATTAGGAATAAGGGCCTTTTTGGCTTGTGTTATGCTGATGTCATGTTACTTAACACAGCAAACACTTACATACTGTTATAGCTACAATTAGTTGTGTTAGAAAATCAAATAAATACACATCAGGTTTTATTCATCTGATTTGGCCAAACAGCATAAATTTATAAAATCGAAAAAATGAACAATACACAATACACTACAGAGTTATTGTATACAGAGGACACAGTATAGTTTTATAATATTGTATAGACATACAATAAAGTATATGTTAAATGTAAAATATTGCCAATCACATAGTAATTATAGACTATTGGCCAAATATTCAGCATAGGTACATTCCTAATTCTGAGTACAGAACTGTAATAATGTTCAACTTATTATAAAACTGCAGATAAACCTGCAGAAAAAAAGATTCAAATTAATTGTGGAAGTGATATTACAAGAGTGCTAATATTTAGAATAAGGACGCACTAGAATGCATGGGTTATATGTCAGAGTGTCTCTGTTTTCTCTTGCTCCAGGATCAATTTGATATTTGCTCAACTTCACTCATATATGCTGTTCCAGCCCGGCCTCTTTTGGAAATATTTCCATTGGCAGAGAAATAATATCCAACAACTACATTTTTGTAAGTTACTCAATAAAATTTACTTATTGAAATAACTGTTGCACAAAAGCAATATCACACTCATAATTATGCTGTTTTACTGAATATCAGCACTGTTGGGATTACCTTGAACTGAAATATAGCCCTTATATTTAGAGTACAACAGCACTATTGCATTAACAAATACCTGCAACTAAGGCATCACTGTAAATGTCCTCTGATACAGGCCTGATGCACACACCAACACACAGAAACACCAATACCAGTAAGAACTTCTACATAAAAACAAAGTGCTCAAAATGGCCAGTGTTCTGATGACGTCTGTGTGTGTTAAGTGTGTGTTAAGGACAGGCTGCGGGGTTTAATGGCTGACTCATTAGTGACAGTGACCTTGCCAGAGTTGATTACAGCACTTGTGACAGCAACATGCGTGTCAGTACAGTACACTAGACAGACAGCAGCTCAGCCTAGCCAGCCGTGATCTCTGTGTGTGACAGTCATGAATGCTGGCCTTCAGACACAATCTCTGCTGTGTATCTATCTCGTGTTGGACTTGATGGAACACGTGTGAGCAGTTAATGAGAAATACCTGAGATATACCCTCTCTCACTCACTGATATGACAGAAATATGCAGTATTGCATCCACAATCACGCTGTTGTACCCACAGCTGCTGTGTGTGATCGAGTGTGTCTCTGTTGAGTGCTGCAGTGCTTTCTGAAGAGCAAACCTGCGTAACACACACACTGGCTGATGACAGCATGCAGTCTTGTGAGTGTATCATTATGTGTGGGGTGAGGAGAGGGTTGGATGAGTGCAATTATTAACCACTGTCTTTTACACACAAACACACACACATCTGTTTTTGCCTGAGAGAGCGAGACAGGCAGAGAGTTTCTTTTTAAGTGGTCACATCACATTTCACACAGAAAGCAGCGTCTGGGTCATATGACTACTATTATCACCAAACAAAACTACACCCAGACATGTCTAGGAACTACCACTGACATATACTAAAACCAAACCCATCACCACAATGCTAGGGTGTTTTGGGCATTGCCACTAAGGTGTTAGCAAAGGATTGTTAACATGTCCAAGTCAAACTGTACAGCAGCTAATTGTACAAGTAGAACAATAAAAATGACCTGATGACTCAAACCCTGCTTATTTTTCTGAATTATGCAACACAGTTGATGTTCTTTACACCTGCTGTAGGTGCTAATATAGTTACTGTTATCTTTATAGTTACTGTTCTTGGTGTAAACAGGCCATAAGACCCTGAAATAAAAAGTTCTAGACACACGCTGAAAGAAACTATAAGCAAGTGTGAGCAAGCACGTATTAATGTCTCAGTAAGAAGGTGTAATTGCATCAGTAAGAAAATGTCAAACCAAATCTAAAGAAATCCAAAACAATATCTATTTATATATATATATATATACACACACACACACACACACACACACACACACACACACACACACACACACACACACACACACACACACACACACACACACACACACACACACACACACACACACACACCTTTCATTTTCACTTTCATTTCTTTTTTATATGGCTTTATATGAGTTCATACTTTCACTTTAAATCACCTTGACACTAGTTACACATATATAGAAGTGTAACTATTATATTTTACAATTTTAAACAAACTTATTTTTGTAAAATACTGTATAAAAATTAACATGTTCTCCTTTTTAAAAGGTAATAGTCACTTGCTTTGGGATTTTGTCAATATGCTTTGTAAAAATTTGTACTTACAGTGTGCTTATTTGTATCTCTTTGAAAAAAATGCCACTTAGATCACAAAAAACATAAATATGAGAATGAGACATGTGATCTAAAGGTAAATGCGACTTAAATATCCAAATACTTGAGGCCACTGTATCTTATTTGAATGAAAAATCTCTGTCAGGGGAACACATTTAACACTTTTAACATTTATCCCCATGAGTCAGAGTTTCCAACACTGTTGCGAAAGAGACTGTCACTCCCTCCTAATCACACTTTCATTAAAAGACATTAAAGTAATTATATTGTGCTTTTGAATTTGAGATGCACAATAAGAATGTGAAACGGCAACAACTCTACACATCGTACTGTAATTTTAGTATGAAGACGAAATATTTTTGTTGTCACAACTATTATAAAATAAATAGTATCACTTTGTATAGTAAAAAATGGATAGTGTTATAAAAACATCATCTATGACTGACAGATGCTAATTGGTCAATTGGTCAAGTGCTTTGCATGTCAAGGACTATATTTTCTAGTTAAAGTACAGAATTATATTTATATGTGACTTCAAGTCATATATTTTATTAGTAAATGTATTTTTAGAAGTTATTTTGATCTTCTGTACTCCACTGTGTGTCTGTGTATTGCTTAATTATATGGTAACAACAGCTTATATATACAAATGCTCAGTATGGCTATCTGATCATAAACTGATTCACAAAGTTTCAGCTGAGCATAGCTGCCAAACTATGTGGCATTTTACACACCTTTACTCGTCTTGAAAGAAACAAGCAGACAGATGTGTCCTCTTTTATCTGCTGTTGAGTCTGTGTTTTAACATTCCACAGCTGTCAACAGAAACCAACACATTCAAGATCATGAAGCATTTAAGGAAATATTTTACACATTTGGATTCTTCTGAACAGGAGCAGTTCTGAAACACACATACAGTCCGGAGCAGCAGCATTCCATTCATAGGTGAGGAGTTTCACATGCTTTAAAGTGACACCTCCTCTCTGTTACAAGCCACATTTCTGCTGACTGTACATTAGTGTTTAAAGACAACAGGAATTCAATGTCAGTCTTGGGCAGAGATATCGGGCTACACATTATCAGATTATTTTTCTGAATTATGCAACACAGGTGATGTTCTTTACACCTGCTGTAGGTGCTAATATAGTTACTGTTATCTTTATAGTTACTGTTCTTGGTGTGAACAGCCCATAAGACCCTGAAATAAATCAAGTTTTAGACACATGCTGAAAGAAACTATAAGCAAGTGCGACATTTTGCATCTTTTACAACACAGCACAAGAACCATGAAACAAGCACTGGATTAATGAGAGTTATTGAAGATTATTAACTGAACACTAATAACTGACTGTAAAGCTCTTGGGATAAAATGACAGCTTTATCCAAGTAACTAGAAATAATAAATATTTATTTATAATACGTTATAACTAAAAGGTACATGAAATCAAACAGGCCATTCATACATTTAATAAGTACTCACTAAACATGCCTCTGTGACTGCAGCTTTGATAATGTGATTAGACTGGTTGTGTTTTTGAGCTCCGTATTTCTGCAGGGAAACTTCCTGAGTTAATCAGTGAGAGAAAGCACTTTAGTCCACATTAGAGAGGAGCACAGAGGTACTTTACCCCATCATCAGCACAGACACACAAACACACACGCATGCAAACAACCCCCAATCTACCCATGACACAAGTCAACAACACACAACACCGCATCTCTACAGTGAATATCAGATTTACATCAAGAGCAAGAGATTGAGGAAGACAAAAAAAATTTAAAAAAATATTAATTAAATTAATCACGCTTCGAATTAAGTCTGATATGTTTGTATAATATTATATGTAATAGCAGCCAGTTGAATAAAAGCAGAATTCAGGGTATACAATTTATCAGTATGTGTTCCCTGGTATTCAAACCTACAAACTTTGTGCTGCTAACAAAGTGCTATACCAACTGAGCTAAAGGAACAGTAACGGGTACAGTAGCTGATATGTAAGTATAGTAGCTTCCTGTGTTGTGAAATACACTTCATTAAAATCTGTTTTAAACAGCATGAATGAAAAAAATCTATTTTTTCATTATATGTTTTATGATTATATGTTCAGTATATTTTTATGAACTCATATAGTTATACAACAACATGGATATATTTCTATTTAGATTTGTCATGCCAAACTTGACAAGCTAAAACAAGCTGAAAGGTGACAACACAGTGAAAAACACTTTCCTTTACATACACACCTTTAACTTAAAATGTTGCTGTTAAAAAGCAACTTCATGCCTACTGTTTGTTACCTGTATGTTAATTGCCCAGCCACAAATCACAACAACAAACAGGTCAAATTGTTGAACTAGATTCAGGCAGACCATTATACACTACCTAGACATACCTATTCACTTTAAAATATAATTTACTACATTTTAATAATGTGGTAGTCATCAAAACCATAAATCAAATGGAACTATGGAAATGATGTGACAAAACTGTTAATTGAAAAGTGTCATGTTTCCTCAATGTTCCCCCTCCTCGCTTAGACTACAGCTCTACACACTCTTACTCAACCACTTTTATGAGGTGCACCCAATGATTTTAAAGCAGAACTCAAGGTGAATACTGCCTCCTTGTCTCAGTAAACACACTTTAAAGATATTTAAAAAAGGCATAATTTATTTTATATCATTATTTAATTATATAATTATCATTCAGTGCATCTCTGCTTAAGTCTATACCTCAAAAGAGCACAACCTCGCATTAAAAACACATATGCAGTCAAGTGTGTCCAAACTTTTCAGTAGTGCACATATGTAATTTAACAACTTAATGTTAAAAAGACATAAAAGTTCACAATATTTGACACCTAAACAGGTCAAGCAGTTGAATTAGCTACATGCAGATATATATGTAGTTTGTGTATAGCCATACTTTTACAGCAAACTGGCGCAGACTCTATACATTCTAGACAAGAGCGTCTATAAACCCACCTGGCACATGACAACAGCAGCAGCATTTAGCAAGAATCCAGCCACAGCAGTAGCATGCACCCTTACTACTCATGACTGCTTAGAGACGCATGTCTGATATGCAGCAGAGAGACGAACCCACAAGACTGAGCAATAACACTCATTCAGTCTGACTTTACAGTTACAGTGAGGGGTGGAGCAACAAAACTCTCATGTTTCACTCTCTGTCCTGACAATGGCTGCAGTCAGTATGCTGGGTGTGATAATGTGAACCCATGACAACGTGTCCAGCTGTAGTGTGCTCATGGGACCATACGTTCTCTCACTCTCTCTTTTCTCTCTGTCTTTGAAATCTTTTTTTAAGCATTTGGATGGAGAACTCCAAATAAAAATAAGAATCCTAATTCCCATGCAGATAACGTCAGGTGAACTGCAATACTGAGAAATAAAGATTTACTGATGCTAAAAGTTCATGTCAGAACGAGTGAGGATTACTCAGACAGGAGAGAGAGAGAGAGAGAGAGAGAGAGAGAGAGAGAGAGAGAGAGAGAAAGAGGCTTGTTGTTTCTGTGTGTTTGGCAACAGGTTAACCTTCATGATCATCTGCTGTGTGTCAATGGACTGAATGTTTGGAATGACAAGAATGACACTCACTAGATAGAATAGAAAACCAAACCCCGAAACATCCGGGCAAAATAATCACAATCCATTATGACAGCAAATATATCAGAAATGTTTGAACAGAAGTCTGACTGTCAGCATTTCAGTTTAAGTGAATCTTGCGATGATGATACTCAATCCCTCTGCTCTGTTGACCATTAGCTCTATCCAGGAAGCACTTACACCACAACTGCTTAAATCCCAGTCAACATTAGGATGTGAGTATAGCTGCTGGTCTGGGATCTAACAGCAGCATTGTCCAGTGTTAGAAAGTACAGGAACTAGTGTTACCATGGTTAAAGACCCTATAAAAATTCCTCAGAAAACACATTTTTAGTTGCATTGTAAGTTGGCCCCACAGCATGGGACATTCTCATTTAAGAGGGAATTTTAATGGATTAAATCTGTCTAGAGCCACGCTTCATTTTTCTGGAGGAAACAATTGTACAAATCTAAATTGTTTAAATCTGCTACAAGAATATTTTTAATTCATTAGCCTATAATGACATTAAAGCTAACACAGACTTAAGCCACAAAACTCCTCATTTTTACTGGATAAGGCCTTTCAGTTGCAAAGCTTCATAATATCAGCCATTAGCATTTAATACAGAGCATACATTGAAATGTGATCACAGGTGCCAGTATAGCAACTGTTGTACAACAACTTCAAACATGGCTCATCCAATCAGATTTCAGAGTCAGAACAATTTCATTAGTAAAATGAAATTGCATCCACATTTTATTAGTTGGACATAATTACCTCATGACATGGAGAATTTAGATGAATACACTAAAACCACAAAAATCTAACCTGACTCAGACTCAGAAGACAAGAGAAAGTATGGGAAGAGAAACTTTAATGTGTCACAACCTGTGCTGAGCAGAACAGTATTTTCATAAGAGATAAACAAAGTTGTCTCAAGGGCAAACTATTAACACTCCACTACAGACAATGTGTCATTACAGTCAGTTTAAATTATAAAATAAACTGAATAAAAATGACAATGCATCTGAAATCTTTCATCACTCTCTATTTTTATAGTCCTTTACTGTGAGCTACTGTCTTAATATAAATGACACTTTGACCTGCTTTTATTTCACAAAGTGACCTATGGCATTCCTGAAAACATATGAATCACAGATTAGACTAAAACTATTCCTGGAATGAAGGAAGTTAAGAGAAAAGACAGAGATGATTTACTGGATGATTAGTCAGCAACCTAATAAATGTAATTTCATTCATTACATTTATTCATCTAGCAGGTACTTTTATCCAAAAACACTTGCACATAAGTATTAGTGTGCAAATAAAGTGTTGCGTTTCAAGTAAAGTGGTGTAAATGTGTTAGTGTAAAAGATTTTCATTAATCATGTTTAAGACTGTAAGAAGCAAAAATATCAATTACTGGCCAATAGATTGAAAATAAATCAATACTCAAAACCTCTTTAACATCTCAAAGGTAGTAGATCCACCTGCTGTACAGTACTGTATATATAGAAAGAAAGAAAATTATATTTTAATAATGATATATTTTCACAAAATATTCCCCATTGAACTAAAGGTGACTGTGGCAAAAATCAAGTTACATATAGTCAGTCTACAGATGCTAGTATGCCTTCATTTCCTCACACTAGTGCCTAACTGTTATTAAACCCAATAGAAACAGTCTATAGCTCAGCAGCTGCATAGACAATATGGAATCATAATAGAGTCTGTTTACTTTCCAAATGGATGTGGAAAATAACATTAAATACTAATATCATACCCATATATGTTTCACTTTTCATGATCGCGCCATATCCTGCAGTTTCATATCGATACCAAATGTATCAAGGTAACACTCTGCTGATCAGATAAACTTCTAAAAACTGTACCACAACACTGGGATAAAAATCATAGTTAATGTTTTCAGAAATAAGCAGCAGGTGTAGAGAACATTCAGGTCAGCTCATTACTGCTGTGACAGACATGTCAGTGCTGTAAGTAATATCAAGAGTTCTTCTGAATGCACAATTAATAAGACTTGAGTTATGGCGCCCTCTAGAGGATAAGGTTAGTGATGTCAGACTGATCACTGGTGTGGTGTGGCAGAAACTGCCATGGAAAACTTTCTACTCCATGTAGTAACTCCATTTTAACATCATACATAATCCTTATGGAATATCAAAATAACCAACTGCATTTGACAATACACAACAAAAGAACGCTGCGTGAAAAAACTGCATCCCTACCCCCAGTGCAATGCAATCTTTAATTTCCAGTTTTTGATCAGATGGCCAAAAGAAGTTGAAAATTCTTTCAGGAAATAATCCCTGAAAATTGGGTCATAAGACTACATAGTCATAGATTGTAAATGTGCAACACAATGAGGTCATAAGACTAGGCAGTATGCAATATTCAGCATGCAAATACAATAACAAAACTTATATACCTATATTCTGCTTTTTTTGGAAAAGCATTACAACAAATGAAAGGAACCTTTACAGACTAGCAGAACAGAACTTCCTCAGTCAACAGTGAAAAGCTGTTCTTACCTTTGCCTGATGGGAAAAAGCAGTCCATCTCCACACTGCTACGGGAGTGAGAGATGCACAGAGTGCTGCTGGGCACCAGACCCTCCTGAGGTGGAGTCTTATCTGTGGTCCGCACCAGACACCAGCCCGGCCGCTCACTGGGACGCTCCAATAGCTCCACTGTCTGACCCGTTTGAATACTGAGCTCAGATGAGCTGCTTGCCACAAAGTCCTGCAGGACCACTGTCAGCTCACACCCTCCAGAGAGCTGGAGAGAGAGAGAGAGAGAGAGAGAGAGAAATAGAGAGATTGTACATTTTGTATTTTTGTCTATGTATATATCCTCAATGGTCTTTGTTTTTATCATGGAAAAGTTATAAACTGTTTAAGCAACAAAACAATCTGTACAGGTGTTGTGTCTGTTTTGACATTAAAATCAGAAAAGACCTTTTCTGTGATCATATTAAATCACAAGTATACTGTTTGTATGTTTGTATTTACACAGATGAAAGGAGTGAGATATTGAGAGAGTGTTACTGCAGCGAGGAAATCTTCAAATCTTCACAAACAGGAAATTTATTCCTGATCAGATGTGGCCTTTGAGTAATGAGTCAGAGACAAACAGCGTGTGTGTGTTTGCACAGGGTGTGTGTGATAGTGTTATTATTGCTAACGGGTATGAACTCTGGTCTCTGGTGAAGGTGTACATCTGTTATCAGCTTTACAGCTTATCCTCTCCAGCTCTCAAATATTAACACTGTGAAAATACTGATTTTAAAGACCATTTACATGTACATTATATTGTTGTCAAAACCTTCAGAACCTTAGATCCAGTGCAGAAAACATACAAGTATTTACAATTTGAATCTCCTAACATGCCAATGACACACAACATGGTCACTGCTTACTGACACCACTGCCAAGTGTTTTAGATGTATATTTTTCATGATAGAAAAATGGCCTGAGCAAATATGAGATCTTGTCAATGCACAAAATGCACAAATGCACACTTGTCAATGCACAAAATGTATTAACAGATTCAATTTTGATAAATCATAAATATTTTTAATGATTTTCCGCATTTCAACTATTTCAAAGCGCTTTTTAAGAAATTCCAAAAATGTATGTTTGTATATTTATATGTAACATTGGTTAAATGGGGTTAAATAGGGTTTGTTACCCTGAAAAACCCTCTTACACATCACAGTTTTAATCACTGGTGCATTGCACTGATGTCAGTTCAATCACATGTATGCAAAAACAATATGTTTGTAAACAAATGCATTTGCTATCTCAGTTTGACATTTCTCACAGAATCCGTTTCAAAACTGTACAAAGCATATGAATATGTAGTGGTAATTGCTTGGTTAAAAATGGGCTAATGTGAACTTGAAGTCAGTGTGATTAGCTTGATAGAAAAGTGATACAGTGTTCAGATAAATAGCAGTGGTTTAATAAAAGAATAAAGTGCACATATTTTTAATAGCTTTCATTTTCACTTTTCTAATCGGCCAAAGTTTAATATTGAGAGTTAGAGGTTTGTTTAAATCATATGATGCTAGGAGAGAGCAAAAGTAAGGTGATGCTTGCCTTAGCAAACAGTACTAATCCTTACATTTGAAAACAAAATCAGAGAGACCGATGGAGGCACATACAAGTGGAGGTAATTACATTAACATCCAGCTTTACCAAATGAGCTGAGGAACTCTTCAGTAACCAACAGTATGTGAGACACAAATGAGAAAACAGTGAGAACATGACCTCTGACTGCAGCTGACTGAAACTAACTAGCCATGAGTTGACTGAACTTAACTAGCCAACACTTTTCTGCTCTCCGTCAAATACTCACCAACTCTTCTAATCTGAGGAGGGCAGCCGTTTAAGAATCCTGACCACCCTCCACATTTCCTGTATATTAAAAGCCCATTTTAAAACAAACTACTGAAGATTGTTCCTCTGGGATCTGCCATTCCACACCCAAAGAGCTCCATTATCACTGTTTATTTACATGGTATTTTTATACTGTGGTTTTCATTATTGAAATTGAAATTTCATTAATGATGGTTATCCATCATTACTGTATGTAGAAGAATAACCCTAATCAGGGTAAACAAATACTGATCATGTTATGTTATTACAGTGATGAAATGTGAATTATATTTGATAAAGCTACCTATAAGCTACCCACTGTTTACAAATCAATCAACTCTTGATAGATAAAATTAAATTCCCTTCTCTGTTCTCAACACTTCATAATGACATCTACATCTCAGTCATTTCCTCTGGACAATAATAAGATTAAATAGAGATCTCACATGGCTCCTCACGATTTTCAGAGATCTCAACGTCTTAGATTGTGCAAAGATATAAACCAAAACACCACAGCCAAATTATATGGAATATACTACAGCTGTATACTCTACAATTGTCTCAATTATTTTTATTTATTCTAAGAAAAGTTATGGGACGTATCTTAGACAAAGTTGATACTTCAGAGTTTTAGCAGACACTTTAATCCAAAACGACTTACAGTACATTCAAGTTATACATTTTATTAGCACGTGTATGATACAGTTTCAGTACATGCGCTCCTCTGGGAATCGAACCCATAACCTTTGCGCTGCTAATGCAATGCTCTACCAATTGAGCTATATCATTTACAAAATTTTTAAAATGTGTCAAAATTCTTGTGTGCCTAAACTATGACCTGAATGATTACAGGTAAATAATTATACAAGCGTAATAAAGACACTGCACGTGAATGCATTGTGACATGCTTTATAAAAGCTGAGGACTGTATGTACTGTTTGAAATCAGATTACTCTCATATTTACTCTAACAGAGTCTCTGGATCACAGACATAACATGTAGAATATAACAGATGCTTTCGGATCAGTTCCTGCCTCTCATATCTTTATACAACCTTTATATTTACATGTACAACACCTGCTCTGCCAATCAGAAAAAAGGGTAAAGTTCCCTGCAGCTCCACAAGAATTCAAGATAATAAAGACATGAAATATAACAAAATATATACAGAATTATTATATTATTACAGAATAATTATTACATCATTTTATTATAGTCATCCTAATGGCAAAATAAGTTCTTAAAGTAATTAAATAAATTATAAAAAGTTTAACTATTTAAAGTATTTGGACACTTAAGTTCACACTTAAATGTGTTTAAATGTCATTTCAGGAGATTACATAATATAATACAATATTTTATCATATTGAGGAGGAACACTAACCATTTTTACAATCATAATAAATCATGTAAACTAATGTAACATAAAACTGTCCCAGGACAAAATGTACAATTATAAAGCTAGCACGATGTCATGCTGACATCACTATGCCCCATGCTGAAGGAAAATGTAGCATCTGCCTTTGATGGTCAGAGCAGGTGCTGTTTAATCCAAGACTGCTGGGATCAACTTCTGCCTGATATTACTGTCCCCACACACCATCACAAGTGTCCAAATACAAAGGCCACAGTGAGCTCAAGTCTAGTAGAAATGATCAAATGTCCACAATGTGAACAATGTGCGGTGTGTCACTGTTCAGTGTTTTATTAAAGCAGTTAATTTTTCTCTAGGCTGTATGGAGGTTATGTAACTAACACAATTACTGTGCACAATGAAAATGGCCCATTCAGCAGTCAAACAGAGATCGTAACCACACGTCTAAAGGCAGGGCAATTTCAGAGAGGCAAGCGATGAGTGATAGCAACCTAGCTTTGAAAGCATGAGATCCCACCCTCCCTTCAGAATGCTCTCCAAAGCCATGTCTGCCCCAAAACACAATTGCCTACATAGCTTGGGACCGAATTCATAGTTTCAGACCAAATTGAATGATTTGACAATAATTTTATGTTTCTGTGCCTTCCATTATTTTTATTTAACGAAGATTTATATTTATATAAATTTATTTAGACGACTTGATGATTTGTATCAGAATGTGCAGAGACTTAACCAGTATATAAAAAAAATCACCTACCCTGCCTTTAAGTGTTCTTCAATAATTAAAAACATTTACAAACTGTACAGTCATGTCCTCTTAACCAAACAAGTTTCTAGTTTCTACACTCACAGGCCACAACTTTTTAAACATGACCAAATGTGTATTGTGGTAAAGGTTCAGCACAATCCTTTAACACAGTCTTTTATTAGATTACTAAAAAACAAAATGGCATGAATTATTGCCTTTAATGAATCACGTGGGCTGTCTTTTAACCTGGTGAGGTGATAATTAACATGATAATGCTGCTCTGTAGAACACATTACTGATCACTTACTATGCCACAAACATTGTTCCTCTGTGCAGCAGTACTACTGTTCTCATTTCACCCTCACATCCCTTTCCTCAACAAGGACCACCAACTTTATTGTCAGCAGTCAATTCTTCTTCAAGACCTCTTTGCTTTCAATTACAACGTCTGAAAACTGTAAAGCATGTAAACTGTAAAAAACAAAACAAAGGTCTATTATAAAGGAATGAAAAAGATACTGTGAATTAATCATTCTGGTGGAAAACTCTTCAATACCCTTAGAATACAATATCCTATATTAACTAACACAAGGTGGGTTGACATGTGGCCAGTTAGTTATTTCACTAACTTCTAGAGTGCAAAAACACCCTGTAACAGAGTAATTCCCATTTCCACTGTCATAACAACAAACTCTGTCTGGTAAATCACTGTTTAGGAATAAACATGATTTTTTTTAAAATCACACCCTGACATGTGACTTCTACAAACCCAAAAATTATTGCTTAACCTCAGAGCTCATGGTAGTCCAGTCTCAAAAGATTTATACAGTATCACTGTACAGAACCCTAATGCTGTGTTGAACTTCTCTAAATGCGAACTTTATACTGAAAATCTTTTGCTGAAATGTCACTGAGCATATGAAGTTTTCAGCAGATGTGACTGGTCTGTTTCTTTACTCTCTCGTCGCACCATCTGCTTGGCAGAGTATCAGGTCACCGTAGCGATAGGGAGGAAAGGTGTGTTGCTAGGTGATCTGGGGTCTCAGAAAGAGAATATCCCACGTCAGAAGAGATGTGAACGTCATATGGGCTTCATGTGAAAGGTCTTGCAGGCAACAGGATTTTGTCATGGAGATCAGAGGTTTGGGCAAGCTTTTGCCTTCTCGCAACATTATTAAGAGCCTGTCAGCAGGCTCCCTCGACACTTACAGGTGCAGAAGGGAGAACAAAGCAGCTACAATGGACAATCTGAGTACTGATTTCAGTCTATACTTTAACCTCTCTTCAAATTATCATGATTTGCATTATTCTGTATGAATCACAAAAAAATCAGACTCCAATATGTAAAAAATAATATTAAAGTGTCCAAAAACCACTTGCACAGTGTTACAACTTTTATGCAATTGTGTACTTAGATTATCACAAATGTTTCACAAAAGTATTTGTAAACCCAGAGAAATTTGCAATTTTAAATAGTGCCAACAAAAATTGAATTGAATTTATTTTTGTTGGGTCAGCTATTACTCTATATTATATGAGAGTAAAGAGGGTGTGTTTGAATCTCAGTATAAACTGACAGCATAACAGTCTATTTCCTGCCGCTGGTCTGAACCTCTGAATCTTACATGTAGCTCTGCTACTGACTGACAGACACATTAAAATAACTGCTTAAGTCAAGACACATTTCTGAGCAGTTATACTTCAATAAAACTCAGTGTTACATCAAAACTGAAATAAACAAATGGCATACAGCATATGAAATAATACTTTATAAGTTACAGAATTACTCCAACAGGACATCAGAAAGCTGGAGTTGTGTTTTGATTCTCTGGTTTTACAGACAAAAAATGACAATCTTGGCCGGTAATCTTGACACTTAACCAGCGTGATCACAATTGATCTCTGATATCTGCCACACACACACACACAAACACACACTTAGACAATAAATTAATATGAAGAAAAACACTTACACGGCTGCTCTCCTTGAAAAGTTTAAAACTCATCCACTTCGGCATGATGACTTCTCTCCTTTCACGGCTTTCTCTGTCCCTTACTTGCTTTCATTCTCTGTCCCTTCCTCCTCCTCCTCCTCCCCCTCCCTCTTTCTCTCTCTCTCTCTCTCTCTCTCTCTCGGTCTGTGTTTTTGTGGAGTGTCTCTGATTGGTTGATTTCAGTGCTCAGCAGAGCAGTTAAAGTCTCAGTAATGAAGTTCTGTGCTGTGTGTTCCACCCTAGATAAACTCTCTGGCTCTTGTCCACATTTGTTTAAATGTGTAACTCAGCTGTGCGGTACATGGGCGTGTGTGTATGTATGTATGTATGTATGTATGTGTGTCTATTAAATCTGTCTGTCCATCTAACAATTTTCACTTAAGGAAAAAACATCTAAGATCAACCCAAGAGGTCTAAGATGCTTAGTGAGTTTTTGTTCTCCTTTAAAAACTCTCTTACAATGTGGTGACACATGTCAAATTAAGCCCCTAAATAATATACTAAAATATAAAGAAAGAAATTGTGTTTGTTTGTGTATAAATTGCAGTTTCAAAGAGATGGAGAATAGCTTATGTTGTTATAAAGATTACATGACTATTAGAAATCATTTAAAAACTCATTTAAATTCACCCATTGTGGAAAGGTGTGGCAAAAAAATCCAACTGTGTGTTTGTGTTCGTGTGTGTTTATGTGCAGAACTCTGCCACAGAGTGTGTGTGATGGTCTTGTGACATGCATTCAGTGCTGAGCTGTGCAGATAAAAGCATCATTTAGTGAGATAAATGTGATTTCTGCAGTGTACAGTAATACACAGCCCCAAATCAATGAACAAAACTTTTATTCCACTGAGAAACACACAACACGCACACACAAACATGCACACACACAAACACACAAGCCAGCACTGAATAGAAGTGTCTGGGAAACCTGTTTGGTCGTTCTTTTTTCAGTTCCACTTGGTGCAGAAATGACTCTCTGCTGCATGTATCTGTGACAGGATGCATAACACCACTGCAGACATGAACATCTTCAATGTCTGGACAAAATAACAATTTACAAACCTCAAACGGCCTGCGCTCTCTCTGCGTAAAACCAGTCAGAGCCAAGCTTGTGAAATAAAACAGAAATAGACGCATGAGTGTGTGAATAACAGCTATTTTGTAGTTTACGGTGGGTTTTTACTGTGTTTTCATCTCACTAGCCCTACAACACCAACATTGTGTTTCCAAAAGCTGTTTCATTTACAAACCTGATTCCAAAAAAGTTGGGACACTGTACAAACTGTGAATAAAAAATGCAATCATTTACAAATCTCATAAACATATATTTTATTCACAATAGAATATAGATAACATATCAAATGTTGAAAGTGAGACATTTTAAAATGTCATGCCAAATATTGGCTCATTTTGGATTTCATGAGAGCTACACATTCCAAAAAAGTTGGGACAGGCAGCAATAAGAGGCCGGAAAAGTTAAATGTACATATAAGGAACAGCTGGAGGACCAATTTGCAACTTATTAGGTCAATTGGCAACATGATTGGGTATAAAAAGAGCCTACATCTACAGTGCATAATATCATCCAAAGATTCAGAGAATCTGGAACAATCTCTGTGCGTAAGGGTCAAGGCCAGAAAACCATACTGGATGCCCGAGATCTTCAGGCCCTTAGACGGCACTGCATCACATACAGGAATGCTACTGTAATGGAAATCGCAACATGGGCTCAGGAATACTTCATTGTCGGTGAACACAATACACCGTGCCATTCGCTGTTGCCAGCTAAAACTCTATAGGTCAAAAAAAAGAAGCAATATCTAAACATGATCCAGAAGCGCAGTTGTTTTCTCTGGGCCAAGGCTCATTTAAAATGGACTGTGGCAAAGTGGAAAACTGTTCTGTGGTCAGACGATTCAAAATGTGAAGTTCTTTTTGAAAAACTGGGACGCCATGTCATCCAGACCAAAGAGGACAAGGACAACCCAAGTTGTTATCAGCGCTCAGTTCAGAAGCCTGCATCTCTGATGGTATGGGGTTGCATGAGTGCGTGTGGCGTGGGCAGCTTACACATCTGGAAAGGCACCATCAATGCTGAAAGGTATATCCAATTCAAGAACAACATATGCTCCCATCCAAACTTCGTCTCTTTCAGGGAAGACCTTGCATTTTTCCAACATGACAATGCCAGACCACATACTGCATCAATTACAACATCTGCGTAGAAGAAGGATCCGATTATTGAAATGGCCAGCCTGCAGTCCAGATCTTTCACCCATAGAAAACATTTGGCGCATCATAAAGAGGAAGATGCGACAAAAAAGACCTAAGACAGTTGAGCAACTAGAAGCCTGTATTAGACAAGAATGGGACAACATTCCTATTCCTAAACTTGAGCAACTTGTCTCCTCAGTCCCCAGACGTTTGCAGACTGTTATGAAAAGAAGAGGGGATTCCACAGAGTGGTAAACATGGCCTTGTCCCAACTTGTTTTAGATGTGTTGATGCCATGAAATTTAAAATCAACTTATTTTTCCCTTAAAATGATACATTTTCTCAGTTTAAACATTTGATATGTCAAATAGCAAACCTTCACAGCCACATGTCAATTAATCTGTGTGTTATGCATTTACAGTTGTGCTCAGAAGTTTGCATACCCTGGCAGAAATTGTGAAATTTTGCCATTGATTTACCATACATGGTTATGATTAACCATACAAAAACTCTTTTATTAAACACCCTTTAATCTTATTTAAACGTCTTTTATTTAAGGATAGTCATCATATGAAGCTATTTATCCTCACATAGTTGTTTGGATACTTTTTAAATCATATTGATAACAGAAATCACAAAAATGGCCCTAAACAAAAGTTTACATACCCTTGAATGTTTGCCCTTGTTACAGACACACAAAAAGTGATACACACAGGCTTAAATAACTTAACTTAAATAACAACTAAAGGTTCATTTCCCACACCTGTGGCTTTTTAAATGGTCTGTGTCTGTATCAATAGTAAATAAGTTTGTAAACTCTCATGTGGATGCATTGACCAAACTAGATACTGAGCCATGGGGAGCAGAAAAATACTGTCAAAAAACCTGCGTAACAAGGTAGTAGGACTTTATAGAGGTGAAAAAAAATATATCCAATGGCTTGAAAATGTGCGTCAGTACTATTCAATCTATACAAATTTACTTATTAAGAAGTGGAAAATTTAGGGATCTTTTGATGCCAAGGTCAGGTAGCCAATTTCAGCCACAACTGCCAGAAGAATTATTTGGGATACAAAGAAAAACCCACAGGTAACCTGAGGAGAAATACAGGCTGTTCTGCAAAAAGAGAGTGTGGTTGTTTCAAGAAGCACAAAATGACAGAAGGAAGCCTTTACTGCAACAATGCCACAAAAAAAGCTGGTTGCCCGACAACACCTTGACATGCATCACAGCTTCTGTCACACTGTCATTTTGTGTGACAAGACCAAAATAAAGCTTTATGGTCTATTTTTTGCTATGTGTGAGGGGTCAACAAGACCTATAGAGAAAAGAATACCATCAGTGGTTCAGTGGTTACAGCCGACAAAGGTGAAGGTTCTGGAGTGGTCATCACAGTCTCCTGTGCTTAATATCATCGAGCCACTCTGGGGAGATCTCAAATGTATGGTTCATGCAAGACAACCAAAGACTTTACATGACCTGGAGGCCTTTTGCCTAGATGAGTTAGCAGCTATCCCACCTGAAGAATCTGGGGCTTTATAGACAACTTTTACAAAAAACTGCAAAGGAAGCAATACAGTTTTAAAAACTAAGGATATGCAGACTTTTGAACAGGGATCATTTCATTTTTTCTTTGTTGTCATGTTTTGTTTTATGATTGTTCCATTCTGTTATAATCTAAAGTTGAATATGAATCCCATAAGAAATTTTCTTTAAAAATGGTAATATATTGCCAAATCTCCAAGGATACTTGGAGCACAATTTTTGAGCACATCTATAACACTGACTGGAAACGTTTGTTTATATGAATAAAACCTACCTAGCCTTGAGAACTACAGCGGATTGAACATATAGACACATTGAAAAGCATACTGTGATGCGGTCACAGAAATAAACAAACTTCACAATGTGCATCTCATATAAACACAAGTTATCTTCACAAAATGCCTTAACACACCAGCACAAATCGTTGCATATGTTCAAGTGCATCTTACTTTGACTTGATAGGGGGGCTCATAATTCCTGTAGGGGCTGAATCCAACACACAGTTTGAAGAGACTTTTCATAATTGTACATGACTGTTTAACTCTGTTTACTGCTCATCACCTTAAGCCTAAAGCTGACAGCCCCTGTTTAGCAGCTAAAGGAAACCCTGTATGACACACACCTGTCAATCACAGATCACATGACTCTTCTGGGGTGGAGTCTGATGTGGCTATGTTTGGAATAGTATGTGGCATATTGTATGCACACTGTGTTGTATTGTATGCACCACATACATTTTCTGTGTGCCTGAATGACCTGCTATATTTCCCAACATGTTAAGTATACAACAGAGAAAAATATAGTGAAGCATATTCCTGCTTGAAACATTGACAGTTAAATATGTTTCACATTCAGGGTTAGTACTAGTTCTACTGTATATTGTATGTACAACCTTTTCTTTAGTATTGTGGATGCATAGAACATCTGAACAACTTTAACTTCCCAAAATTTGCAGTATATAATGTGCACACTGTGATTTGCTTGGTACTGCAACAAGCTCAATGCATTGTGGGACACAGTATCTCATGTAGTGTATACTGTACATTTTGGCTAATATTAATCTATTTTATGCTTTTATTATGGAAAATCAGTTACGGTGCACTGTGTACATGCTGCAGAAATAATAAGAGTGGTATGTTAGTATCTATTTCTTGACTCATTATTAGATCAAACTGCTGCAAGCATTAATATACACTGTAAACAGACAGTTTACAGTGTATATTATACAGCGTGTTAGTATTTGATTTTGAACATAGCTAATGATTTCTCCAGTAATGACAAGTAGTATTTAAGGATCATAGATCCTTAAATACTGCCTGTGTCTTTAAACTGAGCTTAAAATAACAGTTTTTTAAATAAAATAGTGTCACTAAAATATAAACTCTTTATGCATTGTAATGTTTGCTAACAAAAGCACTGCAGCCTGATACAGAGTGAAGAATAGAGGAGACGGCAGATGTACCTTGTCACTGTCCACAGTGTTCTGTGAAGTTCTGGAGGCGATGGAGATGGTGTCTGGCTGACTGCTGCCGTCTCCCTGACTGTCAGCATCCTCACCAGCATCCCTGCAAACACACACAGATACGTTGGGTTTTCATGTTTTATAGGGACATTCCATAGACATAATGGTTTTTATACTGTACAAACTGTGTATTCCATCCCCCTACACTAACCCTACCCCTAAACCTAACTATCACAGAAAACTACATTTTTGTAGAAAACTACAAACACATACATTTACATTTTCAAAAAAACATCTATCTGTATGATTTATAAGTTTGTTTCCTAATAGGGACCTAATATCCCCACAATGTCAAAATTTACTCATATTACGTTTTACTTATTGTTTTACTTGTAGGGACATAATGTAGGCATAATTTAAGGAATACCAAGACCACACACAAGCACACACAGACAAACTGAGTTAGTGTAGGCAGCTGTGGTCTACTGGTTAGTAAGTCAGTCTGATATTTAGAAAAATGCTACTTCGATTTCAGTGTCGGCAGGTAGCAATTCAAGTGCCCTTAAACAAGGCACCTCACCCCTGATTGTTCCCTGGGCACAGTGCTGCCCCGGTGTGCATGTGTGTTCACGGCTTGCAGTGTGTTCACTCCTCACCAGTGATGGGTTAAATGCAGAGGTCACTTTCAGGTATTGGTTACTTATTTGGACTTATTTGTTAAAAGTTCATGAATCTAATGTATTGTGTTCAGCCTTTCTACAGATGATAGCAACAAATTAAAACAGCACATACAATATATATGACTTATTTAAGAGTCTAAAATAATTAAGACATAGTATGAACTATGAAAGTATTCCGTGTTAAATTTTCTGGGTTAGTGTTGTTTAGTATATAAATATGGTCCAGTATTGAGTTGTGCCCAACCTTCTGCTGTTGTTGCGGGGCTTGGCTGGGGTTTTAGGAGCATGGATTGGTTCCTTCAGTGCCCCCTTCAGGTGAATGATTCTCTCCTGAATGACCTCTCGAATGTTTTTGATCCATTCCTGCTTCACCTCAATACTGGATGCCTGAACCAAAACAGACAGTTAACATAAGATCCATCTGAACATCCAAATAATACAGTAATTTGACACAGCAGGACAGCGCAGAATCAGATTGATAAAATCTTTGTACTTTATACCATAAAATATTGCTAATAAACCAGTGATTGACACAATTACAATCCGTTAGCCAACTTACTCCCTAAAGTAAGTCTTTTGTTGTTGTCTGTATTTTCTCTCACTTTATGAGTGTTCAGGGTAAGTGAGAAGCAGAAATGTTAAAAACTGGGTGGAGTGGAGCAATATGATTCTTACAATCTCTCCTGAACTGTTATATGAACAAAAACAACATCACACTTGCAATTGTGGTATTATACTAAATATCAAAATAGCTGTGTTAACAACAGCACTGTTAATGTGAAACTGCTTGCTAAATTCTTTATTATAAATAATGAATAATAATGTATAATAGTGCACAATGTACCTTGAGGACTGTCTTGTTGTCAGAAGAAGGAGTACGTCCAACCCACAGGGCAAATTTACACGGGTCTCCCTCAACATGCTCAGTTACCCCTAAATCAGATGTCTACAAACACAACACACAGCGCAATTAGGTACACACAAAATGAATACAATGTTTAGTTAATGCATTCAGGAGTATTTTAAAGTGCAATAAAATTGCAAAGAAAATTGCAGAGTAACATTCATAACTCAACACCCCCTCCACAGTCTACACAAAACATTTTATGAAAAAAATGCTTGTTCATTAGGTGTCGTTTAGCCAATCATAACAGTGGTCATTTACAAACAGAATTTTTAAAGGTACAACATAAGGAACCACCCTGTTTTCTTGACTAACATTATACTTATATATGGCACCTTCAAAGGCACTTATACATTAACTAGATAACTTTCATTTATTAGCAGAAAACTGATCTATAATAAAATTGTCTGGCAACGTTTAAACATTTCCTCAGTCAAATTTTAAATTGTGCTTGGGAAGAAAGCCAAATGCACATCTGGATCTGTTTACTGACATACTGAACACAGCAGAAGGGTGACAAACACTTCATCTGCTCCGCACACACATTCACAAACCAACAAAACAACACCTGTGCTCACTAGCTGCTTTCAGGTATGTCTGGAATTGCTTAACAGAGTTACAAAATCTGGTGAAAGCAGATCAGAAGTCAGACATAACCGTGTACACGTGCATTTGTTGAGCTTCCCATGGGGCTTTTCTGTCATTTATGTCAGCAAAGGAACATGTCATTGAAATGAAATAAGAATTTGTATTAGCTATGTTCTAAACTGTTAAACACAGTTAGCTGTGTCACTGTCTACTGTCTATAAAGATACAGACTGAAACCTTTGATAAGTGATTGGAACATTCCACATAGGCAGCATCAGTCATTCACATTGTGAGACTTGGTTCATATTTAAGTACAAAAGAGTTCCCTTTTGAGGGAACTTGACACTGCATCATGCTTGACGCTATGGGGAACGCCTTCGTGTGACCAGTGTCTGAATCTCATGTCTAATTACGCTTATGAAATTGGCCCACGGCAGTATAATAGGGCACCTGTAGAGCATGTCATCAGCTTTTTTTGTCTTCAGGAGACGTTTGTTTGTTGTTCTCATGTCGAAACGCTCGTGACTAGCTTGACGAGTGATTTTTAATCAGTTTAACTGTGAAGCTCCCGTGAGCCTGGCCTTTTCTCCTTCATCTCACACTGAGGCAGAAAGATTTGTGAGTTGTATCTCTCTCTTCCTAATCCCATTCGTGGTTGATTCGCCCGAATGCGCAGGAAATTTGAGTGGGCGGGGCTTTGTCCCTGGAGGCTCTGACTCTACCAGTCAGGTCATTTTGGGTCTCCTCGCATCTGATTAGCAGAGCATATGTGACAGCGGGTTCAGGCTGGTGCTGCAGAGCATACAGTCTCCATATTTCAGACGCACCAGACTGACCTGCTTAAGGACCTGGATCATTATCACCTGGATTCCCCTGATGCGGTGGCTGAGCTGTGCCGCTCCACAGATTTGGCCCTCAGAGCCACCAAACAGACAGCCACGACCATAGGTCATTCTATGGCAGTTATGGTGGCCACAGAGAGACATCTGTGGATGAGTCTGGCTGATGTTGGGGAGAAAGAAAGTTTCTTCTCGACTCGCCTGTCTCACCCTCTAAACTTTTTGGCATGTCGGTGCAGGTGGTTTTTGAGAAGTTCAGTAGTCTAGGGCCTTCCAGAGGTTTATCCCGCACAGGCCCAGGTCGTTGTCTGGCACCCCACTGCCCAGCCCATCTACATCCGAGGATCGTACACGAGGACAGAGGTACAGCGTGGCTGATCATATTCCAGCCTAACTGCTGGGCTCTGAGGGGTTCTGCCCTCTTGGCGATTGATATGGGGTTTTCATTTGGTTGGCAGGGTGGCACCCTTCCTCTGTGGTGGAGAGGGGTGATGAAAGTAATAGGGTCCTCAGCCAGTGATGGCTGTTTTCCGCTGCTCTGGCCCAGGGTTAGCTGGGCTATAACCCGGTTGAGGGGGACCTACACTCCCCGCGGGGCTTGCTACAGAGGACAATGTTTTTGGGGGATAAATAGTAGCTAGTTGTCACTAGCTGACCATCAGGTGCTGGTTCTCTGGGGTTTGGATAGAGTAGCACCCTCTCTGTGTAGGGTCCTCCGTTCACTGGAGGCCATCAGAAAGAAGAGGACGTTAGTTCCGGGTGGAGGTGGTCATCATTCATGAGCTCACCTCGGGACTTTGACTCCTGGGCTGCATGCAGAGTTGTACCCTACAGCGGGTCCTCTGCAAATACACCCCCCATCCAACACCCAAAGCATGAAGTCGGCCTGGGGCATGCTTGGATTGTGACGCTGACCCAGGAGACTGGTACTCGCACACCCCCTGTGTGTTAGTACGCTGTATCTGACAGCAGGGCTCTGCGTTTAGATGGCGCCTTCGCCACAGGAAGGCTTTGCCTCTTTAGAGCTTGGTCAATAGGATGATGCTTGGGTGGCGGAAGCCCTTGAGCATCGGTCCTCAGGGTCTAAATGTTTTTGGTACCCTCACTATAGACGGTCCCCTGCTCCTGTGGCGCTAGCACGGCGGCTGGTACTGTCACCTCCCTGCGGGGACTATATCCCGTGGCGTCTCGTGCCCTGCACAAAGGTGCCCAGCGTTCGCGTCCCGTCTCGAACACCTCCCTATGTGTTTTTGTGGTTCACCTCAGCAGGGATGCATGAATTAGGACCGCATTGTGTTAGCGCCTCAACACTGATATGGGAGACCAGGGTTCAAGTCCCATGCCAAACACCTCCCTGAGTGTGTAGTGTAATCATTTCAGGGCCTCGCGTTGGGCAATGACCCTGAGAGAGGTATTTTTGTCACCCCCAGTGCACCCCCAATAGGACTGAGTAATGCCTAGGGTGATTGTTCTTCAACACACGTGGCAGTCGCTCCCTTCGGCATGGCATAGTTTGGCATAGTATTGCGTTCCCCACAGCGTCAAGCCTGATGCAGTGACGAGTTCCCTCAAAAGGGAATGTCTCTCGGTTACGTATGTAACCTTGGTTCCCTGAGAAAGGAATGAGACACTGCGTCTTGTTGCCATGCCTACAGGCACCTGTCTACGTCTCCTTCGGACAAATAAATTGATGACATGCTCTACAGGTGCCCTATTATACTCGTGTGCACACCTGACGCGCATTAGGCACTGCCGTGGGCCAATTTCATTAGTGTGATTAGACATGAATTCGGACATCAAAGTCACACCGAAGGTGTTCCCCATAGCGTCAAGTCTGGCGCAGTGTCGAGTTCCCTTCTCAAGAACTGAGGTTACATACGTAACTGAGAGACGTTTCTCATTAACATGATTCTAAGCTTACGACACAATGTTTATATTTTAACTGAATTTAAAGTACTTATATATAGTCAGAAATGTATATTCAAACACTGGATTTTTAAATTAAAAAAATGTTCAATAATGTTCTTTATAATCAAGCAATAACATATAATGTTAATACAATATTTAAAACAGAGACATTCTGAATGTTCCTTAAAATTTCAAAATAATTTCTTATTTAAATTTTCAAAATAATTTAAACATTTTTGTTACTTAATGGAAACATTGGTACAACCTAAATTGTTAGCTGGGTGAGTTCATCTCAAAACCTTTTTGCGATTGCTTTATTTGCACAGAATACATATACACTGTTGGTGGCTAGTCTTCATGTTGGGAGCAGAAATGTAATTGTGTGTGGCTAGTGATGGAATCATTTTAAGTACCAGTAGTTTGTTCTTGTAGATGTATTTGGATCGCCCTGCTGAGTCTTTGATCTCTTTACTGAAGACAAGAGAGATCTCGAAGAGGAAAAGGTGTCGGTCTCGCCCTTTACGGATCAGAGATTTAGGGTCCCAAACCTGAAAGGTGTCCTGCAGGATGAGTTCACCTTGAACATCCAGATTCTCATCAAAACCTGACGAAGGGGTCAAAGGTCAGAAAAGGTCATGATGAATATTAAGTGGTGAAATAAAAAAAATACCCTTTTTACTTCCTTAATGCACATTCCTGGTATTATTGTAAATAATTCCAGTTATTCCATATTCGTGTAAATTTTTAAATGTTTTTATGTCTTAGTAATTATTTATCAAAATGTAACTTGCTCTGAAACAAAATCTCCTCCTATTCTTGCAAGCACTCATTATTTAGCCAGTTTTCATCATCAGTATTAATAAATGAAAGTTTACCTTCCAGCATGCTCACATGCATGGCATCATTGGCTCTCTTTGGCACACTCAACATGACCTCCAGTCCGTCTTTAATTTCACCTTTGCCCTCTTCACAGCAGGACAGCAGCTCCTGCAGTCAAATGTATTGTACTGAACACTATACAGTGCACTCAACACCACACATGTACTTCTCACAGCAAACATTCACTAAACCAGTGCTGGGGAATGTTAATATTGTTGTTACTTTCTATTAAGAGTAACATGATACTTTTGTATTAATGGCTCTTACCATTAGCTAAAATTCTCTCTCCTCCAGAGTATAAACACTATGCTTGGTTTGCAAGCATTTTTTAATTAAATTTTTGGTTAAAAATTACACAGATTATATGCAATGCTGTGTACTGTAGGCTATACCATGTAATGAAGTGTGTTTTCAGACAATTTAATGTGCTAGATGTATTTACATAATCAATCATAAGTCGTAGGTAACGATTTATCATATACCCAGATATTGTGTTTTTGACAAAGACATCCAAATTACACTGTGACAACTCCATTAATAATGTATACATGTATGGTTGCCATACTGTATATACATGAAAAGAGTAATCTACATTACCTAAACATGTTGATGACATAAGAGACGTGTGTATTTGAGAAGGTACCTTGAGAAGCAGCTGGTATTTGGTGATTCTCTGCACAGGTTTAATGAGGTATGAGGATATGGAGTTGGCCAGACCATGCCTCTTCTGAATCTCCTGTTCAGAACACAGAGAAAAATCATTATTATATAAACACTGCATCAGATACATTCACACAGATCTTCTCCTGAGATCTTCTCAAATTCCCTGTGATTTGTGCCACAGGAATTATTTTGACTAGTCATTGAGCCAGTGGCTCCATCTGCTGGCCGCTTCACAGCACTGACGTTAGCACTGATTTTTTATTCTGTGGAAGGTGCAATGTTTGTCTCATCATTGCATTCGGTCTGAATGCAAAGATAGTATGTGCCTATGTGCCTGTCAAATTATGTATTGGCAATTAAGGCAAAATTAATTAATCAGAGGTGCACTTACATCAAAAAAATTCCCAGCATGCTCCAGGATGAGCTGACTGGAGTCTGGCTTGTTTTTGCAGTATGTCACATAAATATTAAATCTATCAGCCTGAAACAAAGACACTTAAATTTAGGACATTGAAAGAAATGTTTAATTATTACATTATCAAACTTATCAAACAAATTAACAAAACTATCAGACATTAAAACAGCCCTTAAAAGAAGCCCTGATATTACCTTCTTTAAAAGCAATCTAATCACACAGATGCTGATTGTTAAAACATCACTGATATACGTGCATCCACATTTAACATTTAAATTTGTAAACATATCACATGCTTATCATATAAAAAGGCATACTAAACTCACCCATGTGACAAAGCAATGGCCCACATCCTCAGGTAACTGTTCATAATTGATCAGCTCTTTCAGGAATATACTACAACACAAATCAATAAGCAAATCATTTCATTTCCGTATCACATATGATACACAATTGCCTATCACACAATTTGCATATTTATTATTTAATTAGAAAGCATATTATTAATTTCTTTTATCTGTCACAACAGGCTGCATGCTGATAATAATATTGCTAATGTCTGCTGTAATGAGATCTTACACACATACTTATTGTGGAAGTCATAAATCTCCTGAATGTTTCCGAAGATGATGTTCTCTTTGCCGGCGATTCCTGGAGGTATTTCCTCCCCACCATTGGTCATCTCCCAGAAATATGTCTAATAAATACCAGACACAAGAGAGGTGAGCAGACCCAGGAAATTATTGCTTTCAGTAATCTCCACAACACACACACGTGAATGTCAAAAGATCACTCTCTAGATTAGCTAAAGGTGCCATCATTTTTTTTCTGAAGTCAACTCATAATGTCAGGGAATATTTGACCATGACCATTTTTCTACCATCTCTCTATAACCACTGTTGTTTTAAGAATGCACATTGATGCCAGACTATGGCTTTGGAGGCTGCATTAAAATTCTGCCACTGCACTAATATAGACCTATAGTTTTCAATTAAATTTCATTATATTTGTTCCTAATCTCTAATCAAGGGACATACTGACTTTACCCTAGACTGGTGTACAACCAGCTTTATTTGAAATATAAACTGTTATATAAATGATGCAGAACCGGAGGATGATTTTGATAAATACAACTAAAACACTCACCTCTAAACATTCATGTAAATCTCTCACATAGGCCTTTTCTGTCTGCAACAGCTCTGCAATAATATACCTGTAAAACACAAACAAAAGACCTGTTATTACAGTAAACCATCAATCAAAGAGAATTTTCAGCATGAACCTATTAAATGTGTCTATGAGCTGGAGGCTGTGTTTGCTCACTCACTCTTTTTTCCGAGCTGATTTCCTCTTCTCCTCATTCACCTCATTGTTCGGGTCACGCAGTTTGACGTCTGGGTCAGTCAGACTGGCTGGAATGATATCCAATTCCAGATCCTTATTATCCTGAAACCCACACAGACACGGTTAGATCTCACAGCAAGACCCTCCTGACCACAGGTCATTGCTATGTTCAGAACTGCCATACTCCTCCTACTATATGCAGCATACTTTATATGTACTTCACACAGTTTTTTACATAATATGTAAAAACATACACTCTTAACATACACTTTGTGGCATGTTATTGACTGAATTGACAAACTGATACACAAAATAAAAATTCATTTGCGAAAAACAATTAATTCTGTATGTGAACACATGTCCAGTGTAAAGACATTTTAAAACATGTCCAGTGTAAAGAAAGTTTTATTTACATAATGCCTTTCTAAAACCCAGACAAAAAATCTGAATATGGCAGGACTTTGGAAAGTGGGAGTTACATGCAACCTAAATAAGTCAACACATGTAGAGACTGTGTTCAGGTCAGATTGAGGACAGGTGCTGGACCTCAGAGCTGATGCCCAGCGCATTCTCCAGGCTGCACCGGTACTTTCCCATACGCAGTGAGAAATCTCTGTAGCGCTTGTCCACAGCCGTCACCCATTTCTTCAGCTCTGTGACGTGCATGTGGCCCTTCTCCACAAAATTATCCGCCAGCTGGATCAGCATCTTCACTTTCTCCTTAGTTTGCTGTGTGAAAGATAAAAGTGATGTATAAATGTGTGGTTTGATCATCTACGGTAACATATTTTATGCTGGGGCAGATTAATGTCTATAAAAATGTAGGTTGTAGGTGGCTGTAGGTGACAAACATTACAGACGAATGTAAAATTTGTGTGACAGAAAGGCAGAGGGTTGTGATTTTGCACCTTGGCAGATACACGGAATTCTTCATATTCCTTAAGCAGTTCCTGAGTTTTGTCCGTCGAGTCTCCCGTGGATGTGTGAGTGGTAAGAAAGACCTCTCCTGCCTCTTCTATCCACTCTAACGCCTGACACACACACAAACACAGAATAAACTCAAAAGTCAGTCTTTCTGAACAGGTTAAGTTTACTGCGCTCTGCAATGTCCATGAATAAACCAAAACATACTGAATGTAAAAGTCCCAACAGAGAAATATCTGACAGAATATTCTGTGTGTGTAATGTAGAAACAGATCAAACTCATGTGCCATCTGTTCCTAATCAAACTATCCACTGTGGCAGAAAACCAAAGGTACATGCAAAAATATATGCACATAGATACAACACTGACATTACTAATACATTTTTATTACTCCTGCTAATTATTGATTATTTATTAGAAATAATCATCAAATTCATAAACAGACAAAAACAAACAATCGAACAAATACAATACATACAATAAAATGTATTATCACATTTATACAATTATAAGTTGTATACTCATGGCAGTGTAAATCTTTATTAATGCCAATAAAGTTGCTTAAAAATTGAAAAGTGATTGATTGACTGATTGATTGTCATCACCTGTTTGGCACTGCGTTCAAACACCACATACTGCTGGCACTGATCCAACCGACGCTTCTTCATGGTCCAAAAATGAAGAACTCTGTTTTCTCTCTGCAGCAGTTCATTCAGGATGGCTATATAATCATAAGTCATCAGACACATGACAAATGCAAAATAACATGAGTACATACTACATGAAGTATATTTAGCCAGAGAAAATTAGCTGGACATATGGCAGGGTGTACACATATGTGTAATCGCATGTGTAATCTGATCTGATTGGCTGTGATCTTCACAAATCCAGGAGAAGGATTCTGACCTTTGACCTGTTGCTCAGGGCCGCGGGTGTTGCCAGATGATCCCTGAGTACTGACATTATTCCGGTGGATGTATTTCAGGAAAACCTCAGCATTCCGTCTGGCCAGAGTACAGGCCTTAAAAACATCACAGACTTCTTTAAAGATCCAAAACAGACCCTCAAATACACAGACAAAGAGACAGACAGAGAGAGAGAGAGAGAGAGAGAGAGAAAGAGAGAAAGAAAGAGAGAGAGGCTCTAGACTTCTGCTCAGAGGAGAAGTATGCCTGTATCAAATCGCGCAAAACTTACAAAACTTTACAGCAGCTAATTGCAGCTAATATGACAATATGAAAATACATAAAAACACTGCTTCAATACATTCATACATACATATGAATGTACAGTAACTAAGAGGCTGTTACACATTATATAAAGCAATAACATTTGTTAACATTAGGGTTTTTTTCGCACAAATCCCACATTTGTGGGATTAAAATGTTTATAAAATATATTTGGCACAAAGAAGCCACAAAACAAATCATGAAAACATAATGAGGCTGACTAAATTTCACAGGGGCTTGTCTGAGATTGATGATTTGATATTAAGGAGGAGAAACTCATCCAGTGAGTTCATACTGACCTTCAGAAAAGCCTCTTTCTGCTCCAGGTGTTTGCTGATGAGAGGCAGAACATGATCCATCTCTGCTGAAGATCCGAGTTTATCATGACCACCACACCAGTCCTCATCTCTACGATACTCCTGCTCCAGACTCTCCAGCACACTACACACCTGCAACACACACAGCTTGTTTTGTACAACTATATCTGTGGTGACTTTCCATAGATATAGTGGCTTTTATACTGTACAAAAGTATATTCTTTTCCCTAACCCACACCCTAAACCATTTTTACATTTTCAAATAAGCATCATTTAGTATATTTAATGATCCGTTTTCTTTGTGGGGACCATTGGCTCATCCCCACAATGGTGTGTCACTCTTACTATCCTTGTGGGAACATTTTATCCCCACAATGGTAAAAACAAAAACACACATACTATTTATTGAGACAGAATTTGCCCAAATAATAAAGCTTTTATTTTAAATCTCCTCTGTGTAATGAGTCTTATTTTAATGTCTACACAAGTTTCTCAGGGTCAGGTGTAAAGTATTGCTTTGTAAATTACTGGTTAAACAGCATTATCACATGGTCCTGTTACTGTTTTCAGCGCTGGACAGGATGGACCAATCACAGTTAATTAATGCATTCCTAATGCAGTACTAATGTTACTAATGTTAAATGCAGTACTAATGTTTTTAGTGAATTAATGTCTCTAATAATCACAAAGCACCTGAAGAGCCTCCAGATTTGAATGTGGACCAATCAGGGCCATAATTAGGATTTATGGACTGTATATTGCTTTGGGTCCCCTACATCAGTACTTTCCAAATTATGTAGACCCCCTGCACTTGTGAGCCCTACCTAACAGGAGTGTGTTTCTTAAGTGTTATGGAGAACCTGTTCTGATGTCTTGTAAAAGGCTACAGAGGCGTTAACCAGCTTGAGTCTGTCCTCCATCTTCAACATAAGCTGCTGCCAGTGGACCGCCACCTTCTCTGCACAGCTGCGGATGGCCTCTGGGTCATAGTGTCCTGCTTGTAACATCATCTCTGCCTTCTGCTGCACCTGTAGAGCGCTCTGATGGGTCTTCTGCAGAGAGTTTGCGTGGAACAGTGACTGCAGGGAGAGAGAGAATAAAGAGAAGGTAGATAATAAGTCATACTATAGCTTACAGAGTAAGGCAGGTTTAAGAAGGTGTAAATACAGGTCTATGGGTCGGAATAGCATAAAATCATGCTACTCATACTATTTTTTGCTGCATGCAGTGTGTACAGTATGCAAATCTGTCTATACGGAATAATTATATGGAAACATTTTAAAATGCAACACATATTGTTTTATTTCTGAGGTCACCAGTGTAGTAATATTAGTTAAACTGATGTTTGAAATGCAGTATACTGCGCAGTACTGTAAGTTAGTGAGCTTACCATTCAACACAACCTAAATTATTACATTAATTTTTCATAAACACTTAAATCACAAACAAAACAGATAATTAAAAATAAAGATGATTTAAAATAGATTAACCCAAATTCTTTTACTGGACATCTTTCAGTTGCCTCAGACCACAGACAGATTCAGGCTCTGCCGTCGATTTGCGGCCTGTTTTCTGTCTGCTGTTACTGTCAAGACAAAGGAAAGAATAAATCCAACTTTAATAGTCGGTGAACGGACATTTACAAGCACAGTCAAGCAGGCAGAACCCTGTCCAAAGCAGGAAATACAAACTGAAGCCAAAACTACTGTGAAAAACGACAGACTACTGAGAGAGAGAGAGAGAGAGAGAGAGAGAGAAGAGAGAGAGAGAGAAAAACGAAATGTTTTTTATGTCATACCATTCTTTTGCTTTACTGAAACAAACATGGTTCCATGATACTTGAATTGCATTGGTGATGAGTTTAATATGATTTCACAAAACACACTCAAGAGAAAAACAGTAGGCTAGTTCCAGACTCTCTCTATGGGTCATAAATCCTTCAGAATAGTGTTATGATCCCTGTGTAATGTTTTATGAATGAATCTCTCCTGCTGGATCTGTTTGGATATTCTCACAGTAATCCTTTTCATAAAACTCTCAGTGTTAACCTGTATGGTGAGGGCAAACAAGGGCATTTCTGACTGTTATGTTACAGCATGGTGAGTGAGGGGAGAGCACAGAGGATATAGTAACGATTGAGTTAAAAACACAGGTTATGCAGTAACCTTTTAAAATGTCACTGTTTTCCACAACACCTGTGGGATACAGTCCCAGCTGGATACAGTGTTTGATTATGGTAACTTGTACTTCAAGCGGATTAGTTCTAATTCATAATAAGGTACAGTGGCATCTGTAGAGGGGCCAAATTCCACTGTTTTGTATTTTATTGAAGTCTTCTACTGTTATACTACTATTAATATTAATTTCTTGTATCAAACAATAATTCTAATTAACATTCTAATTTTGTACCCTTTCTATTTCCCTTGTATTAAAATGCATTTTTACTACCATTTGCTTATTTATGTAAATTACATAATTATGTAAGTCTTATTTCACATTTAGCAATAAAAATCCTGTTTTCCTCCTAACGAGAGACATAAAAAGGTGGGGGTGGGAGTATGTATCTATGTTAAAGGTGCACTATACTGGATTTTCCTGAAAATAACTGAAAAGCAACTGAAAAAGTAATTTGGTGGAGTACCACCAAAAGCACATGCCCCCTGCCCCAAACCTGCGCCTCAATAATTGCTGAGGCTGGACACCGACTGGCTAAAGGTTGCCTTCCAGAAACATCCCAAGCACCCCAAAGCAATAAAAAATGAAAATACAGGCAGAGGACACAAACACCAGCACACACTTATAAGTAAGTATAAAATGAATATAAATGTACAGAATGTTCAGAGGAAAACACAGCCGGTGGTGAGGGATGCAGTGTGTGTGTGTGTGTTTTTACCTCTATTGCGAGCTGGAACTGTTCATGTTCTCTCTGTAGTTGTTCGGCCTCTGACAGTGAACTTGCGTTCACCATGCTGGCATCCAGCATAGACTCGCCATTACGGATCCAACTCAAAACCTGAACAGCACACAACAAAACAAAAAAAGTACAATATCAGCACCTACATACAACAACACAATCTGTCTCTCTGCCTATCTGTCTGTAATCTACAACCCTGTGTAACCGTATCTGTGAAAACTGCTATACAAATACATGTGAATTGAACTGATGGATGCTGATTATTTACATTTATGCATTTGGCTTAAAAGTGACTTCTAGTACACTCAAGTTATACATTTTGTGAGTACATGTGTTTCTTGGGAACTGAACCCGTGACCTCTTGCACTGCTAACAAAACGCTCGACCACTGAGCTACAGGAACTCACTATTCCCTCTACATCCATTGTATCTTAATTCTAGAAATCATATGCATGAAATATCAGCTTGATACAGCAGGCGACCTGTGATCTGTGATCACTCTCAATAAGGACTGATATTCTGAGTACACTGTTGAGAATTAGAAACACACCCTCTCCTGCTCACTGCTCTCCATTAGCACTTGTGTAGTGGCAGGCACTTTACAGCTGCCCCTGGTGACAATACTTTTGCCCTCACTTAAGCTCTGAATGAGATTAGCACTGAGACACACACTGAAGCCCACTGCATCCCTCGACATTGATTATCACTCAGAGGAACTGATAGGAAAATTCTACACAAGACTGTGAGTTGACCAGAGTTGCTCAGAACAGCATGTAGGACAATACAGCTTCATACAATACTGAAGTAACACTTTATAAAAACATTTTTTTGCTTACCAAACATTAGTTAACAACCTTAGTTAACATGAACTGACAATTAACACCATTTATATATATACATACCTATATTTTACTTATAACAATTAACAATATACAACATTTATTTATTTCAGTTAATATCAATTGTAGTATTTGCAAGTACATTTTAAAATGATTAGCTGTACTTGTTAAAAATAATTGGTTAATGCATAATGAAATAACATTAAAAACTGTTTCTATTTACTAACATTGACAAAGATGTATAAATGTTGTAAAAAATATATGGTCCATTATTAGTTTACAGCAATGTATTAGCTAATGCATTAACTGTTACAAATGCCATTAAGATAAGGAGTGTGTTGGTTCATATTTGTAAAGGTGTTGTGAAAATGCTGATTATGCCTCTATACCTAAAGACTTCTAAAATACAATAGCATGAAATAATGGATATGGATAAGAGGCAAACAAGAACTGCAATTTGCATTCAACTACTGCACAGTGAAAGTATGTACTTAACCAGCGATGGGAGAGTTTTTACTTTCGATTGTAGTACTACTCTTATCACTCATTACATATTGCTTCTAGATACTACAGACCTCTCGGTCACGTACCTCATATCGGTGTGCAACTTTTAAATGAATGACTTTACAACACTTAAAATCTTGCATTACATTTTTTCTGTGATTAAAAGGTTTACAGTAAACTGTCACAAACTCCTACTTATCTATATCACAAGGGGATGTGGGTAATATTATAGCATGCATGGATACAAACTGTGAAAATCCTCTCCTAACAGTACACAACCTTGCATTATTTTCAACATACTATGATTTTGAATGACAGTGTATACATGTGCAGGTCTCAGCAGTGTTACCTGTTTAACCTCGGCCTGTAGGTGGCGCAGCTGCACGCACTGCTCCAGACGTTTGTGTGTGTGCTCAGCGCTCAAGTCCAGCTCATGCTGCTTCTCATGAAGAAACTCCAACAGCTCCTGAACCTGAGTGGCCAAATCTACTTCCTTCTCACCAGTCAACTCAATCCCTGCAGACACAGGTGTGTTTATGTTAGTGAGGGTGTGTCAATGACTTCCACATCATTTTCAACTTTTAGTTGTTTATAATTGTTTACTGTTAATATTTACACTGATAATATTTATAAGGTCGCTTTATTTCTTCTCAATACGAGAGCAACATTGTTTTTTCTGTGTTTCACTAAACTAAGATATGCTGTCCTTTTCTTGAATATGCTCATGTGTCATCTTTGCTTGTTAGTTCGTTTGCATTATTATTTTCGTTTGCTTCAGCTAAAGAGAAATGTGAGGCGGAGCTTTAAAAATAGGGGTGAGATCCTTTTCTCTAGGGGCGTTTGTTTTGGTGATTGTTAATATCAACAATGTTGATGAAACTTTTTTGCCTCTCATCACCACTGGATGACAGTATGGCAGCTACATTCAGTGTTCACAGCATCTATAGGGGAACCACCCTTTTGTCTTTTTGCAGCTGTGGTGCAGTGGTTACATCTGTGACACAGGTCTTGGTCCAGCCTGTGACGTATTGATTAGAGGTCTTCTACACAACAGAGCCCAACATACTTTTAATATGTATTTTAATAATTCAGTAAACATTATGGTGACTTCTAAATCCAGACAGACAGACTCTGTGCCACTGGGAAAATTTCACAAGTAATTGGTAAACCAAATTTATAGTGAAGTTCATCTGACTGCCTGCTCAGTTCAGTGATTTAAAGTGTTGTCCCAGCAGAATCAGACACACCCATCGGACACACAGGCATGTAATATCACAGTAATATTTGGAACAGACGGTGTCCAAACCCCGGACAGCAGAGTGTGTCCTCAGCCAAGACCCATATGTGAGAGAGAGGGGGGTGAGAGTTGGGTCAGCAGTTTGAGGAGAGGAAAGTCTGTTTCCAATGTTAAAAATATCTGTGACACACAGAGCTCGGCGGTGAGATGACACAAGAATAAGAGACACTGGGAGAAATATTGAAACACAAAGAGTGTGACATAAATATAAAGCATTTAGTCTCATTTCTTTGGTACTCCTGTTTATTAAATTGAAACTAGCTTTATTGAGTATTAGTGCGGCAGTGTGACCGGAGATCAGAGAACAGAGGAGCCTGAATTCTATTGGTTCATCTCGCTGTGTCTCTGTAGGCAGCCATACATCAATGACGCACTGCCACCTGACACTTCCTCTGTGTCTCTCCTCTCTCTGTTTATTTAGCTCTCTCTCTCTCTCTGTCCTCTGTATTTCTCTGACCTCTCTGTTTTCATCCTTTTTTGCTTTCCTTTTCCTTTCCCTACGTGGTAAAATTACATGGCTTCATCTAAGAGTGTTTTAGGGTATTTAGGGTACAAAGAGGCATGCGGGGCTGGGATATGGGGATAACATTTATACTCCGGTAACAAAGAGTGGAGCTTATGTGACCCACTGACTGTTACAACTGGATAAAACACGCAAGTAGGAATGCCTATAACAGTACAACAACAGTACAGCCTGACGTAGCTGGATATGCGCCACACTGCAGCTTATTCAGGTCAAGTACTGGCCACTTAGACATTGACAGAACAAAACAGATGAAACAGATAATAACACATGTGGAAAAATCCAAAACTCATTTAAAATACAGCACAGCAGTGCTTTAAACAGTTTCTCTGCCTTTAAACAGAGAAAATGCAGGTCAGCAGATTTTTCTGTAGAGTCTGAGAACATTAGTTTTGAAAGTGCTGATTGTTTTTCAGACAGAACTATACTTGATCCAGTATCTTGTATTGTCAGACTGTGTTCAGTACGCATGAGATGGTGAATGGATTTACCTGAAGCTTGGACCTCCATGATGTACTGATGCAGGTCTTGACCCTGCTGCATGACCTCATAGGTCATGTTGTTCATGGCCAGTTTTCTCTCTGCATGCCGCTGGAGTCTCTGTTCAGCCAGACTGGGCTCTTCCGCAGTGAACTCGTTCACCTGACGCACCAGATCTTCATTCCACGCGTCTAATTCTGCTGTCACCTGCAGAACAGGAGGGACAACTCAACACCTGTACACCTGACCTAATGACCTCATCTCATGATTACAAATAAATGACTTAAAAAAAATCCTACAAATAAATGTCAATCATTTTTGTGAACAAGAAGCAGCAGTAATAGACAGTTTAATGATGGGTGTAAGGTAATAATGCAATATCAAATTAACGCTTTTAAAAAGCAACCAATGAATTGGTGAATGATGCTTTATATATGACTCTTGAGAGCATACTGATGGATACTGTTACAACTGCAAAAACAACAACAGTTTGTCTCAAAGGCTTTTATTAATGGGACAGATTTGATTTGTCATTAAACAAAAGACTTTTAATTGTCTCATTTACTGGCAGATCTCAGAGGGTCTCTGATAAACAGACTTCTGTTCATGGAGAAATTCATTTTAAAGACAGACCTACACTGAGCTCAGGAGTTAAAAATCAATACATGTTTCACAGGTAAGTGATCTAAGCTTCAAATAAAAAAATAAAGTTTAATTGTTAAATTTCCATAATCCTATCGTAAATATCTCTAATCCTAACCTCCTATGGAAAAAATGAATATGGAATATAATTCCAGAAGAATGTTGCCACTATGTGGAATCTGCTACGGACACACTGAGACTGTCTATCTCACACACACAAACACACACACACGGGTCACCTCGATGGTGTACTGCTCAAAGATTCGCAGCTGCAGGAAAATGTCAAGCTTGATTTTCCTCTCATGAAATAATTCCTCCATGTGGCCTTGGGCCTCCTCCAGCTGCTGTAGGACACTCTCAATGTGAGCGATGGAGCTCGTGTGAGGCATCTTATTACTGCTCATAGCTGAATCTCTGTGTAAGACAGAACTGATGTGTTAGAGGGAGGGTTAGTGTTTGTCTGTAATTATTAGAATTTGCTTATACTAAAGGACAGCATCTGTGACCCACTGCCATAGGCAATAATTTCAAGTTGTCTCTCAGTTTGTAAAAACAAATGAAAATTGAGTTTGTTCTGGCTGTATTTTTTGTACTTATTAGTAGTACTATTAATTATTTCATAAATGTACCCTCATCTTTATCATCCTTTTGAAGCATGATAACTGTTTGGAAATAACAATATATGGCTTGATTAAGCTGAACTATGCTATGCTAATTTGGGGCCTTTTCTTAGCAAAGTCCAATGCATATGCAATTAATTGCTTATTAATCAAGCAATTTGATTAATAAATTGGAATATTGTGTAACCACTTTGATTAAAAAGTTGACCAAAAGCTGTAATAATTACAGCTTAAATTATACTTATCATATTTATACACATTCAAGAGAATAATCGTAAATTCACAACAGGAACACAACAGTTTGAATATTATTGTCTGTGTGTTCACACCTGAGTTGTTGTATGAGATCTTCCCCCTCTTTAATGACATTGAGTGTGGCCTCCAGTGTTGCCGTCTGCTGCTGCTGAAACTGTTTGATTAACTCCTGAACAGAATCAACTGAGTCTGAACACACCTCCTCCAGAAGCTCCTTCTGCAGGTCCTCCATCCACGACCACAACTGAAATACAAACACGCTGACTCATTAACACATGTACAGTATGTGCAGCAGTATGTGCAACACTCACTCATTAACACACAACAGCTCTTGCTTTCTGCTGTAACACATGTACAGTATGTACAGCATGATAAATGCATTGAACAAATTTGCTGTCTAATGACTGTGATTCCTGTTAGATTTATACTGCCTTTGAGCTCTAAACACATCATCACTGTTCCATGTAGAGATATGAACACTTTACATTATTATTAGTGCATCATTTCTAGTTAGTTATGAGAAATCTAGTTTCTGACTACTGTCGTGATAGTGTCTTTAATGTAATAATTAAGCATAAGATGTTTAGAAATGTACAAACATAAAAAAAGACTGCAAATCCCTCTATCACATAGAAAAAAACAAACATATACTCCCCCTTCTAACACTACAGAATTCTCCAAAATGTTTGGACAATTAATTTCTATTCTGACTGTTCTAATCATTTGTGGTTACTTGATAAGGTTTAAAAAAAAATCATTTTATATTTAATATTATATTTTCACATGCAAACAGCAATTTCAAGCCATTTAATTATTTTAGACCTGATCTGAACAAGAAAGTTGAAAGTGACATATTTGTCAGATATGGTAACCCATACCTGAAATGTGACCTGCATTTAACCCATCACTGGTGAGGAGTGAACACTGCAAGTCATAAATGCACACACGCACACACCCAGGGAGCAATCAGGGGTTGTGTGCCTTGCTCAAGGGTACTTCAGTTGCTACCTGGTAGTGCTGGAATCGAACCAGCAACTTTCTGATTACAATCCCGACTCACTTACCAGCAGGCCACAACTGACCCTCAGTTTATATGTACTATAAAAAAAATGTCTTCTTTAGGATACAAATATTCCGAAGACTTGCAGGACTGAAAATCACCGATTTAACTACTATAGGGTTAGGACTAGGGTTGGGTTTAAGGTTAAATGCATGTAATTATGCATAATAAACTATTATTACTATAGCAAACACAGTAACTTATGTAACAGAAACACTGTAATAAAATGTTACCGGATGCAATCTGTATGATGAAGGATTCGTTTAGAAGGGGTATAAGACACAGGCATATATTAAACATATTAATCATACAGAGCTCTTAACAGTCACACAAATGACACGTTTTGCAACACATGAAATTGCCCACACTTGGAACAGAAAGGATGTATTAACCCAAAGCACACCACAAAAAACATACAATACACATTTCTTTCTCAATTCTGATCCATAAAATTTTGCGTCTCTTTAAGAGTTAATACATTTATAAAGTAGCAGTGATGCCATTCCAGTGGTTTCTATAGTAACCATATCTGTGGTGGATCTGGTCACTATATAAAAATACAACTGCTGAGAAACAAAAAAATAAAAAGATAAAACTAGTTAAAAAAGACTAAATAAGAAACCAAAAAGAGCTATGGGGTCATTTAACATATTTAGAATCTATGTTTTTAAAGTTTTTTGCACCAAGAACAGTTAAAAATAGTTTTAACTGGAGTCATGTGATGCGGTCACCGAAGCTGAACGCGTATCTGTGAGCTCCGCATTGCCTCTGTAAGGGTTATGTGTTTATGGTTTTGTCATTTTATTTATTTTGAAATCGTGTTGTAGTCTTTGTCCATGGTGTTTTTAGTCTATGTTACCCTGCACTAATTGTCTCCAGGTGTTTCTTGTTACCTTGACTGTCTTGTGTATTTAAGCCCCCATATTTCAATTATCCTATGTCTAGATTTGTGTTCCTACTGTTGGTGAGTCCATGTTCCTGCTCATGTCCATGTTTGCTTGTATTTCATTAAATCACACTTCATCAACTTGCCTTCAGTGAATCTTTCATGACAGCCTCACCGGTTGCTACTATTATCAGTATTAATTTGATTCTCCAATCACTAATTCTTCAACTACAGAGGAAAATACTCTGAATAGCCAGAGAGAAAAAGCTGTGTACCTGGATGATAGACAAACTTCCTTCTACCCAGACTACAGCATCAAGATTTAATGCAGGACAAATTGATTTAATGACATGAAGAAGAAACATTGGGAGAAGAACATTGATTAAGCTGTTAGTCTTTCATCAGGGAGGATTCAAACTATTCCCATCCGCATTTGAAATGAGCTTTTCTCACAAGTTGAAAAAGCCTAAGGGACACTTTCTCTTTCACCTATGGAATAGACACCTATTGTGACACCTACCCAAGACTGATACAGTACATAAAGATCTTTTTGATACTGGAATATCTGAAGAAGAGGTACTATTTGCTATTAAATCTTTTCAGAATAATAAGGTGCCTGTGGACCAGATGGGTTCCCAACTAAATTGTTTAAAGCATTCTCTAAAAATTACTGCCCCGCCCCTTACCAACATGATTAAGGAAGCTCAAGATAGTCAAGTGTTACCATACTCTTTGGAAACATTGCTACCTAAACCAGAAAAATGAAAAAACAAAAATGCAGCTCCTACAGGCCTATCAGTTTGCTAAATATAGACTATAAAGTTTTATATAAAAATAGTTGCTCTGTGATTAGATAATGAAAATCATTCATGCAGACCAACCTGGATTCAACAATAAGGGAGCAGATAATATTTGTTGATTGTTTCATGTAATAAATGCCGCACAGAGACAAGGGCATCCCATGGTGATTGTGTACAACAGAGGTGTACAACAGAATAGAAAATTTTTTTGTTTATACACCTTGAGCGCTATGAACTTTGGAGATATGTTTATTCAGTATTCAGTTCAAAACACACTTCAATACCCCTCACTCTCCAGGGAATGGAGGCAGGGTTGCCCAAGGTCACCTGCATTATTTTCTATAATCATAGAACCGCTGGCTATTGCCATTCGTTCAAACCCATCAATTACACATTTGGCAGAGATGAGCACACATACCTCTGTATGTGGATGACCTCTTATTATTCCTAACTTATCCATTTCATTTCTTTCCTTCAATATCTCAATATGTCAGGGAGCAGGGAGGGAGAACCCAATCGCAGACAGCTTTTAACAAAAATTAACTTTATCCAAATATAAACCCACAAGGGGGCAAACAAGAATCAAAACAAGACTTGAAATACTCAAAACAAGAAAAACAAGACAAGACTTGAGAAAACCAACAGCTACAAGGCTGACTATTGCCACCAGACAACAGGTAACAAGAAACATCAGGAACAAGAAACAATACACCAGCACAAAACAGAAAACACAAGGGCATTAAATAGGGAAGAAACCAAGGCAGGTAATGAGGGCAAACAGGTAAGGGGAATGAACTGATGATGGGATGAACAACAAGGTAACGAGGGCGGGGTCAAGACTCAAGACAGGAGAGCACATGGCACAAAGTAAACAAACAATAATCATGTGTTTCCAAAGATAACAAAGACACAGAGCATGAGTCTCGATCCTGACTCCAAAATACAAGAACCAAGACTAGAATAGAGTCAGGATCCAAACATCATGCTCTGACACAAAACACAAGGGATGTCAGGATCCTGGCAAGAGAACTAGGCAAAACTCAAGACAAGAAGCCAGGACCAATATTGACACAATATTCCCCCAGTGCCTCAAGGAATACATTGTAGTATTAGGCTATAAGTTAAATTACTCAAAAAGTGAAGCCTTTCCAATCAATGTATTAGGCAATGACATTACAACTATTTCTGGAGTCTTAAAATGGTGCCCCAGTGGTTTTAGATATTTGGGTATCAATGTTAATGGTTCCTTTGATAAAGTCTTTCAGGAAAACTATAGAAAGATTTTGAACCAAACTAAAACTAATCTTCACTTTCAGATGAATTTGCATCTGTTGTTAAATGAAAATGACATATTTTGTCAGATATGGTAACCCATACCTGAAATGTGCCTCTGCATTTAACCCATCACTGGTGAGTGAACACACACACAGAGCAGTGGGCAGCACACTACTGCACCCCGGGGAGCAATCAGGGTTTGGGTGCCTTGCTCAAAAGCACTTCAGTTGTTATCTGCCAACGCTGGAATCGAATCAGCAACCTTTTAATTACAACACGACTCACTAATCCATAGGCCACAACTGCACGTGGTCAGTAAATTGGTCAGTCAAATAATTGGTCAATCAATACAATAATAATGAATAAAAATATACTGGCCAAATTAATTTACTTTTTTTGTATCCTTTCTAAAATCCTTTTAAAAAGTATTTTTTTCTAGGACCTCAGCAAAACTATATCCACATTTTTATGGCATCAGAAAAATCCCAAGGGATAATCTAATCACACTTTAGACCCCATGCTAAAGGTGGGTAAATCTTCCACATTTCAGATGTTGTTACCTAGCTTCTCATTTCTGCCCACTCTGGATTTGGATGCATTCAAAGAACTGTGATGTGAGAATGGTCTCAATGAGGTATGAATTAAATCTAGCCCAGTAACAATTATTGCTTTAATGGGCACAAGGAATAAGCTTTCTTTGTTCTTTAGCGCTTGTCAGGAATCACATACCCTTCTTTGTTTGAGCACACTGTTATTTCTAAAACACTCCCCCTGAAAATATCCCTAATATCCCAAATCCTATTGCTGACCAGAAACCTGGATTAAGAAAGAAACCAAGGCGATTGGTGACCTTTACATGTTTAATGTTATTCAACTTGCAAATACTCCAGATACTTACAAATATGACACTAGATTAGAAAGCAGTCACTGGGATCATTCCCTAATATACCTTATTAATATCCTTATTAATAACCTCCCAGCATACCATAGATCAAAAATGAGAATCTGGTCTGAAGTGTTCTTTTGATGATGGTGATTGGTGCACTCTTTTAGAAAAATCACAAACTGTTTTGGTATACACCAAACACAAACAAATTCCATATCCAACACAGAACATATTACACCCCCACAGACTAAACAAACTTAATGGTGAGGTCTCTGCAATGTGTCAAAGATGTAGAACAACTACTGGGACTCTTCTTCACATGCTCTGGATCCGCCCAGTTCTGGAGGCTTTTTAAAAATATATTGCAGTAACCTCTGACCTTTCAAAAATCATGTTGATCCTGATCCTAAAGGTTGGATACTGGGTGGTGTCAGCTCGCTTTACATGACTAAATGAAAGTATTTTATCTTGCTCACAAGTACTGCAGCAAAAATATATATATATATATATTTTTATGTATAAATATAAAATAAATGCATAATTTAAAAAAAACTGGAAAACAAGCCCCCAGAATAGAAACACTTGACTAGTGAACTTTTATTTTACTGTACTCTGGAAAAAATATTGTATTCTGTTTGGCAAAAAGCTGAACTTTGATTCTATTTGGATCACCTTTTCGTGATGCCTTTTCACTGTTAGGCTCTAATCACTGACTAAATGTATTGTTATTTATATCCCCCTTGTTATTCTAGCTGTGCGTCTGAACTTTATTAGTTTTTATTTACTATTTGTCATTGATTATTTTATCCCTATATTTAATAACTTTTGAAGATGTGATAGATATACCATGCTGATGCATGCAATTTCTTTTATAAAGGTGTGTTTTAGTTTCTTAATTTTTTATTGTTTTACTATTTTTTACTACTCTCTCTTTCTTTCCTTTTCTTGTTAATTGTACGATGAATAAATGTGCTGATACTCCTAGCATGTTTGCATATTTTTATACTTGTATGTTTTTTCCAATTAAGAGATCTTTACAAAAATAGTTTAAATTACCATTTTGAAAATTATGAAATCTATTAATTATTAACTACATTTAATATTTATTATTTACAACTAAAGGAGAACCAAGGTTTTTTTTTCCTCACTACCAAAATGGAGGTTTTTGTTCTTTGTCACAAATATGATTTTCTGTAAAGCTGCTTTGAAACAATGTGTATTGTGAAAAGTGCTACATATAAATAAATGTGACTTGGCATATTTAGCATCCCTGAAAATGTTTCCTGTAGAGTTTGGGCTGAGTCTAAAGCACACACAGGGAATAACATCACGCACTGCTCTTCAGACCAAAATGAAGTGTTTCTGGAGAGCTGTGAAACCAGAGCGTGACCTCTGGATGCAGTAGCAGTAGGTCCAGAGACACTGTGGTTGGCAGATCTTGCTGGCTGTCTTTCCAGTTCAGTGTGAAAGGTCTGGCCTGCAGGAGAACTTCCTCAAGCCAAGAACTGCTGCTGAGTTATGCTCAGCTCGCACAATAAAATGCTTTTGAATCTCAACAATCACTGTAGCTGCAAAATGGCTGTGAAATGCACAAACTCTTCTCTACAAGATTTAACAGATAAAATGCAACTGTAACGTCACATAAATATCACTTACTAATACTAAAGATATCCAATTTAGCTTTATTACATTTATTAACTAAACCATCATGTGTATGGATTGTGACATAAAATGACATTATTAAATGTTAAATTCTTAATTTTTTTTATTGTATTATTTTAAAGCAATTTACAGCATATAGGCTTATTTAGTATTAATTGAGAAACTGCATTAGGTAGTTGTACTTTTAATAAAGAATTTTGGTCATGCTGCAGAACTATTGAAATAAGAAGCTAAAATGTAAGAAGAAAATGGTGACCAGCCACAGCATCTAAAATACACTTTCGTGTGTACATTTTAATCCACTTAAACTTTAAACATTGGGAAAAAAATCACTGAAATGTAAAGCTACCAAAAATGCCATTATTTTACATATACACATGTGCCGTGAAAATTTCACATTCCTACAAACCTCATATATCAACACAACTGCTCACAGTAGAGCCCCATTAGAGAAACACAGCACAGATCCAGACCAGAGATGGATTGTGCCACTTAACCTTACAACGTATTTACTCTCTCTGGCTTTCTCAACATCAGGGTGCATGAGGTGATGGATTTGGAGTGATATCACATTACTGCATAATAAATCAGTAATAATCACTGGTACTGACTAGTGCATCTACATGCCTTAAACATTCAATGGATTATGTAATGACAAAAGCATTTAGCACTTGACACAAATGGCTGATTGACAATTAGAGAGCAAACAACATATTCTTCAAGCACATCTGGCACTGCTCAGCACAACCTCCCAGCATTCCACTGTAATCCACCTGGCATGTGTGTCGGTGAGAGGTCTTACCTCTTTAGTGTGTGTGTGGAATGAGACAGACATGTCCAGCAGTAGTTTTCTTTGTTCCACTCTCCTAACAAAGTCCTGGATTCTGACCTCCAAGTGTCGTGCTGCCTTGTAGATCTCTTCTGGGTCGCATTCGCCTGTCTGCGCCAGCTGTTCAGCTGCTTCCAGGAGTTTGTCTGCATTAGTGTAGGTGTTCTGATCCGAGAAAAGAGAAGAGGAGAAGTTTGACTGTATAGGAGTGTACAGGAGACTGAACACTCTTAAAAATAAAGGTTCTTAAAAGAACCATTTATCTTACGTTTTTATAGCCACTGAGCTACAGGAACTCTGTAACTAAAGAGCATTTTACTACTACAAAGAACCTTTTGTGAAACAGAAAGGTTCTACTTGGGTTAAAGGTTCTGTATGGAACCATATAGAAAAAACAGCTCTTCTATGGCGTTGTGAAGCACCCTTTCTTAAGAGTGCAGAGAAAATGGGATTCCCATCCTAGCATGCACTGTTCCTCGCTGTCAGACAGGAGGTGAGGTGATATCATGAAAAGTCTGCTAATTAGCATGATACAATTACATGTGTAACATCCTGCTGTGACTGCACAGAATACGAACACATTTACACCCCTAGAGGGGTATAATCCTTCATTTACACACAGTTTTGACATTTACATTCAATTTAATATGTTTCTTGTCAAATTGTATCAGAATCCACATTAATAAAGCCCTCCTGACATTATAGTTATGCTATTTTCACTTTGTTTAAACATTTTTCTCTTACTTTTCATACATTTCAATCTGTGCATATCTCAAAATATGTTCCAGTTCTGGCATTTTCTAATATCACCTGCTGTTTCAATTTCTAACATTCTGACATTGTTAATAAAAACAAAACTGAGCAAAAAAAAAAAACTATGTTAACCCAATACATGGCTGTCTAAAATACTTGGCAGTAATTGGTCAGTTGCATCAATTTGTTGGGCAAATTCTTTGTAAAGCTGCTTTAAAAAAATTGCTCTACAAATAAATTTGAAATTAATTAAAAATGTTTCTTTTAAGGTTTATACATCTATCATTTATCATACTCTAACTTTAGTACTAAATTCTTGAAAACGTTGATTTTATATCCCAATATTTATCTAACACAATTTTAAAAAAGTCTTTATACATATATACAAATATATATATATATATATAGCTTTAAATTGTTGAGGCTGTCTCTCGCTGTCATAATTCTGTCTGCTCTTAGTGTGTTTTCCTGTATTTTTGGTTTCCTTTGTTCCCTCCCCTTTTTAATTTAGTTATTATCTTAGGGAGTTTAGATCTGGAATGCCAAACGCACTGGATCACTATTGTTATATCTCTCAAGAAGGAAGAAAGGCAATGGAGACGAAGGTAATCCACAGAAATCTCTTTAATTATAATCCACATGATACAGGAGAGGAAGCAACACACCGTAACACAAACATGACACAAACAAACAATAACCAACCGTTAAACTGTACAGAAAGGAGAACTTAAATAGGGCAGATGAAGAGGGGAAAACAGGTGATGGGAATTAACTAATAATGACTTAAGATAATGAACAAAACCAAACAAAGGCATACAGGAACAGGAAGAAACACAATACTAAAGTTTATGATCCTGACAACTACCTCTGTATCTTTTATTATGCAAGACTATGCCAGACAAATGAACGGTCCAAGGCATGCCTGCATAGAAAAAGTCTTTGAGAGAGCATCATTTGTGGAGTGGGTCCTCCATAATTCTGGTTCATCCTTCACAATCTGCATGGTAGAGTAGGACCATATGATGATGCCTGAGCCTGCCACAGAACCTGAGCCATGCCCCACCATGGACTGTGAGTGTGAGCAGCCAGAGCCACCCACAGCGTCTGTCCTGGAGCCAGAGCCAGATGCAGTTTCATCCCAAGGCTGGAGTTGATCACCAGATCCACTCCTGAGCAGGTGTCTGCTGAATCTTTCACCTTTGAGCCAGTAGAGGAGCACTTGCTCATTGTTTTGGATGCACAGCTAGTTCCCACCAATAACCCCCCCCCCCCGGACTCATTCCCCAACTACCTATGGTTATGAGTCTGCTGGATGACCTGGTCCCTCCCTGTATTTTGCCTGCTACATTACCACTTCCTTTTTGATTCCCTTGTCTCCGTTGCTCCCACCCAGCTCCTTGGTTCCCTCGTCTCAGTTGGTTCCACCCAGCTCTTTGGATCCCTCGTCTCCACTGGTCCCAGCCAACTTCTTGGTTCCCTCATCTCCGCTGACTCCTTCCAGCTCGCTGGTTCAGCCTTCTACTCAGGATCTACTGCCTCTGCTAGTGTCGCAGCTACTTACCTCTGCCTCATCTGGTTACATCCTCCAGCTCTTTACCTCTGCCTCGGGCTCCTTCACCACTAGCTCGGTGTCATAGGATGGATCCCTTGGCTACACCTCTGTCCTCCAGGCCCATGACCCCACTTTGCCCCATTAGCCTTTTGGATCCACCGTGGCTCAGCACTACAGACTATGAGGTTCCACTATGGACTTCCAGTCCTCCAGCCATGCCTCGTCCCTCCACCACTCCTGCTCTTCCAGGTTGTCAATTTTGCCCTGATCGCCTCTTCAGCTTCACTTGGGGGTCAACTTCTACCAATTCACCTCCGTTGGTTTGCCCCCTGGCTCTGTCCAGAAATCCCGCTGGATCTACCCCATGGTTTCTTCTGTCAGCTCTGCCCTGATGCTCCTCCTGGCTGGCCTCCACAGTTCTCTGCAATACACCAGCTCCACGCCCTCCTCCTAGACCTCCTCCCTTCTCCTTATTTTGGACTCTGTTTCTTTTCTTGCCCCCATGTCCTAGTTAATTAATTGTTTTCATCTGTTTCTAGTTTATTTTTTTCTGTGTGTTTATCCCCCTTGTTTAGTTCTGTTCAACTGTCAGTCCTTGTTTGCATTTTGCATCACCTAAGTTTTGGTTATTGAAAGTGTATTTTGATAACTGTTTATCCCTGTTTTCTTGGATTTCTCTCACACACACTGCTTATACTTGCATAAACTGTCCTTGGCATTGCAAAGATTGAAAACCTCTGTCCTATGGAAAGCCTCAATGGGCCCAGGAAAGAGGGAGCCCTACGATCATTCCTTTAATATCAATTTGTATATTTTTTTGTAATATTATTCTGTTTGTATTCTATTAGTATATCTTAATTTTTCATTCTTCCTTTCAAAGTCATTGTTGTGAATCTTTATTTTTACAAGTCTATACATTTCTTTTAATATATAATCCATAACGTTGTCTAATGTTACTCCTCCAGAATGCAGAAAAACTAGCTGGATGTTTTAACTAGAGTGATACATTGCTGTTTTAAAAGATGTACAGTTGTTTATTGTTAGTGGCAGTGATAATCCATTATACATGGCACATTCCTGATTTGCTCCTCATCACATATGGTGTACTACACACATAAGACAAATGAATCCATAACTTCTCTAGAGGTGAATTCCTTTATCCTATCATCTCCTCTATTCATCTTTCTGTTTTTAGATGTCATGACTCTGATAAGCAGATGTCAGAATAACAAGAGCTGCATATGTTCCGCTGGTTGCTATAAATGGCTGAGCCAAAACAAATTCCTGGCACTGGTGTGAATGGAGCCAGACTATCTCGGGTTCTTCTCATGACACTGAGAGCCGGATCTGTCATCCAGACTATTATGGATTATTTAACTGAGCAGGGCTCAGCGTACAGTAATCTTTATCTCCTTTGTGTGTGCTGTGAGATGAATAGCTCTCTATTTGTTTCATGTTACTTTAAGTTCTCAAGTTATATTCAGCAAGATCTGAGCTAATTTAGGAAGGACAAATTGTGAATAAAAATTATTCAATTAGTATATAACAATTATAGATGCAGTAATTCTGTAAGATTTAATATTTTCTGAAGTATACATGTTGAGGCATCATGTCTGTAAACAGATTAAAGAAGCTATATCACGCATATTGCGTGCTGATGATTGTTTGTATATGGTTTATACAGCAGTTGTTTAGAATTTATACCTGTTGATGGTACCTGGAAATACCTGGAATTTATACCTCTTAACCTAGATGTTAAGAAAATAACTCCACAAGTAACTTGCAATTGTATGTGTCAAACAGAGATTGTGATAGAGAAGGCAAATTTTACAGACTGCATCTTTAAGGGTGAGCACAGTTTGTCCCTGTTGCTGATACCACATTCACTTCTGACCTGTATTACCCAGAAGTGCCCAGACTGACAGCAGTGTCTGACAGCATAAAACCCAAATCAAGAAACATGTCATCCATCAACATTTAAACAAAACCAGAATACCAGAACATGACATGCCATTAAATCATAACATTTCCTCTCTGCACATGTGCTTACTTCCTTTCACACAACAGCAGATCTCTCCAGAGCTGTGAAACACATCCCATCATTCACTGCAGGAGGACTTCCTCACATGGTCTGGATTTCCTGTTCAACTACTGTTCATCTGAACATGCATCTTTACAGCCTACAGAACAACCCTGTCACAGACTTACACACTAACACACACTATGCAGGTAATGTACAAAAATTTATTCTTACAATAAAAAACTGAACTTCTCATGCTCTGCAAAATAAAATCCTCAATCATATATGATCGAAGCAAAAACTATCCACGCTTTTTATTTAATACAGTGACCAGATTAAGAAACAAAGGTCATGTGAACTTAACATCACACTTTAGTAGTAATGACTTGCTGTTGATGTAATGACGTAATTTTACTAATGGCGTGTGGCTGAAGAGCCTCTTCTCAACATTATTATCTTTTCTTTATGTCTAGGCTACGTCCCAAGACCCTTCAAGCTTGCAGTTATTAAGCCTCTCATAAAGAAATGTCTCTCGGCTACATATGTTACCTCAGTTCTCTGAAAAAGGGAAAAATTGTCACTAATGAAACACCTCTGAATATCATGTCTAATCACGCCAATCTAATTAACCATGAACAGGTGCACCTATGAGTATATTAGGGCTCCTGTAAAGCATGTCTTCAATTCTTTGTCTGAAGAAGATGTTACAGGCACCTGTGAGGCATGGCAACAAGACACATGAGAGACATGGCAATGTCTCGTTTCCCTTCTCAGAAAACCAAGGTTACATACATAACTGAGAGAAGTTCCCTTTCGAGGGAATGAGCCACTTCGTTAGGTTTGACACTATGGGGATTGCAATACCAATTGCATCATGCCAAGGGGAGTGGCTGTTACATGGTTTGTGATAAAGCACAACCACCCTAGGCATAAGCCATTAACACCACACTCGCGCACTGTTGGTGACAAAAAGACCTCTCTCAGGCCCCTGCCTAAATGCTTGTCCCTGTTCAAAAAGCTTACACTAGACACAGGAAGGTGTTCAACATGGGACTCAAACACTGGGCTAGGGTTGTCACACCACTGACACACCACTGAGCCATCTGTATAAAGGCTTTGCAATAACAGCTCATAACCTAGATGATGCCTTTGCGAGAGTTAACTTAATGCAAGCAATAGCCTTGGCAGCCTGTCACCAAAGGAGTGGGGGACCCTCTATATTGAGGGTGCCAGACACACTCAACCCCAAGGACTGACATTCGAGGGGAGCTGGTAGATTAATGACTCCAGCCATCTGAGCGTTCTCCTTAGACTGAGCTGAGTACTTGACTGAGACTGAGGACTTGATCATAACTTCTGCTCAAATGCATACACTATATAAACCACCTGCATAATCTGTACCATCTTAGAGCTGGACAATTCTAAAAACACTTGTGTGACAATGAACAACTTTAATTTACTATAAAGCAGCTTTGAAACAATATGTATTTTGAAATCCACTGTACAAATAAATACAAATCGAATTAAGTGATCACTCACATTTATATATTAACACCTTCTCCAAACTGACCAGTTGAACCCAATTAGATGAGGTTAACCATGACAGAAGTCTTTTACTGCACATATGAACATCTTAAAAGTCCTGTATAAGAAACAGCTTGAATCATTTTAAGGGTGGGTATGAAGGTGAATTATAACTATGTTTGGTTTTCAGAACCCTTGATCAACATTAAAAGTAGAATGCAACAACTAAAATGCTATATAAGTGCTCAACATGTCCCCTTCAATTTACTTACAGTATAATCTATTGTATTTCTGTGACAGTCTTTTGGGGGAGAATAACAACATATAATTTCCAATCCAAATATCCAAGATATATTACATCACAGCTCTCCACTGAGATGACTTTATAACAACAAAAATATACCTGCCCTGATATTTCACACGTTTACCCTCATTGTTTCTTCTGGTTACTTGCAAGTACCTATAATGAACTATAACACTCAGATCACTGTAAGTTGCTTTATGGTTTTATTATATGTTATATCTTATATATGGTGTTATATCAACTTTTTATCTAACATATCTAACTAAACACAACATAATACACATCTAATGATAAATCACGTCTCTCCAGCTGTGTCACACAGCAAAACATTTTAATGTAAGTTTATTGTTTATTTTTGAAACATGCAGGTTTACCTCAAACACAGTGAAATACCATTAAACTAAAATTTCTCTCTATGCAGCTCTCTCTATATCAGAGAAAACTGGTAACAGCAGGTCGAATTTTGTCCTAAAAATGGTCCCCTGGGACTGAAGTTGAAACTGCCACTTTGTTTACATAATTCCAGCTTAATCCCCTAGAGGGAAGTTCAGAAATTCGGAAACAGAGACAAATTTTAGCAGACACAAAATTCAGCCTGCTGCTGCCAATTTCCGAAGATCATGTTGCACTAATATAGGGTATAATTTCCTGTGCAACAGTATGTGATAGCAGTGGATGTATCAGCCCCACACTAATCCATTATTGATTTTGCATTCAGGGATTATACATTTATTTAGCTGTATTTGTATAGATGTAACTGAATTATTTGCTTTGAATACTCAGTATAAAGCTGAGTTTATGAGACAGAGCAGTCTGGACCTTGTTTGGATGTTTCTGATGTCTCACCTGTGCCACTTCCTCAAAGTCGTCATGCCGTTTCTGGAGGGCTCGGGCTCTGTGCAGTGATTTTCCAACACCCGTGTGTTTACTGAGAAAAGCTTCTCCATGATTCTCTATCCAGTCAATCACCTGTGAAACACAAAAAACACATTGATTTATTATTGGATAAAACATCTTATATAAAACACAAAGGATGCTTATGTTTTATATAGGTCATTTAACTAATTGGACATAGAAAAGAAAGTTCTATTAAAAAAAGCATACAAATGGTACACATTCCTGCACACGCTCACAAATCAGCTAATGCTTAGTGCCTGTGACTGCTCATATACACTCATCTGGGGCATACAAGGAAGAGTAATCCATCTTCATTGGTCCTCTGTCCAAAAATAAATCAAGGATGTTTTATCATCTGTCCCTATGGACAGTGTTTTACAAATAACTCTAAATCCCCAGATCAGACAAGTACAAACATACTGTAACTCAACAAAAGACAACAACAACAAAATCACCCTCTATAATTCTATTAATGGCACTCACAAAGTAACTGTTAAAAAAATTGTAAACATACAGAACAAGCTCCTCTATGTATGTGAAAACACTTTACAATAAGTTTATTTGTTAAGTTTATTAGTTAACTACCTTAGTTAACAGGAACTAAACAATGATCTAAATAATATTTACAGTCTTTATTTATCTTATATATATATATATATATATATATATATATATATATATATATATATATATATATATATATATATATATAGGTTTATATATATATATATTGGTTTATATATATATATATATATTGGTTTATATATATATATATATATATATATATATATATATATATATATATATATATATTAGGTTGTGCCTAAAATAAAATGTTATTAAAATGTCAGGTTGCTCTTGCATTTGTTCATTTTCAATTACATGTCTCAGATAATAATGTATAAAATACTTTTAGTTTGACATAAAGTTTGACATATTGCCGTTTGGTGGGGTGAACACATTTGTAATTTTTTTCAACTTTAACTGGTTCCAGTTAATGTATGTGAGGTTTTGATGCCACACCTGTGTGTTTGCAAATGATACAATGATTGTATAACTAACAAGTGCGTCAAAGAGTTTATGTTTCTGCTTCTTTGATTAAAGCCTTCACTGCATGTTCTAAACAGCTTCCTTTTCTCACACACACATTAACACTGGTTAAATATAACTCTGTGTGATCTGATCATACGTCTCCTCTCAGAAACAATCTGTTCACAGAGTTCACAGATGGCACATATTAACTCCAATCAATTCAAACACCTGTTTGACCTAATATATGAAAACATAATACAAGGAATTTGTGTTGATTTTAAGATGCGTGACTCCAGAAATTTGTGCCATGTTTGTGATGCTCTGTAATTACTGTTTACACACAGACTGTCTACAAATCCAGCTCATCTTAATAATTAATAATTAATAATCATGGCTTTTTCATAAACATTCAGAACTGCTATTAAATATTTTTTATGCTTTAGGGGTCAGAATATCCAAGAAAATAGAAAGGAAAAAAATCTAGTTTGAAATGTAGGTTTTAAAAATGTTTGTATTCATGTTGGTTTCATGTTTATGACAGACATTTATGCTTTTTGATGTAATAACTAATAAAGTGATAACCAAGTAAAAATATTGTATTTTCCTTGAATGCATGTATTTATCCTGTGTTATATCTTCATTATCGATGGTTATTAAAATGGTTAGTCCTTAATTCTCATTGGTCAATAGCTGTGCTTTATTCATGATAAAACACAACTATGACCATATAACCCACAAATATATGTAACATTGTGCAGCACCCTTAGCAACCACACTTAACAACAGAAACATACAGTGCAGAGGGATTATAATGGAATAGATATTACATTTTTTACACCTAGACACATTCTGTTGCTGTTAACAGTCGGTCAGGGAATATTGTGTTTCAGCGGAAGGTTCCTGTAGCTCAGTGGTTGAGCATTGTGTTAGCAGCGCAAAAGGTTGTGGGTTCTATTCCTAGGGAACATGCACTGATAAAATGTATATCTTGAGTGTACTGTAAGTTGGTTTGGATAAAAGCATATGGCAAATGCCTAAATGGAAGGCTTTTAGTGATTTTACTTCTTGAAAGTTGCTTTGATAAGTGTGTTTTGGCTTTAACATTTGTACTGTGTGGTAACAGTTTTATAAAAGCAATGAGCTACAAACAGCCCCCTTCAGATTTGACTTATTCAGCCTCTTGTAACTTATTTCTTACTTACACCATCTTAACTAATATTTAAAAAATAACAAAATAATAGGTCCAGAACACCAAATATCCCATTATTAACCCATAGATTTGTCCTAATTCTATAGGAAGTGCAAAATGTTAAATTTTAAACAGGTACAAAAATATAACGGCAGAGAATGAAAACCCTATGGGTATAAAAGCAGTCTAATTCATGACTTACAACCTTGATATAGCCAAGTTATCCTGGTTACCATGGAAACCACACCAAGTGTGGTTGGTGTGTTAACCACAGTGTTAACCTCAGTGACCACAACCAGTTAACCCCAGGGACACAACAGGTCAGAACAGCTCAAATTTTATTTGTCTGGGTGTCTGTCTGCTACAGATTGTGGCAAAGGCTAAAGAGTTGTACTTTCAGAGAGAAGTTTCTTCAGACAGGCAGGCGTGATTTTTATAGTTAAACTAAAAAATTTAACTTCTGTAATTGTTTAGTCAGCATCAGGTTGCTCCAGATCCATAATCACTGTTGTCTTTTTACAGTGGAACACTGATAATAAAAATAGGAAGAATGTCCAAGCTGTTATTTTCCATACAATGAAAGTGAGTTGGAACTGTCATGCTCCAAGAAGTCCAGAAAGCGCCATAAACATAAGTCATAAAACGTGTGCTATTCCATGGTTTTTAAAACCAAACAGTATCTTTGTATGAGGACCAAACTCAAATCTAATGGTTTGAATGTGTATTTGGAGCTTGACCACTAATGTCCCTAATCAATGTATGGAGAATAAAAAAACAGCAGGGACATTCTGTGAAACGCCTGCTTTTGTGTTCCACAGAAAAAGGTCAATTTAATTTGGAACACGAGGGCAGATAAATAATGACGAATTTTTAATTTCAAACTATTTCTTTAACTGTAACATCTGTTGAACACAAACAGAATTTGTATGTCTGTGTCTGGGGGAGGTTTGTTATTTCCCATGATTGGCTCAAACCTGCTCATTACCTGTCATATAAACTTTGAACAATCATCTAATGCAAGAATTAAATTATTTTCTTGATCCAAGTACAAAGAAATGAGTGAACAGAGCTGAAACCTCAAAAGTTTGGCAAAAAGGCACAATCTTAACCAGAAACCAGTGGCTATACGTTCTTCGGAAATTTAAAAAGTCACTTAAATTGCATTATATGTTTTCTGTAGTTAGAGGGTATTAGATATTTTTTAGTACATAGAGTTTTCTAAAAAAAACAAGTAGATAAACAGTTATTTGTTCCATAATGCAGAAACACAAACAGCAAAAATCTGTTTACCTTATAACTGCACATTGTTTAGCAATTCTCTGTTATATTAGGGACTATATGATTTCTCTAACATTTGTATTATTATATTTATTTTTGTTACTTTAATAATTTTAAAGCAGAAGTGTGCCATTTTTCAATAAATTGTTAAATCCTGTTAAATTATTTTATCCTGTCCCAGCTTAATATGCTTAAGGCAGACCTATGTAAAGCATGGATATGTTGAAATGCCTGAAAAGCATAAACTGTGGCTCTGTGGATCTATCAAAACATTTGAGTGACCCGTCAAGCCGCACACAGGAACATTAGCTCAACCAGTGGCATGAGTTTGGAGAAGGACTCAAACCTGTTTCAAAACAATTACTATTAAGGATTATTAAGAATTTACAGTACATATATGTTTCTTCTGATTCAATCGTGCAGCTCTCTGCTACAATATGTGACTGGCCTGGATTTGGCCTCCGTTTGGACTTGTAGCTCTTTAGCTCTTTGTTTCTGATTCAGATCTTGATTTGGCTGGGTCTGCAGAGCTGACCCCAGTCTGATAAACCCTGAGCTGCCACAGACCCACTGAAAGAGGCTAATGGTGAGATATTAACTGCTCCTCTGGGCTCAGATCCAACACTGAAAATATTCAAGAATAAACATGCTGTGTAGAAAATTCTGCCCAACGCCAAATTTATAGTGAACTGTTAACAAATCTCATGATTCAACATTCCCATTTAAATTATGGATACATTATATATCACTTACATGAAAGAAAAAAATCTTGGAAACGGATATGTGTGTAGAGCAGAGAACATTTACACGCAAGCTAATCAATCTGGTACAAGTAGAAGCAAGTATATCTGAATACACCTCTATAATATGATTGCTCTACATTTAAAAGACACACCTCTTTAATAAAATGGTTTTATTTAATGTTCTGCTACCCGTAGAAATAGTACCAGGGTAAAGTGAGCAGTCTTGCTCTTTACTGTCTAATCGGACAGTTTGGAAAACATGTCAGCTGTCAGCATGTCCACACTCCTTAGAGAGCCTGTAGATTTATGTGAGAATTCATCTACCTGTTGAACATCCTGCTGAAAGACGCAGAGCTGCAGTCTCTGATGCAGACGCACTTTGCGGTGCTGCCAGATGCCTTCCAGACGTCTCTGGTGGTGCAGGACCTCATGGACCACGTCCAGGATGCAGTGCACAGCTTTTGAGTAGTTGGCTGTAGCTGTCAGAGACTCTGAATTACCAGGACTCAACGGCCTCTGAAGAACATCCAGCAGAGCTTTACCATCCTGACTCACCTGTACAGAGAGAGGCACACATCATTTCCATCCACACATGAGGACACTTAAAGACCACATGAAATGGTTTCAACGGTACAGCATTTTCCCTGTGTTGACAGGAACATCATGTCATAGGAAGTAAAAAAATTAAACAGGAATTAAAGGGCCACATCCTTTTATATACAGCAAATAGATTGCAATGGATTAATGTACATCACACACACAGCCTGGTAGGTAGTATCAGAGGGAGGGGCATTCTCATCCTAGAGACAATTTGATTAGTCAAACATTGGATATGACAATGAGTGCAAAATGAATCATCATATGTTTGGCCCATTTTCCTGGCTAAACATTTTAAATGTATCTTGCATTGCATTACTCACTGATTTCCTTTCAACCAGAAGAACCGTATCACCTAAACACACTGCTGACAAGTAGATTCAAAGTGTTCATGCAAAGTATAAACAAAAACACAGTAAAACCCAATAAATTTAACTGAAAAACACTTATGGTAGAATTTGTGTAAATGAATCAAACTTCTCAAAAAGTCTATGAGCATTTATTCTTTTGATGTTTGAGGTGAAGTATGTCATTTTTGGCATTAAAATTTCTGGAATATTTCAAATTTTGCTTAATGCATTAACAAAACAGCACTGGATGTATAAAAACATTCAACACATCTTCCAGCACTCTATAGTATGTGTAACAAATACCTGAATAGATGAATATCTGCTTCATGCTTCACAGTTCCTCTTTATAAATCTCTTTCAACACTTTCATCTCTACAATCAACTGAGACCAGCCTGTAATCATATTTCTGTGGCAAACTAAAAAAGCAATTTTGGGTGTTGACAACCAGAAAGCAAAACCTCCTCTTGCCTTCTGCCTCACTGTGTTTTGTCTCTATTTATAAAGGTCTTTCTAAACCTAAAACCACACTAATAAATCAGACTAGATTACAAAGGTCCATTTACCTTTAAAAAATAAAGGGTCTTTCTTCATTTATGGTGTTTGCTAAGTAAGAATCATTATTGCTTATATGGTACATAGAGCTAGAGATTTAAACCAACTTTATATTGTATTAAACATCATACCATACATAACAACATTATCTGGGTTATGTACATAAAGTTTGTATGTTACATCGAATCATGTTGCTTTTCTAAATGATGGGACTTACAATTTTGGTGTTGACATTATTTTATGTGACAATGATTTCCAGATCTTTCCAGTATCCAGTCAAAAAGAAGGTGGCTTAAAAACACAGTCTGACTATCAGGGGTGGAAATCTGTGAACTGAAGTGGTACAATAACACTATGGCATTGTTTTCCTGTTGTGTCTTCAGTTAATTAGAGCTGGTTCACTGATTTGTTGAAGTTTAAACAACTGAGCAGATCTTCATCAGGTCAGATAGCAGAGATAGGCTGATTCTGTGACAAGCACAGAGATTTTGGTTTTTGGTTGTCATTGTCTGATTCCCCTTAAAAAGAAAGCATGGAATTCATAAATCAATAACCTAATATACTAATTTAAATTATTTTAACAATCAAGATTCAATGTCTCTTTTCAGCTTTGATTGTTATATCAAAATATAGAATTTAAGCATGTCATTTTCAAGATTGCATTCAGAAAGAAAATATAAAATTAAGATATACTACATAAGCAGTACTGTGCAAAAGTCTTAGATCAATGGTGTTTAATAATTGTATAATGAACATAACCAATAATTGTTGTCTTTTTATTAGAATACAACCAGAAAATACTAGACATTTGTATGTAATATTAAAAATCAGAAACAAAAATCTGAAAAACAGCTTCTACAGGCTCAAGTGGTGAGTATTTAGTGTGAGCTCCCCTTACGCTTATAGAAGGAACCGGCTCTGTTAAACCTAAATGGAATGGAACATTAATTTCTAATTCTAATCTAATGACTTCAGTCTTCCCAAAAGAGTTCAAGATGTGCTTAGTGCCAGGGGAGGTCACACTAAATACTGACTTTTTGTTCTAAAAATTGCAACCTTTGGGTTACAAGTCTCACTATCTAACCATTAGGCCACAACTGCCCTAAAAAAGAAAGCTCAGGCATATCTATCACACAACAGGGAACAAACCTAAACTTCAGAGGGCTGTGCGACACTTGAGTGCACATACATGTACTACATATGCTTTAGGTTTCTTTTTAGTTTTGACTTTGTCACAGTGACTACAGTGCAGCAGCCACTAGTATTCACACTGATGATGTCAATTAAAACAATGAAAACAGCAGACTGGATTAAATGTGTGTTGAAGTAGGGCATTGTGTCCTTACCTCTGTATAAGCTTGTGTGACCTGTTCATAGAGTGTCTGATGATGGTGAATGGCCAGTTCCAGATCCTGCATGTCAGATGGCAACCCTCCTTCACTGCACATCTTACACCAAGACTCCACACCAGACAGAAACTAAACACAGAGAGACCACCCTTACAAATGCACCCATTCATTCCCATTCTGAGAGCTTGAGATGAGGTACTGTGTAGACAAGAGCGGTCTGGTACCTGCTCAGATTTCTGATGAAATACAGCAGACATGGCGAGGATGGTGCTGCGCTCATCGAGAGCGGCAGCGAAGCTCTTCCACTCCTGATCTAGCTGGGTGCTGATTTGTTTGATCTGCTGAGAGGCGTAGTGACCCGCCTCCGACAGTCGTGATGCCACTGACATGATGCGGTTTATATTCACATATGCATTCTGGGAAACATGAGATCAGATAATATCAGAACAGTGGACAAAACTGGACTAAAGATCAACATGTTATGACAATCCAGCTACTGTTTGTGTAAATAAAACACAAACAAGAGTTGTTTGGGTAGAGTTGTTCTAAATTCTAATGCAAAGCAGAATACCTATACCCCCTTACCTGTGGTAAAAATCACTGCAACACAACAGAAACATGAAAGACAATAGCAATGTCAAATAAAAGCTATGTACAGATAGAAAAGATCATTCACACATATTCACCAGCCTTCAGTCTAGTTATGCTTTTCCATCCCTCTAGCTAACCAGATCAGCTTGACTAAAGATCTCAGAGGGTCTCCTATTAGAATCAAAGCTTAATGAGATATCAAGCAGAACACACGCTGAGATAAAGAACAGGAAGATGAATTAACAGTGTGTATGATGAGTGTGATGTGTGTGTGATGATTGGCAGGCTAATTAGTGCAGTAGATCAGCTTTATAACACGCCCACTGTGAGCCTGGAGAACCAGACTGCAAATATACACCCAAAAACACTTTTACACGTCTATATAACTTTGGAATTCCCTTTAACAGTGTAGACTTTAGTTTATAGACTATCCCTACATTGCATATAATAATTTAGCAGAGCCTTTTATTCAAATTTACTTACAAATGAGAAACATCACAAGCAATATGGCATACAAGAGCTAATAATATCTGCAGTGTCACACTGCCAAATGACAAAAGTAAGCTAGAGCAGGAATCAAAGAATACAGAATATAATAAACAGAAAATACAAACTTTATATTTTTGCATTTTATTACCTATATTTCATATTATTATGTGTTATTATGTGTCATGTTATTCTAATTCAATTTAATTTACTGTAACCTTTTTCTGTCTGTACATGACTGTGTATCTACTAGCATATTGTTGTCTTCAGAATTAGACATATGTATTACATAGTGACATGAACACAAATATTGCATAAATAGTGAATGCACCTTATTCATGAAATTAATGTTAATTGCAATGAACTCAAAAGAATAAGGACCTGTAATAAAGACTGAGATGACATCTCAGAGCAGTGTGTGATGGACTAACGTACCATGGAGTTCATAGCGAAGTGGTTGTGTTGAGTCTGCAGCTCCACAGCGTGCTGATAGCTCACACCAATCTCTGTGTGACTCTGTAGAAACAGCTCCTTATTGTGACTGATCCAGTCAAACATCTGCACAAAATGACAATCAGAGACATAACAACAGAAGTCATTACACATCATTACATTACAATGGCATTACATTATTACATTACATGACATTATTTCATTATATACATTATTAATAAACACACAAACTAATAACAAAACAGCTGAAGGAATCCATGTAGATAAGCACTCTGCTGTTAGATTTTAGTTAACAGACAGATTATTGCAAACATTCAGCAAGGTTTGCTGCATTGTCATGGCAACTTTCTTAATTAACATTAATGTAAATTATTTTCAGCAGAGTTTGAGTTTCACACATCAAAGCTTTAAGGAAATGTGTATTGCTTTAATAAATTCATAAACATACTTTAACTGAAAATGCAGCATAATGAATAATAAACATATTCCAATCATAATAAATATTCACAATAGCAAATAGTCATTCAAATTCTCTCCCATATTAAACATTATAAACAATTTATGTTTCGATACAAGATAACTGTCCTAAATAAATATTGCATTAGTACTCCAAATGAATTGCACTTAATCAAGATAAGAGCATAGAGACAGCATAATTGATAATCTAGTTGACTGCCTGCATTCCTATTACATTTAATGGAGGGTTTAATTTAATAGGTTTGGGCTTCAGTGTAAGAGAAGTTGGACAGAGGTATTAATTAGTAGAATGACTGCTCAATCTTGCCCTTTGACATAAGGAGGCCTGGCACAGCGACAGACAAAAGATTTTCAATCACATTCACCCTCAACAAGCGAAAGGTAGTGTAATCTATAGCTAAAAATAAACGCCTGCTCTCTGAATAAAATGAAATCATCGTAACAAAGCATCAGACAGGCCCCTGTGAGCGGCCCTTAGGCTCCCCACCTTATGTCTGAAGATTTATCTCTAACCCTTATATGATCATAAACAGGGGTGGAGTTAAAGGTGCAGTAGGTGATTTTTAAAAAAACCTTTAAAAAGTGAACTGGACCAAGAAACAAAACACACATGCTGTTAATAAAGGGGGTGTCTACTAATGGGGAAAAGAGATAGCTCGACACACAAGACATTAGCAGAATGAAAAAGAGAGATGGCAGATAAAAAAGAAGGAAAATGAGATCTAGATGTATTTTCATTTGTTTATTGTTGAGCCAAAATTTTGTTTTTTTAACTAGTCTTTGATCATCAATGAAACAGACTTGCCTTTGAGACATTTATTTAAATGAGAGTCTTTGCATGTGAAATGAGAAAGGATGCTTTCACAGACTGTTGGTCTGCTGTTAGCTTCTATATAGTTTGCTGCATCCTTTAATAACAGCCGTTTTGCAAAACTGCATAATATTGTGATATTGTTCACATGCAGAGCAGCAGCAGGGTTTATCAGACTTTCCTACATATTCTATTAGTTTTTCCTTTGTTTAAGTACAATATCATCTACCCTACTTCCTCATTACTAAGGCTGTGCAAAAATTGATACAGCTAACTACCGCAATATTCTTTTTATAATAGTATATCGATATTTCAACCACTAGTATCAATATATTTTTGATCATGTTTTAAATGGATTAAAATTTTGAAATGGATTTAAATTGGATATCGTGATATACTGTATTGTGATCCATGTACCGTGATATGTATTGTATCTTGAGGCCCTTGCCAATACACAGCCTCCCAGTAGGTGTCATTGACATGGAAATGTGTTAATGAATACTGACATATGTCAGAAATCCAGGTTACAGAATGAAACGTTTCTGCAGCTCAGTTTCATCAAATCATGTTTCTAGACCTGTTTTTTGGGTTCTTTAATATCTAACCTATGTTTATAGGAACTCAGAGATTTTTCAAGTAAATGAATGAATGGTGGTAGAGTGGTTAGCTCAAATCTCACTCAAATCTCACTACCTTCTCTGCATCCTGTTCAAACAGTCTGAGTTGGAAACACTGGTCCAGCTTCAGTTTCCTCAGGTGCCACATCTGGTGCAGGTGCTGTCTGGTGCTGTGGAGTTTATCCAGCAGGCTAGCGATCTTTGGAACCACACTCTGGAAGTCGGCACTTCCAGAGATACAGTTCCTCCCTGAGAAGCCATCACTGGAGCGGATACACTGCAGGAGTCTTTGACCTTCATGATCCAGCTCCTCCACAGGAGCCTTCATAACCTTCTTCTTCAGCTGGGTGTGCTCATCGATGAGTCTCCGAGAGCCCTCCACGTCCACTGGGAACTCCTTCTTGGCCAACATCTCCTGCAAGTCTTCTAGACGTGAGAGGAGATGAACAGCACTGGCCAGGAACTCCTCAAGAGCCACTCGGAGGTCAATCCATTCATCGTGGTTATATTCTAGAGAGCCCTCAAAGTCTTCTGTTAACTGAGACGGGTCCACTAGTTTGGTCAACCCCTCCACGGACACCATGTTGGTCTGTCAGCAAGAAAGGAGAAACAGACATTTCAGATTTGAGTGATGGTGTAATGACAGTCTGATGATGTGAGAAGACACTGCATATATTTAAACAAATAGAGAAAAAAAATATTTCCAATTCTTATGCTTCAAATTTGCATATAAGAATATCTTTAAATCAGGGTAGGCAATTCTTCAAAAAATTGGTTATGCTGGTTGAAAATCTCTCTACATACTTATAGCTATCACTAAGTGAAGTGGTCTAAATATATTCAGTTTATTTAGTGATTGCTATCAGCATGTGACAAGATTTTTAGCCAACATAACAAAATCTCAAAAATGTTGGATCTTCTGTGGAAGGCACATTAAACATTGATCAATCAATGCATTCATGCCTATCACACTATGTATGTGTCCATGTGCCTTGGAGGAGACATGGCATTGGAGAGTGCTCTGTAGGGAGGGTGGATTCTTATGCTTTCAAAGCTAGCTTGCTATTGCTACCCTCTCCAAAAATGTCTACCCTACCATTAAAAAGCTAGGGTTGTAAAGTTAGCTTTTGAGATTAATTAAATACGTTCCAATTTAGCTACATCAGAATCTGATATTCTAAAGTCTTACATGATGAAGAATAAATGACACACAAACAGCAGCTCAAATGAGGCAGCGATTCTGATTCTGAGTTTATACCTCAAAGGTGAACTTGGCACTGCCAAAATTAGTCTTCTGTTTCTGCCAGAAGTTGTCTGGTTTGATGATGAGAGCGACACAGATCTCAGCTGGAAACGCTTCCTGTAAGGTCTTCAGTAATGGCTTGATCAGCTCCCACTTAGATCCACGCATATCAATAATGACAGTGAAGCCCCTCTTACACACGTCCTCACTGACACCGAGAGAAGAAGAGGAAAAGATTACAGTCAACATTTCAGTCAACATGTGATAATACTGTCAAACCTGATATACACTGACATATACAAATGGTGTTTTGCTACAATGATGATACAATTTGCACATTGCTACAATGTGCTATGATACAATGTTACTATTTTCATATACACTATCAAGTTATTTACAGTATGTAGTACTGGCAGTTTATATTATTTTTTATATTTAAACACTTGTATTTATATTATATAGGCTACATACTTATATACATATAACAAAGTGAAACTGTATCTGTATTCTCAGCATATTTGTTCACATTTTATTTGGTATTTCTCTGACTTGCACAATGTTGCAAACTACAAAACAAGCATTTTCCTGTCAGATTAAGAGAACAGTGCCTGTATGAACAAGGCCATAGCTGATCATAACTGTAAGTTGTTGAGATATCTTTTTCAAGTTCTTGTACAATACATTGAATGTGGGCAATGATGATTACAATGCCTGTCTGTTCCTTTAGTCACAAGTGTACACAGGAGCCCACAGTGTGCTGCACATTTGAACACATTTTTGCATGTAATCCACTTTGGCTCCTGAATTTCCATATAAGTATCACTCAGAATTTCTTCTGCCAAATGCCATGGAGCATAATAAGGTCATTTGTTTAGACAGCTTTTGAGGAATTTCTGAAGGATTGTTCTCATCAGGTTAAGAAGAAACAGCCCAGCTTCTACTGGCTCATGCTTTTGAAGTAGCGCACAGAGATTGAGGGACAAAAATAACTGCCGGAGCCAACGCTTTAATAACGGCAAAATTAATAACACAGATCACTGCACGCCTTCAAGTAAGAAGGACGTGAACATCACAGAGAGTCTGTTCAAACGCTGTGTGATTAAAAACTACATAATAGAAGTCTCTCTCACTTCCTGCCATTTCACATCCTGCCAAACATATTACACTTGTTATTTGACAGGCCACTGCCAAACCCATGCTGTTAATGCTGAGTAATTTAATAGCAAATGAAAATGACACAACAAAACATCTTTCATCCCACACCAATTAACTCAAGAATCACAAAGAACTTGATTAAGTGTAGACATAATGTGTACATTTCTTTATTCTTTAACAGCACCAAGACTTAAATAAAAGTTGATATTATATCATCATCAATTTGTCCTAGCTGTAACTAGTCTTCAACCGAAGACAATAATAAAGAGAGATTAGAAAATAAAAACCCCCTATAAGGATCTAGAATATAAAGGTTCATATGAAATCATGCAAGCATGTAAAAGCTGTTAGGTGTCACCAGCTCAATATCATGTGTCAGTGCAGGAAACAGAAGTACATGAATCATAGCCTGAAGGGGGGTTAGAATGCTGACTCAATAACATTGATTTTCCCTCTCCACCAAACCAGCAGCCTGCTCTGCTTTACCGATCTGACACTGATGATGCAAGCTCTGCTGCCAAGGGGAAATTGAGCAGGGTCAGATTGTGTGTCTAGTGTGATATTTAGACATCCATAATGGACGTGGAGGACTTGTTCTTGCTAATGAGGTTATCTCTTCCTTGATGGAATGGAAAAGCTTCGAGAGAAAACCCTTTCAAACACATCTCTGCAACGCTCATACAGATTCGTCTTTAACCACATGACATCATAAAATGGGGTAAATAATACTTCTTAGTGAACCAGCAATGCTGTTCTTGTTTCATGTAAATAAGGTTTAAAGCTGGTTTGCATTAAAAAGCAGCTGATCGTGACAGAAGCTCAGAGGCCTCTGGGCACAGCGACACATCAAAACACACTTTGAATGATGATAAATCATGGCCTATGGGAAAGTGTGGGGGTGTCTCTCTCCTCTTTTTTCTTTCTCTTTTGCTCAGTCTCCTTATGAATCTCTCCTAATTAAATATTAAGTTCATCTTTGTTCAGTGCTTAGCTCACAGTCTTTGAAGTTGATATCTGAGGGCCAGCAGCATTAATTGGGCTCTGAGGTTTGTAAGTGATGACATATGCTTCTGTAGAAGTCGCAAATATTATTTCAGCTTTATTTTTTAAAAAATAAAAATATTAAAATTATTAATTAATAAATGTTTAATTTAAGAATGCTTCATTGTAATCCTTAATATACAAGTTGCTTTGGATAAAAATATCTGCTAAAATGATTCAATGTAAAATTAATGTCTACATTAATTTTTACAGGATAAAGACACATGAACATCCATAATACCCATGTCTGCACTGTAATTTGCTTATTCAGTGTTATTGAATGTATTCATTTTAAGCTCACCTGGGCACAGTGGACAGGTATGTGACAAGCCGCCTCATGTCCTCCTGTTTTATTCGGTCATGGTTACTCCGGGCGGGGAAGGTCAGAATGGGACCACCTCTCTTATCACGACCACCTGCAAACACCCCAGAGAACAAGTCATACAGGCATGTTTGCGCAGTACAAAGCAAACAGATTTTCCTCACTGTGTATCAAAATCTAAGGAGCTGCCTACCAAAGTATTATTTCTCGGCATTGTAAACCTAATGTTACATTTAGAGATCTAATGTCATATAGTCTATAGTCAGAGCAATTTTAGTCTGAGTGAGTCAATGAGTGTTTGCAAAAGATAAAGACTGGTTTGTGTTAAGGACATGAATGATCACATCATCTTGTCTTGAAGAGGTGTACTATTACTATTACTATTATTTCACGTGATGATTAAAAACAGGAGAGACCTGAGGCCATATCTAGAGACCAGAATTTGTATGGTAAAGCACCAAATTTACTTAAAATCTCAGTCAACACTCAAGTCATCTCAGAGATCTCACACTCACCAGATACAAATGCTATCTTCTCCCTCAGCACAGGAAGGACATCAGACGCTTTAATGCCTTCACTTCTGAAAGACCCTGAGAATGAAGAAAGAGAGTTTCACTGACCACATTATCACACATCACATTTCCACATATTACTAAATCTGATACTAAAACAAGAAAATCTTGTAAAAAATACCTCAAAACTTTAGTTAGGGGTGTTAACAGATAAAATGATGAACATTGTGCAATCTAAGTCCCCAAGAACTCATGCTGCTCTACGGAAGCACCAAGTCAGTGATAATATTCAATGTAACCTCAGTTAATATTGTTGACAACACATCCACAATATCAGTGTTTCTGATATTTTTAAGACTTTACAATTTTTCAATATTCATGTTTTGTAATATCTAAAATTGCATTAAATTGCATTTAAATGTACACATTTTAGAATATAATTATTTGAGGTTATTTTGTATTTTCTGTTTTCCTTATTTAGAATATTTTTCTAACTTGTCTGTTAATTTATTTTATTAAATAAAATATGTAAATATGTTTATCACACACTGGGATAATGTAAGCAAAATCATATTTTTATTTATGTAATTTAAACCACAAACATGTAAACACACAAACACACCTCAAATATCAGAGAATACCAGATACCATACATAAACCACAGTCTTATAAACAGACCTTGACACATACATTGAAACACTCCTATGTGCTGCTAGATAACTGGCTCATTAGTAAACAATAATAAATTACAATAAATTCTGATGACTGGCTTTAATTTCAATGCTTCACTAGGTACGTTCACATAGGTGGGATAAACCTTTTCATAAACTGATCAAAATATTAATAAAAATATTAATATTATACTTCTTTATTACAAAATAAACTTTGTTATTCAGGGTTTTCTTATATAGGTAATTAAGAGCAACATTAAGTGCATGAGATTGCACCTCCATTCTGAATGCAGCAAACAGGACAGAGGGTAATGTGTGCATGTCACTAATTATTTCGATTGAAAGTGCCGACACATTTAAATACCAGATTGTATTAGATAACATCTCATGTAAACAGTCAACCGGAATCCAAATTATTCCAAATTATTTTAATCAGAATGACAAGAAAGTGTGTGTGTTAACATGGCTAATTTAAGTGTTGTTGTGGTAGTAATTACGAGATGACAATACACACACACACACACATGAAGGGGAAGTATCTGATGAAGCAGGAAACACAAATCTTTTCCCCTTGACATGACAAAAGCTGTTTCCTCAGAAATAATGAACATCATCCATGCCCACTGTGAAGTGTCACATACATAAAGATCTCTACAGGAAAGATCATCAATGAGATCTCAGTAAGACCCCTATTAATAAATAATTGATACTTACATAATAAAAGATTTTAGAAGAAATGCGAGACAATAATGTTGACTGAGCCCACTAAGTCACCGTTAAGTCTCTTGAGTTATGAAACCCACAATAAAAAGCAATAAAATCTCCCTAAGGGTTTACAGTGATCTTTCACACAGATATATTCTGCCCTTACCTCCATTTATTATGAAATCTTTTAAAATCCCCCCCCACTGCATCCTTTGGGACCCTTTAATCTGACTATCATAAAACAGAGAGCTGAGAGATAGATAGAGAAAGAGAGGGAGACAGAGAGAGAGAGCGAGGACTACAGGGTTATGACATCTAACACTGAGAAGTCTCCTGACTGCTACACAAATGTCTCTCAGGAGCTTCACAGGGAAAAAATCCATGCTGCGTCTTCATAATAATGAACAACTACATTACAGAGATTCGGTGAGGAACTTGCTAACGAAAGAGCTGTTTCAGCAGTACGTGTGATTACGCATCACATCAGACTGATGTGATGTGTAAAAGCAGGATGTCCTTCAGCAGATAATTAGAAACATCTAACATGGATGAAAACAGTGACATGAACAAGAGACTGGGAGCCAAATTTACAGCAGTGCTCTGCCAGAGCAACAGGTGGATTGTTTGTGAGAGTTAACATGTTCTGAGATGCGTATAATGTGACCCGATTTGGATATACAACAACAGGGCTTTTCACACTGCACTTAACTCTGGGTTATCTTTGTTCTACACCCCACTTTTAACCCTGGACAGAGTAAGGTTTCATGTCCATAATTCAGAAGTGGGGTTAGCACCCTATTTTATAGGGTTATGAAATGCTGTTCCAAAGCAGGGTTAGCAGCACTTTTGCTGGGTTAACTCTGCATTGTGGTGCCAAATGTGTACAGTGTGAAACAAAATTTTAGCACATTTGAACAGCGCACGCCTCATATCACAAGCTGTGAGTCTATGACCAAAATAAAGTCACACAAAATCTGCATGCTGTGTAAACAGACATTTACCCAGGGTTTGGAATGACCCGATGTTAACTATATTAAGTGTGAAAAACTCTAATGACAGAAGACAATCATACACGCAGACAAGATACAGTGTATGTTTAGAATGGAACACACCGCCTAGAATGTTTCAAATAGTAAAATACTACAATGTTGTCAATGCTACATGTTAAGTTACATCCAGATATCATGGAAATAAATGCTGTTATTTGACATTATGACTCAATTTTCACATAAAAGCATTTATTATTTTTTGTAGTCCAATGATGAAGAGTAAGACAGACATAAAGATAAAACTTAAGTTAAACACAAATGGCACAAGTGTTGTGAGGGATGAACTGAGAGATGAGGTGCAGTAATGGGGACTGGATTACAAAAAGACTGAAGTTTAGGCAAATCTGATCTGCAGCCCCATTTATATGAGAGAAAGCATGACATCAAAGAGAGGACCGTCTGTCTGCACTGAGCTTACTTTAAAGACCTGCATTAGTGCTTAACCTGTCTGTCCTCTATGAGGGAGGCTGGAGGATTTATGAAGGGCAGAGGGTAAGTGCACTTCTCTGTACCTCTCTCTCTCTTTCTCTAGATATCCAGAACGTTGACATTTCTTCAGCCGTGTTATGAATGCTCCTCATCAGTGTTTTGTATACCATCAATATTTTCTTTTGCATGCTTTTTCCAGCTTGCTCTTTCACATTTATTACCTCATTATACAGTATTAATAAAGCCATCAGTGTCACATTTAGAAGTGTACTGTATTCATTTTGTTTTACTTAAACCTATAATTTCTGCGCCACTAGCATCAGCAAATGGAATTTCAAAAATAATGACTGGTATTCCAGGGCTCTTTATATCCATTTTTTTTTATTATGATGAAAAGCAAACAGGAATGTAATTAAATTTGTTAAAGAAGTACTGATATTAGTTTACTGGAGGATTCTACTGTCTCACAACTCAGAATAAGGCCACAGATTTCACCAGATACAATGTGAATAGAGCTTTATTTTCAACCATTTAACAGCCGGTATGATTAAATTCTTCATCCACAGACAGCTGGCAGCAATGAATGAATGTTAGCAGATTATTTCAAATGTTTACTGTGATTACTGGTTTCAGCATCATGAATGTGTGTGTACGAGAGAGAGAGTATTGTGAAGACAGACTGCTGAGAAATGTACAAATCATTTGTTTATAAGAAGAAATAACTGCATCAGTAAAATCACGCTATGGAACAAGACATTTAGTTTCTAAGGCATGTATTACTATTACTATTGCTCATAGGGTAGTGATTTAAAACAACCCCAATAATAAGTACAAAACATCAGCTTTGTTTGTGCTATAAACATAACCTACACCTAAAGTCAAGCACTTCAGAGGCATGCATCTTACTGAGAGATGTGACATTACTTTTCTAAGAGGCAATGAAATCATCAAAATATATATATATAGACTTACAGTGAACAATAAACCCATGTCATATCTAAATTCTAAAATATAATAGAGATAGAATATAATAGGAATAATAGAAAGTGGGTGATTGTCTGCAAAAAACATTCAATTTAATTATTGTTACTTTATTAGCTAAAAATACAAACAAATAAGCAACATACAGCAAATCCTTCATAAACAAACACACAAACACAGTAGCAATAAGATACATCTTCCTGCTGTTATGGACACAGTAACACTGTGTGCTAACCAGATGAAATGCCACAACACAACTACACATGGGATCTTTTCCATGTTAACTGGAGTTTTGATGAGCAACAGCGTATTCTAATTCAGTTTCTATTCTCCTTATGTGTGTGCTGCAACCAGATTTTATAAATGGTCAAGATTTTACAAACCCTGTAGTCTGTCTTAAGGAAACAAGAATATCCAAAGGGTTAACTCTAACAAAGTGTATTCCATCAGTCACAGAATATACTTTGAATAGTGTTAAAATAAGTTTATTGTTAATCTGATTATGCATTTATTTTGTTGTGAGTGGGAGACAACAGTGTGCTTGCAGAGAGAGAAACCACCCGCCACGCTCTTTCAGCACTGGAGGTAATTTGAAAAGAACATAAATGCATATAAAAGGTGATAACACAAGTAGATTTTTATATTAAACAAGTACTTGCCCATTCAAAACACACTGCCATATTGATAAGGAAGGTGATTGACAGGGCTTTACTAAGCAGTTGCTATGGTGTTCGGAGTGTTTGTTATTGCGTTGCTATGCGGTTACTGGGATGCTGTTGGTACCTTTTATTTTGGTCCCTTGGTCCCTACAGTCTATGGGTCAGTCTATGGGTTGTTTTTACTTAATTTATTGTCCATGAGGCATAAAGTGCCTGTTCACTTAGAAAAGTAATAGCGCACTGCTCAACAACACGTGATTTGACATAACTTTCACATTCATAGAACAAACGGTGTATAATGAGTTACGTTAAAGTTGACCATTTAAAGTTTTGTTCAGGGATTTGTTCAAGTTCAAGTGTGAGCAATAGTAATATGATGCAACTAGTACTAGCAAACACATTACTTAGTAAACACAACTAATTAAAGGCTTGATTACACCAAAAATAAATCAGGCAGAATTTACCCTCAAGCTTACATAAACACTAAAGGAACACACACTCTCTGGACCTCAACATAACTGACTTCTGCTATCTCACAATCTACCAGCAAATGAAAACACACTCCCACACACCCTGAATGCTTGGAACTGCACCACACGCATGTCAACAACCAGTTAACACGCCATCTAACATTCAGCCTTCATTCTTTCATAATAAACTGTGCCTACTGTCTTTTTGACTGTTTTCCAACAAAAACTTAATGACATTCCTGCACCCCCTCATGCAAAAGAACTGAGAAATCTATAAAGTATTGATTGAGAATGCATGTCATGCTGCTAATTAGAAGAGGAGAGGTGAATCGATGTGCCACCAGGACCACCAATATGACCCGCAGCAACCAAACCTATAACTAAAGCCCTGGATAAAACCCAACAAATCCAACACACGCTACACATACCAAAATCAAAGCATAGCAACACATCAACCAATCTAGTATATGAATAATGTTTAAAGTGATCTTACACAGTTAACCTTAAGTTAAAGTTATACAGTATATCTGTCTACAGTGCTTCCACAGATGAAACTTCAGAAACTCCTTGGAACAATAAAGGAAGCATAAAAAGCCCATCATCTATCTGCAAAATATAGGGTAATTCTTTCACACTTCATATGGCAAAACTGTCTAACCTCTATAACCTCTTTAGATCCACATGATAAACAGGAAAGACAGCAAAACACATGCACACAGCATACACTTCCACAGCACACATCTCTCATTATCAGTCTCTCTGATTGGAGGATAATTAATACTATTCAATCAGGATATTGACAAGAAAATGTGTGTGTTTGTGTGTGCTTGTATTGATGTGATAAAGTCTGTCTGACCAAGGTCTATGACATAACAACAGATGGACAGAAATTGATCAGTGACTGGTCAGTGATTACAACAGAGCATCTATAAGACAAACACACACTCTCACAATAATACACAATTACAACTTATAGTTAGCATGATGAACAGGTTTACAGGTTTGTGGCACTGAACACTGAACATGATCTGTTTATGAGCTATGTATATATACAGTGTTTATCCATTGGGCTAGACATTTTTAATTTTTAGCTTACCTGACAAAATATTTTTGTGTTTATATATTGTGTTTATAATCTTTTTTACAGTGCAGGTTTATAGAATATTAAATTCACTCAGTTCTGTGTTTCAGATAGATTTCAGTCTCTGTGTGTACTCAGAAGTGTACATTCAGATTCCCCAACACTAAACAGATGTCCAAGTAAAATCTTTCTGACAATTGATGCACTTCTGGCTATCCCATAATTCCCAACAGACAGAGCCCTACAGGTCAACTACATGAGCCAGTTCACACAATTTAGGCTGAACAAGGACAAATACACATCCGTTACTGTCCTCAACTCTCAACCACCCACCGACCCCCCCACACACATACACACCACTCATTTTCCAGCACATAAGCCACAGCTAATTAGTAATTAATGCAGAGAAAGACATATAGCAGCACACTGGCTTTGATAATCTGATTTGATTTTGAAAAAGCTTTTATGACCGAAAGAGATACAGTTCAGACAGACAGGAGACAATTTATAAATCACATAACCACATACAGTATATGAACTTCCAAACAAAGGGATAACCGAGCGTCTGCTAGCAATTATATGAACGAGGGAGAGAGAAGTCCATATGTTCTTCATTAATCACCAGTGAATGCTGTGATTGTCTTCATCACAACATCTCCAGATGTATCTCTTGTTCTCTGTTTTCTTCTTCTCTGCTTCTCTACAGCTGTATTTCCTCTCTACATAAAAACCATTCAAAATCCAGGGGCTGTTTACACAGCAATGTAAAAGTGCAAGTTTTTGAAAATGAAAAGCTTTTGAATACATTTCTGTTTTCCGTGCAAATAACAAAAACGCAATTTTGTGAAAACGATTACATCAGGCACATGTATAATATGTGTTCAGTCAATCTAGCACAACTACTGGCCTGACATGCATAATACAGCGTTGTTAAGGGTTTTCACGGATCCTTTTGACAACACAAATGTGTGTACATCTCGAACTTCTTTGAGAGGTTTACTATTTTTCAGTCCATTCCACAGAATTTTCTGCAGAACTGTTTCCACAAAATCGGTACAAAAATGTATACAACTAAAAAGAAAACAAAAATCTTTACATTTGAACATAAAACAGTATTTTCAGTATACCTGATATTAGCATGCAATCATTAAATAAACAAAATCTCTCCCCTCAAAAATCCGACTGTAAGTGGCCGCAGGAGACACATTTGAAATGCATGTTAATACCAGGTGTAAACAGCAATCTGTCTCAGCTGGATCTAAACAGCATGTATAAATGTAGCCAATGGAACACACATGTATTCTCCAGTGTTTTAATCCTGACGTGGTGCTGAGGGAATCTGGATTTTCTCACTCAAGAGAAGAAAGAGAAAACAGGAATTGTGCTTGAAAAAAAGAAATTAGTTTACAGCAGCTGTTGCTCCAAAACCTCCAAACCAGATATCTGATATTCCCCTCAGCTCTTCAAATGTAATTATGGGTATGATGACCTCACACATTACAGTATCTGCTACATACTTCCATACCACTGACAAAGAAGTGCTGTGGTGGTACCAAGGTCCACTGATATTATCAGATGGTAATACCATTGTACCATGGTACATACAGTATGAACCATATACTATAATATTTACATTGATCTCCATGGTATGTTTTTTAGTTGGTGATAGCAGTGCAGATATTGAAATTCAACACAGAACTACCACCGCAATGAAATTCCAAGAATAATCTGAAAGAACAGATATGTGTTCGACCTGTCATGAACAGCTTCCTGTCCTGTTTCAGTAATACACTGAATAAATTGGGATTCCTCTAGAGATGCTATAGCTACACAAATAGCACTGTCACAGTGAATGGAATTCTATGCTAATGCCAGATCACTCCTCATTAGTTTTTCCTGCCAGTGTGGAGATGGATGTGAGGCTACCTGCGGGAAACCGATATCCCAGCAGGGAAAAAGACTGACGGGGAATGCTTGTTATCCACAGAGCTCCTGTCACCAGTCATTAGTGCTCCCCATTTCTAAAGTTTCACACACACACACACACTAAACTACTCAAAACTATTTCTAAGACTTCCAAATGGTGGTCAATCTCCTTATTCTATACTTTATCCTTTTACAAAGCATAAAGTTTTCTACAAAAAATGTTGACTAATGTAAACTGAATATGAGACGAGAGATAAATTCTAGATAAATGTATGTCAGTTACATTTTTCTTATTTCCTGCATCACTATGTGGAAATTACTAGCATATGGTAATATGGCCAATAATGAGGGAGTGCAGAGTAGATGACTGATTCATAAGAACTGCATGTAATGAAGACAGATTGCTGTACCTTGTCTTCAGCTTAATCAGCTCTGAAATACATCTCAGCTTTCATTAAGACCTTCCTTTCTCTAGACTCTCTAGCTGCTCTGTACTGAAAGCTCAGAGCTGCTGACCTAAGCAGCATTTTTAGCACTTTTAGAGTATAAATATACTGCCTTATAAGATATCTAATTTTGCTCAAAATCTTAGGCAGTATGACGTACGCTACTGAAAAATGTTTATGATCACTTACCTATAAAGTGTTTTTTATGATCTTAAAAGTCTTTCAATCTGAAGTCGTTTTCTCAAATGTTGGAAATAAAATGTATAGACAATAGTATAATTATGCTAATTTAAATTAATTTCTGTCATTAGAAAACATCTCAGGTTACCTATGTAACCCTGTTCCCTGAGATGGGGAATGAGACGCTGTGTCAGCTTGACGTTATGGGGAAAGAGTTCATGCATGCCGAGTTTGAACAAGTGTAAAACCAGGCCTGTTTATAGTCAAGTTCAAGGTCAAGTGATGTAGCATTGCATGCCACATAGCCTTTAAAAAGCGCCTGCAAAATACGTCATCAGCTTAGGTCTGAAGAAAGGTTGTATGGGCGAGACCGAGATGTGGCGAAGCGATGCAGCGTCAGGGAACAGGGTTACATACGTAACCTGAGACATTCGTCAGCTTGCCGCTATGGGAAAGTAATACCCACTACGCCACAGTGAGGGAAGGCCTGCCCCGAATGCTGTGAAACAATGGCACAGGGCAAAGGAGCAGATTTAGGCTTGTTAACCCAGGAGGACCTGAGCGCCTGGACTTGAGTTCAAGTCTAAACTATAAAATTAAATAAATGTGTACGGAGAGGACCAGCCTGCTGCAGCACAAACATCACTTAGGGATGCCCCCTAGACAGAGCCTTAGATGATGCTACACCCCTGGTAGAATGGGCTCTAGTGCCCAAAGGTGACACAAGGTCACAGGTCTCATAGGCCAGGGTAATATCATCTGTGATTGCACTGAGATAAGCGCGGTTTTGTGACCGCATTACCTCGTTTGCTGCCACCAAAGCAGACTAAGAGCTGAGAGGTTTTACACCACTGGCCTGAGCGGTGGACATAAATCCTCAAGGCTCTGACTGGACACAACAAATGAAGCCTCTCCTGCTCCAGCGAATCAAACGGTGGAGGACAGAAGGCTTGAAGTACCACCGGGTGACCAGCCGCAGCAGGCACCTCGGGGATATAGTCTGTTCTAGGGTGCAAAATGGCTTTAACACAGCCAGGGGCAAAATCCAAGCAGGCAGAATCTACAGCTAGAGCCTGTAGATCTCCTACTCTTTTCAGTGATGTAAAAGCCAAAAGTAGAGCCACCTTCAGAGTCAGGAACCTATCCAAGGCTGACTCTAGGGGTTCAAATGGAGCCAAAGATAATCCCCCTCAGGGGCAAGACCCACAGTTTCCAGATCTCTGGCCAGGGGTGAAAGATCGACCCCCGAGCCTGGAATAGGAGGTCTCTCTGCACTGGGAGCTCCCAAGGAGTCCTGTCCAGAAGAGACATTATAACTGAGAACCAGACATGGGTCGGCCAGAAGGGCGCTACTAGAAGCAGACGAACTCTGTCCTGACGGACCCTGGCTAGGACTCCCGGGAGCAAGAACTAGAACGTGTTGAGGTATAAGAGGAAGTGTTTCAATGCCAGAAACACCACCCTCATTTTCAGACAGTTTATATGCCAGGAGAGATGTGGCCATCGAGAACCGCACCCCAGCCTGTGAGACAGACGTCCGTCATAAGAATCCTGCGACGGCTTAATGCTCCTAGAGTGGGACCCAAGGTAAGAAAACGGTCTGAGCCACATAGAAAGGGTACAAAGCCCTCGGCGTGTAAACCTTACCACCCTTAGCGGGTGGATTTTGGGATGAAACCCATTTGTTTTTAGCCAGAACTGAAATGGTTTCATGTGAAGCAAACCCAAAGGAATCACACTGGATGCTGCAGCAATGAGACCTAACAGCCTCTGAATTTCGGCCTAGTCGAACGCTGCCCCACAGCAGCAAGGATGGACTCCACACATGCAGGAGACAATTGTGCCTGCATCGTAGTGGAATCCCAAATTACCCCCAGAAAAGTAGTTCTCTGAACTGGAGAAAGCATACTCTTCTTGGGATTGAGTCTCAGCTCCAGGCACCTCATATGAGCTAACACAACATCTCGATGCTGTGTAGCTAACTCTTGAGAGCTGGCCATGACCAGCCAGTCATCTATGTAGTTCAGAATGTGGATGCCCTGGAGTCTCAATGAAGCCAGGGCTGCATCCACGCACTTTGTGAAGGTGCAGGGCGACAGAGCTAGGCTGAAAAGAAGTACTCAATACTGGTAGGCTTCGCCCCCGAAAGCGAACCTGAGAAACTTCCTGTGTTCCGGCAAAATCTCGATGTGAAAATATGCGTCAGCAGAGCTTTCTAAAGACAAAAAGCTGATGACATATTTTGCAGGCGCTTTTAAAGGCTTTGTGGCGCGCAATGCTACGTCACTTGACCTTGAACTTGCTTTGACCTTGAATGTGTTCAGAAGTGCTTTCCCCATAGTGTCAAGCTGATGCAGCGTCAAGTTCCCTCGAAAGGGAACTACATTTGTATAAAGTTTTAGAAATGGATGACGTTTATGAACAATGAAAAAAACTCAGCATAGGGAACTCCTTCATTACTGTCACCGCAAGGTGATGCTGCAAAGAACTAGACAGTAAAATGCCAACAAAACATTTTTGCAAATTTTAGCCAATGTGTGGCTACATTAAATGTGCTAAAATATAACATGGTTTGATTTATTTGGAATTTTAGTCACAACACAAATTCTCATAACTACTTTTGTGTTATCTAATAGTTTAAATGAGTTTATTATTCACAAAAGTGGAGGAAATATTAACAATGAATGAGTAAGTGATTATATATTTTTGATAAATATTCCTATCAACCTGTCTAGTTTTAGGTTTATGATTAGAGCTGGGTTTGAAACGTTCTATCCTTGTCCTTTGGTTTTTAGGAGTAGTTATGCAGGTAATCTTCATGAAAGCCACTGTGGATGTCAATGGAGAATCTGGAATTCCACCAACCAGCTAACAAAGCCTCCGTCACTACAGCACATTCTGCATCTTGCTCCTGTTGCTAAGGTAACAAGATCCAACAAAGTGGGGAGGTTAACTACTGGAATTACAAGCATGTGGGAAAAAATTTCACTGTCTTCACATATACTGAGACACCAGCTCTCTCAAGACAGTAGACCATACGCATAACATACCGATCATGACTAAAGGTGAAACCTCACATGAGGAAACATCCATAAACACAACACCTCTGACAGACAGACAGATTTTTTGGGTTGTTAGGTATAATTATCTGTTGTTAGTTATAATCTGTCCAACCAATGGAAGATTGGAGAGTTAGAAAATCATTTGGAAACAATAATTATTTTTGCAATTCTGTTTGGTGCCTCTAGTGCGGTAAAATACTTTACCTTCAATAAACTTAACTGATGTGCAGTATTAGGATCCAGCTTATTCAATCAGATATCCAATTATAAACACAACTTAAATAAGCCCTGAACAGAAGCCTGTACGAGGTTGAAGGAAGCTCTCTAAATATAGCCGACATTGAGGCATGAGCTGAAATGCCATTGTTATTCATCCAATGTCAAACTGAAGTCTCACTGCTGTGTGAGGGTAATGGGCCTTGACCAAAGGCAGAGTGAGGACACATGCAGAACATTTTCTAAAGGAGGGAGAGTGTGTATTTACCTACACTGACACTTCACTCCACTGCCCCGAAGGATAAATCTCAGATGGTAAATGGAGCAGGGTTAAATTGAGTGAGCATATGTGTGTTTGTGTGTGTATAAATCAAAACGCCAAATCCATTTTACCCACTATGCCTCTTCCCATTGGTGTCAATCTGCCAGTAACAGTGCAGTGGAGCATTCAGGATCTGTCAATCACCTCTTCCCACTTCTTGGAATACTGTACATTCTCCATGAATACAGCACTAGTCTTCTCCATTAGGACCGTGAGGGGATTGTCAAAGTCTGTTCTGTCAAACAAATTCCAGTCCAGACAGACCAACTCTTGCTTTATGACCGTGATCTACAGCATTGTCCAGTTTAGTCTAATTTACACAAGAATATCAATTTTACAAATGAACTGAAATTGACTTCTGGATTTGGAGGAGAAATCACACAGACACGTTCAGACTGGTGCAAGAATATGAAGCCTGGTATAGAAATTAGCCAACTACAGTACATGAACCACCTAGGCTGCAACCTTGTGTTTAGACTGCCCATGTTCAGTCTTAACAGAATACACCTGGGGTCTAGTGAGAGAGCAGACAGAGCCTGTGAGATCTTACACAACAATCCCACCATAGCATTCAAAAAAGTAGAAATCAGAGAACAAGCTGTATGGTGTCTACAGATTAATACAAAGAAAGAAAAAATAGACAAGAAAAATTTGATTACAGTATTATCCTGGAATAAAGAAAAAATACAAGGTCATTCAACTGGTCAAGGCAGAACATTGGTTAAATATGGATGAAAAATCAAGTCCATGACAAGAAGTTCTACTCAAAGAAGACTGACACAACACTCTACACATAACTGCTTGGCTTTACAGAGACCCTTTTCCTGACAATAAAATCTGGCTTGAGTGATCTGATCATATAACATAAAGCAAGAGGTCATTGTTCTGATACCACTACTGAGAAATTTTGAAGAAATCAACAATTGATGAAGTCAGTTCAACAGGCTATCGAAAGAAAACAAAACATGTCCAGATGCTTTAACCACAAATATTTTAAACATTATACTAACGAAAAGTGGTAAAAGCTGTTTAATTTTTATTTGCATATTTTTTGAAGACCATATTTGGTTTACCTCCCTACATTATCCTCAAGGAATACAGTAAATGAGATCTGTGAGACTTGTGAAATTTTGGGAAGTAACACTAAACCTTTACTGTTCTTTAATGTGCTTTAATGAAATGCTTTGTTTAAAATCATTAAAATCAGAGCTGACTCATAAACCAATTGAGCACAAGGCTGTGTGACATCATCCAGGGCATGGGTTTGTATAATCACAGTGTCTTTTCTCTATTACTGAAGATCAAGCCCTGTTGTGACAGTCCGGCTCTGAGATCAGTTTCTGGCTCAGCCCTGACACTCTCCCTCCAGCACACACTTGTTCACTGTGAGGCTCAGTCTGTCACCCATCTGTTGGCCGAGTGGATGCCAGATAAACAAAACTCAGCACTGATCTGAGAGCAGTTAAATTTTAAAGTTGAGATCATTCAGTGCTGATCAGAGAAGGCTAATCACTGATGTGAGACCTGATAGAGTCTGTTGTGATATCTGTTGTGTTGTCTTTAGTGTCTGTACCAACCTGATCTAATAAACTCCTTTACAAGGTGGCGAGATTAATTTGCACAATGTGGACTGATCAAAAACGTATAATCATTCATAAAGTAAGCAAGCATGAGAGTCCACCTTTAACCACAGACCTAAACCTATAACCACTGGAAGAAGGCAGATTGTATGAAAACGTACCAAGGAAATGGTAAATGGAAATGGTATTCATATGAATCATATAAATTAAATGAATTCAAAATAAATTAATCACCAATACACTTAACATACTAGACATTGTCCCATATGTTACAGATGCTGCTGATAAACAGTTTTCTGAAAGTTTTTCTGAACCTGAAACTCTCACTTTAAGAAACTACAGAACTCTGAATGAGTGCATAAGTAAAAAGCTTGAGCTTTTTTGAATCAGAGCTCTGTAGTGCTTGATGACAGCATATTAAAACATCAAACATAACATCCTAGCCCTGAGAGCAGTCTCATCCCTGCTCAGCCACTGAACCTGTTCTTGTAATTACTGAAAGCCACCAGGTGGCTAAACACTTGTTCGCTACTTCCCCACAACGGAAGAGTCTCGCTTGATCTCCCCAGCAGTCCTATCCCTCCCTGGAGACAAACATGGGAGTCAAATGACTGCAACAAGACAGCAGGTGTTGCTTTATTTAACACAGATTTGGAGCTCTAAAAACATTCAGAGGGAATTCTGGGTTGTCTCACGTCTAGCGAGGCATCACACATACATGTCAAAGTCGACGCCTCATGCCAACTCATGCTGAGGTTTTGCATTTGTGGTGTATGGCTGTCTGCCAGTACTGTGGTGATGGTGGGTCTCTAAGAGGGGTCTGCTACTGGATAGCTACAGCATGTATTTATTGAGAATTGCTAGAAACATCTGTTAAGAAAAACCTCCAATGCATTCACAAGCTGTTCATGCTGACATGAAGAGATAAGAGATGGGTTTTGTGCCTCACAGCTGAAGGTGAACTCTAAAGAAACATCAGGGCACGGAAAATACTGGAATATTCCCTAAACAAGAGCTGAACATACATTTAACCTTTGAACCCTCAAATTTCCACAGTATTTTCATAACAAGTGTGCTATTGCTTTTCCAAACAAACAGACATTTTACCAGGCAGATGATAAAACAGGCTGAAAAATTTAAACATCCATTTAGGAGGCTGAAAAACTTAAACATTTTAGCCCTGGCAAAGCGGTGGCTAAAGCACTAACCCTAAGCCTTACCAACTGCACAGGGATGCCCTGACAAGCACTTACTAGACTCTAGCATTGTTGTGGTTAACTTCTGTATGCGCTTTTATAAGGAGCTCTCACTTTTTCTCAATCTAGTATTATAAATGTGAACTTTGAAATGAGGACTCATATTCATATTCTCATATTTCATATTGTTACAAGTAAATAAATAAAAACAAAGAATTTATCTGTCTTTCTTCCTACCAGTCTGTCTGTCTGTCAGCTCACGTGAATCGTCATGATGAATTTAAATCTCTCTCAAGAACATCGGTCACACACTCAATGTATAGATCATGTTTAATGTCACCGTTTTGTTTGTTGTCTACTTTGTAATTATCAGTGAAGAATGGAGATCTTATCCTCTCTTTTCCTCTCTGTTGTCTCTCATCATCTCTCAGTTCTGTTAATTACAGGACTGTAACTTTGAGACCCCAGTCAACCCCGACTAGCAAATTCTGTGGCTACATTACAGAAACCCAATCATATCCACAGAAACTCATACATCTCAGTGTCACGACACAGAGCTTTCTCATTACAGCATGAGGATTAATTACAGATAAAAAACACAGACAAACAGTCTTTGAATTAGGGTCGTGTACATGAGAGGCCAAGGTGGTACAAAGCTCAGCTCAGCTCTCGTGTTAACTGAGTTACTTGGAACAAATCAGCTCATTTAACACACATTTGACTGTATGTTAAAAATATCAGACAGCAGATCTCTTACAAAAATTTGCCATTAAATCTTTGCCATTAATCCTGATAAACTCCAGACAACTCTATTGCTCGACTCACTTGGCAGGTTCATTAAAGTTCTAAAGCTGAGCTCCAAAATGTCACAGAATCACAGAATCAGAACTTTCTTAAACTAGTGTATTTTCATCTGAACACCACAAAATTAGATATCTCAGACACGAAACATAAACACATAAGATCCTTTCAGTGAGGTCAGATTGTCCAGGATGTATTTTACCATAGTAAACCTAAACCTTTAAATAGAAATGTAGAAATTTTAATTGAACTGTCATTGTGGGCTGAGCTGACCTACTGAGAATCATATCAAAACTGCATATAGACAATACACAGAGAGCTAAAGAATGTCTGTTAACCCCATGACAGACACTGTATGTGTTTACAATCTCCATCAGCACTTTTAAAAAAGACCATTTTTAAAAGGGAGAGAGCGGTGGAGAGGAGCAGTGTTATTATTGTGGGAGTAGTATCACCATTCATCATCTTTACTGAGGTGAGATTTACACAAGCTGACACTGAGACAGAGAAATGTTGTGAAAGCCGAGAGTAAATGAACTGCGTGATATCAGCAGAAATCCAGGAGCCCCAATCTAATGTCACTCCATTAGAGTGCTGACAGATCTCCTCAGAGAGCCTTAAACCAGAACATTCCTCCCCAGCCAAGACCTCTGCAAAGAATGAGTCTGAAAAACACACAACAGCTGAGAGAGAGATAAGGGTGGACACAGACTGGTGTCTGCCATTGTTCTGAACTCTCCTAATTCCATTCCAGAACCACCATGATCAAGATCAAGAGGTGTTGCTAGAAAATAACTCATTGTTAATTTGGTGTGTTACATATTTACCAGTTAAGATATGATTGCACTGGTCCTGAAAACACATTTAGATTTAGATTCAGTAGAACCGTATATTATACCTTGTTTAATAATCTGTACTTTGGGGCAAACTGAACTGTAGAATGAAAAAAATTAAATCTAATTGCTTTGGTAATATGTAGACAGTCATTTATGGGTGTTATTGTACAAAATTAATTAAATGAAGCTTTTTGTGGTATTATTTTTAGACGTAGGTAGTAGGTAGTAGGACCTTTAAGGCATGTAAAAACAAAACAAGCTATTTGTTGATCAGTTTATATGTTGATCACACAGTCTCTTTAATCAGTGTAGGCGGTTCTCTGCATATGTGTGTGTGTTTGCTATCTCATTCTCTAAATTGTGCACAAACTGTCAGAAATATCAGATTAGGAGCTATTCTATATTCTAGAATCTATTAAGATCAAAAATTAAATTAAACAGTTAATAACATTCAAAGGTTTGGTCCTACTAATCAGGACTCAAATAATCATGTTTAAATAATGTCCACAGGTTTCTGAGAGGGTTAAGTTTAGGGGTAAAAGACATCAATTTCATTAGCCTGGTATACAATAGTAATATACAGAATACAATGGTAGTCTTTGTCCTCACTAAGGCATCATGAGTAATTAATTATTATGGCTTTTAACAGTTGTCCCTTCTTTCTCTTTTCTAACGATACTACTACTCTCTCTCTCTCTCTCTCTCTCTCTCTCTCTCTCTCTCTCTCTCTCAGCAGTACTGTTTATTTGCTTTTGGTTTGTGCTCCAGGAGACTGGGGGAAGACAAAAATCTTTGACATTCAGTTCAGTCTCCTGTCTGTGTCTCTTCATCCCAGTTTTAAATCCTGGCACAGTATTGCTGTTCTTCTAGACTCCTCTAGCCATTTTACAACAATCTTTGATCTGATGTTTAAAGTATGTTTAAAGTATTAAAACTATGAAAAACATGAAACTATATAGTGTGATTTCCAAAATAATTTTGTGTATATTGAACTAAATATACTCAACATTTCTTCCCAAATTTACAATAAAAATGATGTCAGCAGGTTTTGGTGACAGAACTATCACACAGGATGTGCTGAGACAGAGATTTGGTTACAGTTGTTTTAATTGTTAGGATACATTTCCTGATATGTACAACCAGAAGTCCACGAACCTGCTGTATCACTTTTTTCATACATTCATTTTAAAACCTTTTTTTTAGCCCAGACGATTATGTAAATGATTTACATAAACACAATTTATTATATTTTGAGAATATACAAAACGACAACAATTTATACTAAAGTGAACAAGAAACTAGCATAATAGTACTGTAATCTACAATACCAGTTAAATTTGGTTGTTAAATTGATCTAATGATCTTAAAAACCTTTTAAATACATTTTATAATAAATTTTTGGAGACAAAATAAAATAGTGTTGGGATTTTACTTCTGTCATTAGAATGAAAATCATAATTTGATTTTATTCTTTTAAATGGATGATTTGGACCAAATAATGAAAAAAAGCCAGCAATCAGAGCCCAGAATAGATGAGATACTGTTTAAAATCATCTCAGTGTGACACTTCAAGAAACTGGTTATAAAATGTCAAGAAAACATGCATGTAAATTCTAGGCAAAGGGTTAGAATATAAAAAATGCTAGTATATAACCTAGATTAATTTATAAGTAACATTTGTTATTTAATAGTATTTATGAGTTTACTATTAAGTTTTTATAAGTTTTACTATCTAAAATGTGTAAAAAATCGTAATAAAGTGTGGGTATATAAGTATTTCTAAACGTTTGACTGGTACTGTACATAAATAATGGTTTGTATGTGAATTAGAGAGTACAGATTTCTGTCATTTATCTTCTAGGCTTCCAAAGAAACAGTCCACATTGTTCAGGGTATTTGGCTATGAGAATTAAGTAAAACACATTTTGGAACATAAGGCTTCACACATACACACAGCTGTACATTCTACACACTGTATATGTTTTTCTACAGTCATGCTAAATGCAATAAGCGAATAGAAGAATGAATAAGACCTCCACCAATTAGGCCTGTGAATAATAGCAGAAAGGAAATGCCTGACGCATCCTCAAATGAGTTACTGGAAACATTCAGTGATGAACTGCATACAGTGGCTGTGAAATCTCAAACTCAAGGACTATGGCTTTTTCCCAGCACAAATATTACAATAAATCACCACAGTATGCTCTTTCTGATTAACAGAACCAGAAAATGAGAAACATTCTGTTGCAGAGTCTTCTATTCGACCAGGCGCTGTAATAAAACCAGATAGAACTGTTACACAAAACTGGCTTTCTTTAATAAACAACGTAAGCAGAACAAAACGCGTTTATGTTCAGTAAAAAACAATGCTTTATTTCTGCTTATGCACCATGGGAAGGAGAAGTCTACATGTTATGGTCTAGGGTGCAATTATTGCTTGACAGAGAAACAAACCACTGCTGGTCCTTACACATAATCAGAAGAGCTACACTGCAACAACCAGAACAAGCAGAAGAGTCACATTCATATTCCTTTACAAAAGGCCATAGGCTATGTTATATAGAGTTATTTTCCCTGAACTCTACTTAGAATATCAGTCAATGTGTCTTGCATCAACAACAGTCATTTAGTTTTAATTAAACACTGTTTTGCTACTGTACCTTTAAGACATCTGTATGTAAATGACCTCTCTTATGATTAGAAGTGGTGGCTAATTTTAATACAGATATAGAAAGCAGACTTACCAACGGCTAATATAATCTTATTTTTTGAACAGTTATATTCAGAATATTTTTTCTTCATATTCAGCCAAACTCACCTGGTTATTAATACACCTGCAAAGTTGATTACTTGTGTTGCTATTAAAAGGGTTATAGGTTTCAACTAAATTTGCAGTTACTAGTATAAATAAATGGTCTGGGTGGACTTTACTTTGTGAAAAGTTTATTTTACTCACTCATCAGGCAGCCCGCAGGCCTCATCTGGCCCATTAACCGTTATTTTGTGTTCCCTAAAGTGTCTATATATTAATATATATACTTTTAATAACTCTCAATCTCCCAACAGTCAAAATATACCAAGAGATACAAAAGATTTATGACCTCTTAAGTTTAATACCTTTGGTATGCATAATACAACATAATACAATCTTACATATGAACACTCTTATATATTATATTGTATTGTATGTATATTTTATATAAAATGCAGTTTGCCTATTTAAATGTTTATTTCCAAATACTGTGTTAACACAACCTGACGGGCATTAATACAATTTCAATGCAATTTCAGTTGATTACTGACGTAGTAAATGTTTAGTCTGTTTTCCAGAAACTCTGCTTGGAATAGCCAATGAATTTGAATCTGACCCTTTAAAATAATTTAAACAGTGACGAAAACAAGCTGCTGGCATCAGATGTAAACGGACCCCTATTACTTGGCTCATTTACATTCAGACTGCAGCCCTCCCATTCGCTGTCACTCATTACCTAGGTAACAGCTAATTTGCATAACAGCTTGCTGGTATTAAAGGGCCAAATGGGAATCAACATAGAACATAGGATCAACATAGTAAAAGAGCCCACTTCATATTTTACCAGAACATAGAACAGTGCAGACCATTTGTCTGAATGAGCTAGGATAATTTTTGTAATTGTCAGCAAATGTATGTAAAAAAGTAAGATCTTTGGGTTTTCAACATTGTTACTTAATTACATTGTAGCTTAATTGATTGCAAAGTTTACCCCTGCTGTGTGTGTGTGAGTGTGTGTGTGTGTGTGTGTGTAGACCTCAGCTGTGTTGTCTGGATAGTTTGACCTTACATTAGCCAAACGAAACCAGCCTGTGCAAGTTATATTTTATACACAGCTAATTATAAATAATATACCCTAACCCAACTGACTTTCTGTTACAAAGACCCTTTATTTATTATATTTTATGGCTTTTTATTTTACAAATTAGGATGTCACAAAAATAGGGTTTTGTTGGGTCTTGCGCATTTCTGGGTGCAGTAGGTCTGGTTAAGTAGGTACACAAACACACCCTGCATTTTTAAGGTGAAATGTAATTCTTTATAGAATAAAAAATACAGAAAAAAATCAAAGGAAGTAAAATTGACCTTAGCATGCACTTACTCAGAAAGTAATCAGAAATGAGTAATATGAACTACAGCATTATCCCACCTCTTACAAACCCTATCAAGCTACCTTCATCTAATGCACATCATGCTGTGGGTACTTCAAGAAACCCTGGAGAGATGTTTGCTTTGGCTTAACTAGAAGATCCATACTGATCTGTCTCACCTCCAGGGCTAACTGAAAATAAAGTCTAGAAGAAATCCTCATACAGAACTTTCATTAAAATCTGTCTGTCTTTTTGAGTTTTAAAAGTCAATAGCGTGACTGAACCTCACATTAAATCTGTGAGGTGAGAGAATTACAAGTCTAAAGGCTTGTTCACACCAAAAATGAAACAGCAAATCAAATCACACCAAGAGTCCTTACTACAGAGTCCTTACTTCCCTCGCAGCTCTTATTGATAACGGTATATTTGTGTAAATAGTTGACTGTTTACTGTGTTTTGAAGAAGTTTGTTTAACCTGTTGTTTAACTAACCAAGTTTCATAACTGTGAAGTATGTGAGTTTTTTGGTCATATTGCAATCTTTGTGAGAAACTAATTCCTTGTTCAGACGGGGTTTGGTCTGAAAATTTAAGAGTACCATATGGTATTGTCAAACAGTTCTAGGGACGGCCCAGGTTCAAGATTCAGTGAAAGCCCACGCAGACCTTTATATGGGTTTGGAACAACACAAGGATAGATGAGTAAATGATGACAGAAATATAAGTTTTGAGTGAATTTGTCTTTTCAAGAAAGGAAATAAAGTGCAGATTAAAAAAACATGTCTCCAATTGCTTGCAGATAAACTGCTTCTTGGAAAAGCTTTGCTAATCACAACAGATATGGGTTTGTGTGTCACCATACGTGACATATACAACCATACAGTACACACACACAAAGTAGTCCATCACACACAAACACACACACTTACATAGCGAAAATGGGAGATAACATGATTCGAAAGTGTTGTTTAAGTGTCCTCTCTCTCTCTCTGTGTGTCTGATGGATGGAGCTCTGTTGCTAAGAGACTTATCAAGATGAAATAGGACAATTTACAATTATTACAGAGCAGGGATAGAAGGGGAGTGCAAGAACATGACAATTATAAAGGGAGATAGAAAGAAAAAGACAGAAAAAACAGAGCAGATAAAAAGCAACAATGTTGTAAAGCACCTAGTACACAAGCTATGCAGTGATAACGAGAGAATGCTGGGATACTGCAGGTAGACATCAGAGTCATGTGATAGTGATGAATGCAGTGTAAAGATAGCTATTTACCAAAGAACAAGATCAATGAAGAAACAAAAGGATGGACAGATTTCTCTGAACAAACACAGACACACACACACACAGAAAGGCTCTCAGACAAAGATTAAATGGGCACTGCCTTCATTGATAGATTGGATTATTTCCTGTCCTGGCAGATGAATTAGCCTAATGCATATGTGAGACCAACAGAAACCCAAAGCACTTTAACACAATGAAACAGAGAGAAAGGAAATGACTATTGGATTGTACAATGCCTATTAAACAAAATAGTTACATTTTCTGAAGTAAATGTGAGAAGGTGCTGGTCTGGGCACAACTCATTGCCACAACGCTGTTCCAGTGTTATGGATGGTTAAACGGGCATCACTATGTGGTTGCTATGGTGTTCTGGGTGGAACATGGATGCTTACTAACCTGAGTATAAAGGTTAGTAAGCCTTTTGGTGTCTGTAGCAGTGAGGGTTGAGTTACACAAAGTTCAATACTGAGGTTTAGGGGTTTGTTCAAATCATTATGAGCAGCAGTGCTTATGTGCAACAATGTTAGGGATGCTTTTGCCTTGCAAACACCATTAAGGAGAACAATTCTGGACAACCACACATATAGCCAAAAACAATTATGCACAAAAGGTCCAGCTTGCTTGTGTGTGTTTGTGTGTTGTATTTGCACTGTGCTAAATATGCATCTCTTTTTAATATGCCACAGGGGTAAACTCAGAGGCCTCTGTCTCAAGGAACGCAGTAGAAGACTTAAAGACACTCTCCTACAGTCATACTGTGTGTCCACTGTACAGCTGTTGGCTTTCAGATCAGTAAGACTTTAGTATCAAAGATCCATCTGGGAAACATTTCCAGCAATGCAATGTGACAAAACTAAAATGCTCCCATTATAATCATAATCAATGGCTCCAAAAACAGCTTGGTTGATTGTAACAAGTGTGTTCTCATTTATCCACATCTGCATTGTGTCACTCACTGTCAGTGTTTACACATGGTCAGTCATACACACACATATACACTGTATGTTTGGTCCTGTTCTTAAACTGGCTGCACACTGTGCAATTTTTGCTTGTCAGGCTGTACAATATAATCATAGAGAGAAGTCTTTAGGTAAAAGCTATGGTGCACTGGATGACATCAAGACTCTTAAGCTAGACTATACAATCATAGTAATAATTTAGTCCTAAATATCCCAAATGAGTGTTGAGTGTCACAGGCCAGAATGTGTTCTAAGATTCTAAGATTCATCACAAAGGCAATTCAACAGCAGATGTGAAAATGTCACACTCAACAATTAAAGACTGCTGATTTTGCCCCACAACAGGAGAAACCTTTAATAATCTTATGTGTCCTTTAACACATAAAAGACATTATCTTGAATGGTGTCCCCAAGATATAACTACTGATATAATAACTAAACTTAATAATAAATATCCACTGTATCTGTTTAAATGTCCACTGATATAATAATAATGATATAATAATAATGTCTAATCCCTGACATGTTAATGTCACAGATTCAGAATATCACTGTAAATACGATAGTGCATGATACCTGTAGAAATAGCTTAAACACTAACAAGAGCATGCCATGAAGAACATATAAAGTGGATAAACACTGAATGAATGCATTTTCACACAACCACAGTGTATAATCAGAGCAATACAGATACAGATGGAAAACATAATAACGCAATCAATGGCTGCATTCATGCTTTCTCTGTAATTTAACACAGAGTAATTTATAATTTCTTATTGTGTGCTGCACATTGCCGTAACCTCAAACTGGAACTGGGTGTCAAGTTAACAAGTATTATATATGACCATCTACTCACTGATATGACAAGTGGTCTAGTTACAGTGTTATAATAATAATAATATCAATGTCTGTAAACCCCCACTGAGAGAAGCTTTAACCAGCTGTCCCCCCCTCAGTCATGTGGTCAGTGTCTGCATGGTCTATTGCGGTTAGTGTGAAGAAACTCTCAGCCAGTTTGAACATGGGCAGTTTTAGAAATGCCATGGCTGCCCAACCATATAATCACAGCCATGAGGTATGCAGATATTTTACTTTCCTTAAAAAGTCAGTCTAAAGGAAATATTGAGAGGAAAAATGGGTGCAGGCAGGTATGTTGGCTACAGGAAATGTTTATTGAGATATGTTTAAGAAATGTTTGTTTTGGTCATGTAAACTGAAAAATAACAGGCACTTTTAGACAGGCGCAGGCTACATTCAAGTATATGCATGTTGGGAAATTAACCCATAAGCATTGCTAGCATTGTTTTACTAGTTGCATGAACCCATAGACAGGTGAAAGTGTAAGGAAAGACAGTATTAAAAGTTTACTTATTACTGATTACAGAGTCAGTTATTTATAAGGAAAAAACAGTGGAATAGTGTTTCCTCTGCTCCGCTATGTCAATATCGTACTGTCATCAAAAGTACAACTGTCTTTCCCATTGCTCAACATTCATCACTGATGCTGGTAAAGATTCATTGAGGACTATAAGAAATCAAAGAAGAAACAGCTTAGCTACCACATCTCTATCAGTAAAAGGCAGTAGCACATAGAGTTTGGTAGCACACAAGGTCTCTGAAGAGCTTTTATATAAAGGCTAACAATTTTTGCATGAGGTTCTTGGAACAAGTAACAATAATTTGTTTTATTACAATAATCAACAGAATAAACAAAGCTGTGGTTGTATGTCCTCCAAAAAGTATTGGACTAAAACAAATACCATGAAACATCCAAATAAGTAAAAATCTTGTCAGGCACAATTGAGCACAATCTTGATTCATGAACATTTATGGATTAGCTACACATTTACCTACATTAGCTGTAGAAAAGAACAATCACAAATGAAATGTCTTTAACATCTTAACTTTTTCCCCTAGCAATAAGATTAAAGCAAGCAAATGACAAAGGGAACATTTTTCTTAATAGTGAAGTATGTCATTTTTGCAGGAAGCCCATCTTCATTGGTGGGTTAAACTGACCGTCATGCCCCAAATTCATTATATTGGTTAAACCAATAATACTTTGTCAGGCTGGTGCTGATGTTCAAACAGAGCAATGATTTCAGTGTAATAGTTGTAACGTTTATACTTTTCAGAAAGTAAAACAACAAAAAGCTTCTATGTAGCTATTGATGAAAAATCAGAAAATCGGCTATACTGATTAGGACCCCATCTTACAGCAATTCGTAACTATTTTATTTTAGTGTTATTTTAGTGTTCTTGGCTAATTCGTATGAATTTGTACAATCTCATTTGTGCTTTTGCCTCAGTAATGGTCAGGTTTACTTTAATGTCGTTTTTTTTTCTAAAATGAATACATTTTTGTATGAAACATTGTACGAATTCATACAAAATCATGTTTTCCTATGATCAGGTTGGTTTAATACGTCTTCTCTTGGAGTCATGGTGGCTATTTCTGTAGCCTGGCTGCTGACAGATATTACAGCCCAATCACTCTACGCCTCTCAGTTGTCACGTTTGGCTTTATTAATGGCAAGAGGAAATGGCAGGTGGGACTTAAAGTTCAGGAGCCACGGCTTAACAGCAGCTGCTACAGGGACCCTTTGACCCCTCCTCATATCCAATGGGGTCTCTGCCTGTATTATTAAGCCTTTTTTGATTGGATTTTATTCATATGTGGTTGAAAGGAAACAGCTCAGAAACACCAAAACATCTAAATTAAACACTGCAAAGGTAAAACACAGCACCAGTGCCAACAATAACCTAAGAAAAATGGTTTTAAACATTTGCTTTTTGCCTTTTGGTGGCCATTGACTGATATTATGCCAATATATAAGTTTTGCAGTTTAATGGTAGCATGTTAACATTTATTTGAGTTATTGATAATTCATTAAAAAGAATGCAATAATTATTAATTATGTGATAACAATGTTATTAATAGATTTTGGAATTCTTTTGCAATCCACAAAACCTTTAGTTGTAATTGTAAAGATATTGTGAATATAGGGGTTTTATTTTTACCAGATCAGGTAGAAATAATTCCTTTAAAGATGAGAAAATTTACTTTTTGGACATTTTAAAACGAACTTTTAAAATATTTGTGTTAGAAAACCGTGCCTTAGGCCTATGGAGTTTAGAAGCTCATTATGAAATAACATTTCATAGTTAATCTGGATACCTTGCAGGGTCTAACATGTTATTTTTTTAATCACCAATATAGCAGCAGGGTCTAAGAAGCAGCTGTAGTTAAGCTATGCTAACAAAACACAAAATGTTTAAACAGGTACCACAAAATACATCAAATTCAAAACACACTCAGACCATTAAACTACGAGCAGCCCACAATTGTTCTCGTCACTACAGGAACTGCTCAAAAACAGCACTGAACACAACTCATTCAAACATTTTACCACGTCTGACATATCTTCTCAAGGTACACGTTTAAAGCTGTTAGCATTACTGGTCTGTTTATTTCAAATAAAGTCTAAACCAAGACGTAAAGTCAAAACACTCAACAGGTACAATATGAAGAAAACCAAAACCATCTGTGGTGTGTGTTGAGTGCTTATTCAGCTGTGGACCACTGCTTCAGCCCCCATCCCAACACACGCACATATACAGACCCCCACACGTGTTTCACAGAGTTCTGGATTTAAAGGCAATCTGAATCAATGCTGAGAGTGTGTTACTTGGCACTTGACTGAGTAACACTGCTGGCTTGTATCTGGGTTTTAAACTAGTTACACTGCTTGAGGAAAAATGTACTGAGCAATGGCCCCAGGGGCTTTATAGCGACTAAAGTAAAGCTACTGACCAATAAGCATATAGAAGTGGAAGATACAGGTCTAATTTTATAAACCACATAAACACCATAATAAAAATAAAAAACTGATAATAAACAGCAAAAAATCTAAAAAATGCTTAAATGTCTAGATTTACTAAATATAAAGTGCTGGCTGATGCAAAAGCATGACAAACATCTTTTTTAATCAACAGGTGAGTAAATCTCTCCATTACTTAATGATGCTTCATAAATCTTTTATTAATCCTTTATTGCAAAAGATTGTGTTAATTTGTAGTGCAAGAAAATAGGCACAGCACCAAAACCCTGTCTGGACCTATGTTTCTGCTATGCAACACCTTACTGTTTACATCCATAATAACAGATTGAACTGATTAATGCTGTAATCTATTAATATGGGTGGCAAAAAATATGTGCCGCTTCCATGTGTCGCTTGAAACAGGGCCCACAAGCCTGAACAGCTGATAACTGGATTTAGTCCATCCTTGCACACTAGATAAACAGTTTCATTCAGCTGTTAATGTGTTCTCACTATTGAACTTGACAGTGGCACGTGTGACTGATCCTCACTCAGATGAGGACTGTTTGCAAGAGTCTGGCGTCCATCAGTGAGACAGAGACACGCACTGAGACTGCCTCTGTGTGCAGCTGCTCAGAAACTCAGATCAGCCTCTATCAGCTGCCACACAGGCAGACAGACACAGAGACACTGTCCTGTATCTGGCACATGGATATCAAAGCTGCCCCAGCATAAACAAGAGGAACTGGTCTCTGGTAAAATGTGTTACTACATTAGATCAAAATACTTGCTGGTCAAAGTTAGACTTTGGATTTCTATGAATCTGTCAGTTCCTATTTTAGGCATAGTTACAGGTTAAGGGCGGAGTTAGTTTCTTTCTAAAACGTTATTCCAGGCCATGTAGGACAACAATTGTTTATGAACTTTAGGGTTTTATAACACACTGAAAACCCAAATGAAAGACCTCAGAAGGCCTACAGTATATGCTCATAAATATTACTCACAATTAGAAAGATTACATGAGTGCAAAACCATACTCATAAATACTATTGACAAATATTAAAACTAAAAATAGAACATTATCACCACACAACCAGGGCCAGTGATTTTCCCACAACTTTTTGCAATGACACTGAATAGATTTATTACAATGATAATCCTCCCGGAGCCATCTGAGGTAATTGGTTTTGTGGCTTTTTAAAGATGAATGAACCAGCAAACATTTTGGTTACTGACCAAAAAATACCACAAATGTATAAAAATTTATCAAAAAACTACAGAAGATGAAATGCAAATACATGTAGTACGCAGCAAGCTAAAACCTAGTTTTAAAATCTAGCTAAAAGTAGTACGTCCCAATACCAGCACACAAATGTTCACACTGTCCTACCACTACTATTCTAAGTGCATAATAGAATTATTATTAATTTGAAGTCAGCCCAAAACTTACTAACATTCAAACAAGTTTATCAGCAAGTAATTATACTTGACATCAGACCAGGTCAAAAAGCATGTGCTAATTTCATCATCAGAGCCACTTGAAAAGGATAAATGGCATTAGCAGAGCTCAGGGCCACAGGAATGAGCACACCCTCACTGAAGCTTGCCCTGGGCATAATCACACACACTTGATATCACCTGCCTGGACCAATCAGGCACTTCATTCATAATGCAGGTAATATGAGACAGACTCACTGCAATGCAAAACACATACAGTCCAGTCTTTCTTTTGTCATACCATCTCAGTTCTGTCTCTGTCCTCTCCAACTCCAGAACTTCACATACCCTACACTGAGTTAAAGCCTCCAGGATTGTTCTCACAATGAAACAGTCACCCAAACCCCAAAAGCCACCTAGATGTCTTCTTAACATCTTAACAGAAACAGAACTTCATTGCAACTGATTTGAAATTCGAAATACAACTTCTCATGCCACACACCTATTTTTCCTACGGCATACTGATATTGACAGAAAAAATGTATAGTACCTTTTTTTTAATAATAGTCACTTTTTAATTATGCGACTAGTATATAATATATTTACTTATTTTCACTAAGCTCATTGCAATGCATCCTGGTATGGCCCTTTCTGTGAAGGGTTCACACGATGCTGCCTTATAATTTGGTATAAGGATACCTTAGAAGGCAAATATAACTATGCTGTCTGCCTTTTGGACCTGTCTTTGTGTCGAAAGGGTGCCTTAAAATAATGCCTTAAAATACAGCATCCGTAGTCAGCTCATCAGGTTTTGAAACAGAGCCACTTCGGCTTCTAGAAAACTGCAAATGTCTGGATTTTAAACTGTCCTGTCAGAATGCAGCACTAGCAGTTGAGTTTGGATTTTTGGGGCTTGTGGTAAGAGGGTGAGTAATTGTGTTACTTCCATGTGCTGGAGAAGGGGCTATTTTTGGTAGCATACACCCAGGCATCACATAGCGCACATTTTTGGGTAATTGCCTTAAAGTGAGAGACCTAATCCATTGTTTCCAAGGCATTAACAGAGCTCTCTTTCCTGCCATTACACTAAATGATACACAGCTGAAGCAAATAAATCAAATATATCACAGCTATTTCCAATGACTAACCCTCCTATTATCAAGAGGATAACAAAAACATGTTTCACTCCATGCTGTGCACCATATGTAACGAGCTCCTTCAACAAACACAAAGAACATGTCTCTCATAAGCACGACCAATAAAACAAACAGGTTTTTTTAGTCCCCAGGGAAGTCAAACCCCATTGGTAAGTACATGTCATACTCAAAGCCATCAATTTCTAGCTCTTTTCTGTGGTGGGGGAAATAATTCCATTATCTTATTCCACCCCCACTCACTCAGCTAATGCTGTGGCTGGAGTGATTACCTCAGCTATGATGTCACAGAGAAAAGCTTGAGTCAGCGGCCGTTTCCTCACCAGGGTTCTAGATTTCTAGAACACAAAGAATGCATGCCTCTAGCTGCAAGTAGCTGCATCCAGACCACTTAAAGCACACAAGGCCAGAGATGATGAATGAAACAGACACGGCTCAACCTACGCTATTAATAACATCTCGAGTGTTCTGCAGAGTGCAAGAGAACGTTTAGGGCTCAAATAGTAATGTGATCAGGAAGTGAGTGTGGGTCTTTAGAGATAACGAGAGAATGGCTTTCACAGGAATGAGTGATAGAAAAGAGCTTCTGATTGCTGCTTTTCTTTAGTAATCAGCAATCGTTTCATCTCACTGAATGTCACCAGATGAGTCATAGTTAGAGGCTGAAAATACTCCCCTGGTAAACTATGAAACATGACACATAAACTCCTAAAGATGGTCTTCAAAAGCTATTTATTTTCACATTTTGTGCAAAACTCATTTCCACATGTGCTACATGTAAGGTGTTGTTGGTTGTTGCCAGGTTGCTGCTTTATGGTTGCTAAGGTTTATTAAATCCCTCACAGTATGTGATTGCTATGCCGTTTTGTGTGAATTACTTATGGTGTCTTCTCAGTTCATACTTCCCATCGAAATGTGCTACCCTCGCCTTGTTGTGCTTTGAGTTGGGGGTGTGGTTAGGGTTGGGACAGGGGTAGCACAATCTGATAAGGTAGCACATATTGTCAGAACACTGGTCTAACACTGGTCATTAAAAGAATCTCAAGTATTATGCCTTTAATAGCTCTTTTTTTCTCCTAGAAAACAATATAAAATGCAGACTAAAAGGAGATTTTTGCTTATGTCTCCTGCTTTCAGATGTTTCCCCTGAGGATTACCTAGTAATCACATCACCTCTAGAGTTTCAAAAGAGATCTCAAACTTTGCTCAGATTGCCAAATGTGCAGTCACAATTCAGAGATTCCAACATGACCTCAAATATGTCTCATCCTCAGGACCAGATTATCTTGTGTAGCTCAATACTCTTACTGTATGTCAACAATTTCATTTATGTCTGTTTTTAAATTACACTGAGATTTCCATGAAGTCTCTAAGCATTGCACAAACCTCTGAATAATAACTTTATTCCTCAGGGTCAAAACAACCTCCAAGTCCCTTTAATGTTCTGTTCTCTAGATATGCTAAAGATTTCACCCATTTTATCATCTATTAAGTCATCCATTAGTAGATAAATAAATACCAATGTACCAATTATGCACTGAGGTGTAATACTTAGGATTTCTAGCCCCAACTCTGAGCAACAATAACAAAAGCAATGCTAGCATTAGCAAGCACCACTAATGAGAGATTTGTAAAGCCCAACAGCACAATATGGTTTATTCTCCTATGGTGTGATTAACAGTACAATTTCCAGTAATGTTGCGATATGTATAAACAGTTTGTCCTGACCAAAAGCAGAAACATAGACTTTGAGGAGTTGTCCCCTCAGGACAGATAAGATCCAGAACACTCTACAATTCTGAGCCTGTTTTCTAAAAATAGTGTGTGTTATTCTGTTTTCTTAGAAACACAAATGCAGTACCCAGCTGAGAAAGTAATAAATCCAGTAGAGTTTTAGCACTGTAGGGGAAGCCATTAAACTTAGCTATAGTTAATAAAGTTTTACAGAGCAAAAAGCACTTGAATCTGTTGAAGAGAACCACTGGGAGATGTGAAAATTTATTCTTGTGATCCACTGACATCAAAAAAATACAGTGGGACTAAAAGTATTTGGACATTCAAGTCATACTTAAAATTGTTTGAAAAGCATTGTATTGAATAAAAAATCAACAGCAACCAAATAATTGTAGCGCTTTTTTAAAACTAACTTTGCTAAGCCATGATTTGCAGGCAAATGTCAAGCAGATTTATAGTCAGTTCCCTTCATACTCACGCAGGTGTCCTAGCAGAGAAACCCAGATCATCATAATTTACCATCAGGGCATCCAAGGTGTAGGTCACATTTTTAATTCAATAAAGAAACAGTAAAGAACACTATAGAAAACTAGATAAATTTTCTGAAAAAAATGTGAGTGGTGCTTGCCGTGGCAAAAATCAGGAATATAAACAAAATAAACAATGTTAACATGTTTTAACATGACGTTAGTATGATTTAGCATGATGCTAGCATGACTTAGCATGATACTAGTGTTAACTAGTATGATGCTAGCATCACTTGATTTAGCATGATAGATATACTAAAATATGGCTTATTCATAATGTTAGGAGGTTGCTAAGGTGATCTAAATGGTTGCTAGGGTGTGGTCAGGAAGTAGCCAGGGCCACTTCCTGACCAAAAGCCCAGTGACAAAGCCCACGGAGCTATAACGTCACAAAATTCAGCCCAATGTTAAATCTATGGATTTTTTTCCCCACTTTTTCGTGCGCCCTAAAAACACTGAACACCTGATTGGACGAAACAAGCATTTCTATAATTAGAATGTCCTTCCCCTAATACCACCAGCCAGGACAAGTAATAGCAAGTAGCAAATGTTTTTACAGGCTGTGATGTAAACTAAAGGATACTGGACTTTTAAGAACAAGGAAAAGCCCTTTGATATGTCCTGGCCAGCTTCATGTTTTAATAGGAAATGTCAAATAAGACCAGAAAATTGTTTCCAGCAAACCATTTCATGCTGTTTTTTTTTTAATCAATTAACTTTATCTTTTAGTTCTGGTAATAAAATGTACAGCGGAACTATGTGGGGATCTGTTTAGTCAATTGTGGTCCAATGGCCTTTTTCATTCCATGAAGTCGGATCCACAATGAACATGTGGTGTTGTTGCCCTGGAGACAGCCACATATAAGAAAATGAGCTTCAATTGCTGGTGACATCTGTTTTTAAATACACTTTTAGAATGAAGACATATTTCATGCACACTAAAAAACACTTAAATGGTAATGGGTGCTGGGTCACACTTGTGAAAACAAAATGAAGTTGATAAAGTTATCGTTATAGTTAAGAATGAGGAAATGTTTAACTGGCTGAGTTCTTGCCAACACAATGCAGGGTAATAGCAGTCAAATACTACAGACCACTAAAATAAAACATGACTGCAATTGATTTAAAAGATGCCCATGTCATCTTATTACAAATAAGCATTTCTGGGCTTTAAGATCAAAACTAAATGTCAAATCCTTTTTAAATATTAAATTAGGTCACACACACACAAACCAGCCACCAGAACTCAAACCCCAGTATTATATTCTTAAAGGAACAGTTCACACATAAAATAAAATTATTTAATGTAGTTTTGGGTGATGTATTTATTAAGGTGAAATGTTTAATTTATATGCCACCAAACAAAATTTGCTGTTTCCAAACAATCCCCATCTTCCATTGGTTAAACAAACAGATAATCCCACCCCAAACTTACACTTCTGGTTGAGCTGCTGTGTTGGTTTTGTCAGGATGCTTAAACAAACATACTTTATTACATACACCCCCTTTAAATCACACAAGTGTCAGTAAGAAGGGGACACATTCCCCCCCAGCTGAAAACAATTCATATGTCTGTGTGTACAGTATAAAATTCTGCTGTCTGGAGTGCAGCTACATCCAAAGCTCTCATTTCCCTCCCCACATTAGATTCAAATTCCAACATGTCAGACACTGGAAACATGCATCACAGAAGCCAGTCTGAACCTATGTGTGTGTGTGTGTTCTATAAATATGTGCACGTTCACGTGCTGAATCACTTTCTGGGCAGAATCATACTTCTGTGAAACTGACATACATGTCCTAAACTGAACCTTTGCTCACATGGAATTTAAAGTTTTGTAAGTTGTCTCAATTTATTTATTTGTTTCATTGATTTTTGTTCTCTGCACATGTATCATGTTAAGAATCTCAAAAGAGGAATTCAGATATTTTTCCAAGTACAATATAAGTGGAATAAAATTCCAAAGTCTGCAGTGTCTGTGGTTTATAATATTGTCTGACCCTCTGATCACTAGCATCCACTATCCAACAGTTGTCTCACACACAAGCACACACACATAGATCTTGGTTTCAGCCATTCTCAGTCCAACTGCTGGCAACACATACGCTGTCAAATTTATAAATGATCTGGCCTGTACATTTGTACATTGTACATCACTATTACTATGGCTTATATTTGGTGTTCTATATTTAGTGTTCTAATAGTGTTCTAAAGAGAGATGTTGTTTTTTCAGGTGAAATTTGTTTCAAAATAAAGAAGCCATATCTAGAGGTCAAAATATCACAGAAACTTTGGCATGGACTAGTGAGCAACTACATAGAAACCACCCAGAAAACCCTAGGTACACCCTAGCAACCTCTCAAAAAATAAAACAGAAACTGCATATCAATTATCAAAGTACAATTCATATCAACTGCAATGTACAAAAACATTCTGGTCACCTGACTGATTTAACAGGGCCAAATGTAGTTGTTGCTACAGTAAAATGTAAAATGGCAGTGATCATCACTGTGCGAAAGTGACAATAACTGCACTGATGTGACATTTAGGCAGGTTACAATGGCACATTTTGTAAGTTCCAACCTTAAATCTAAAATGACACAGATCAGATTTTATGAAGCTGGCTCTAACAGTTTCTTTGTCTTTTCTCCATTCTTAATGCTACAGTTAGTTCATACTGGCAGTCAGCCGTATGGTTACCGTGCCAACGCTCCCTGTCTATTCATTATTAGACCAGCTGTGTTCCACACTAGCACAATCTCAAAAATACACACACAATTCACACATCTGAGTATGAAGTAAAAGCTGGTGCATGCCAGTCAGCCAATCCAAAATCTGACCCTCGACAACTACATGAGTGTGAGCCAAAGTGCTTTTGGTAGAACATTTTCTACCCGCCACTCTCATCTGAGAGTGCTGATCCTGCTTTTTCATTCTCCAGGAGTGAAACATATCTGACCAGCTTCTGAAGTGCCACATTTTACAAACACACTTGTTTGGAAGTAAACCAGCTGCATGTTATTTATCTGTAAGACATGCAGTATGTTCCCCCTCAGGATTTCAACAAGAAGATCTCGCTCTCTTTCTCTCTTTTAGAGTGGATAGTTTTACCAGATGTTCACAGAAAGCAGAAATATATGAGGATTTTGGCAGAGTTTGTCAAGGGGGAGTTCAGAAAGCACTCTGGGCAGACCAGAGGAGGGTGATATCAATAAAAACCATCTCAAACGCATCTCAGCATTTTAAAACACCCTGGGAGAAGAGGCAGAGATTTACAGCTCAGTCTACACATCAGTCCACCTGCTCAAACCCTTTATGTCTCATTTAGAGTTTAAATAACAATACCTGCAAGATTTGCTGAATGATTCTGAAGCTCTGAGATGTACCCAGAGGAAATGTTTATTGCTCAGAGATTGCTCTTTAATAGCTCAGGAGATTTAATGAAGCGCTCTTCTATGTTTCGTTGACATATTTAAGCATTTAAAGGTACACTAAGTGATTTCTGAGAAATGCTGGTAAAAACTGAAAAATCAACACCCAAACAAATAATTTTGTGAATATTTGCGAGATGACTGTTATGTGTGTGTTATAAAACAATATTGTGTTTGGGAACCATCCTGTCTGTGTAAATTGAAAAAACAAAGTGGATCAGACTGAATCACCAGAACGCTATTATGCTACCGTAGCCAATCAGTAACGGGACATATGCGCTAGCTGTTAGTCATTGTCTGTGCTGCACTGCGTGTTCATTATTTTAAGGGGGTGAAACAATGAAGGGAGTGTATTTGTTTGGGCGCCAATTTCAAATATCAACAGCATTTCTCAGAAATCGCTTACTGTACCTTTAAGTATCAACTCTGAGGACTGTACAGGTAAAATGATCTGGATTTCAGTTTTGACTATTGCCATTCAATCAGGTCCTCATTGCTGGTAAGAATCACCCACTCAGACAGAAAGACACTGTCCGACAGACATGTGACATGACCGACCACAGTCTGCATTTTACATGCCATTTATAAAGGGTATATCTGAAATCAATAAAGTGGTAGCTTATTTAAATAATGGTGCAGTCTACTGGGCACTTTCTCAGAACACTAAACCAGCAGGGGGCCCTGGAACTTGATTGCGACATGACTGAGGAGAACCTCCCCCCCAGAAGGCAATTGCGGCTGACAGAGGGACAAACCCCTCGCATCCCCGCCCCCAATCCCTCGCCTGGAACAGGATCGTGAACTGACAGAGGGGGCCGCCCACATCCATGCTTAGGGCGCCTCAACGTCATAATGTTCTGGATTTCCTTCTAAAGTTGTGCAACAGCAAGTTTAAGAAAACTGACTGTGTTGACTGATGTGTCAGTTGGTATTTATGTGTGCTGACTGAGAGGACTTTGAGATACCTGGGTGACTGGGAACAATTTGAGGTCAATTCAGTCTTTTATAGACTTAAGCCATATTGAATCCTTTGGTTTAAAAGCACTTCCCCAGTCTTCACTACAGTTACAGTTAAAGGTCACATACCCATTTCCCCTTCCGGAAAGAGCAGCATTGCTGAGTTGTGATTTAGATGCTGGAATCCTGGTGTCTCTACTTGCAATCCTAACTAGTTTATTCAGCAAGACTCCCGTGGTCAACAAGCTTCATCAGAAACACTGTCTGACAAGCATTTTCTCACTGACAAACAACATAACTATTCTGGTTCACCAGGACGACTAGTACCAAACAGCTCTAAAAACCATAAGCTTCTGATAAGCATCTAAGCATAGCTCTCACATGGAAAGCAGCTTGAATATTTAATTTTAAAGTGACACTATGTAATTTTTTAAAAGTAATATTATTTTGTATTATTTTACATAAAGCAAGTCCCCCTTTATGATGGCTTACATGGCCAGTATAAGACACGTTCAAAAAAAATAAATCAGCCATGTAACAAATTGGCTTGTAAATCAGGTTTCTCTACAATGGCATTTAATGCCATCAGTAGCCAATATTGTTTAGGTGAAACTGGATCCACACAGAGTGGCTGTCAGTATAAAGTCACACTGTCATATTAAACAGCTGAACATAAATAAATAAATAAATAAATAAATAAAATGAACTTAAATTAAACAGCTGAACTTATGTGAAAATAAATAAAATGACATATGATGACCTCAGGTCATCTGGGAATTACTTAGAATAAAAGTTATAATGGTTTCTACACCCCTGCACCTTTTGATTTTTAGTCTTGACTGAGGAGAGAAACATCATTATTGGTTGGATGAAATGTTGTTAAAGAAGATTGTGACACACCCATTGATTGGAGCTCCATCCACCATTACTTTCTCCCTCTCTCTGTGTTGGTCTCTCTGTCTCTTTCTGTCTCCCTCTCTCTCAGTGAAATACAACGCTTGAAATGCATTAGCCAGGCAGCTCTTCTTGCACTAAGCAGTCTGTTTGCCTTAGTTGGCGGCTTACCCCACACTTTCATCTGTGTATGTGTGAGTGCTGAACACAGCAGTATGGCGTCCTGCAGAGCTGTACTCTCTGAGCAGAACACAGTTTCACCTCAACAACAGAATGCTCAGACAGCAGCTGAAAGTACACAACTTGCCTGCATTATGCTGTGTGATGAAGCATTTTTAAATTTTTCATCTACAACATAACAGTGGTGCTTATAAGTGGAGCTTGCCAATGCCAAACTCACTGCCACTATGCTAGGGCATTGTGGGTGGTTGCCAAGACATTGCTATGCGGTTGCTGAGATGTTCTTAATGGTTTATAGCACATTAATATGTGGTTGCTTAAGTTGTTCTACAGTAGTGCTCTGATTTCTGGCTCAAAATGGCCCAAGTCTTTACGACATTCTGATTTCTAGACATTCCTGGGGTCATTTCTTCAATATAAGTCCATGCTATTGTTTCAGCCATTTTATTGTCCATAAGGTAGAAAAATAAATATGATCACATAAAACACTTAAGTAGGAGCAATTGCAGTAAGACTGCTTGCTTTAGCAAACATCACTAATGATTGGCTGAACAAGAGTTGTGCTCTTGTTATCATTGCTTCTGTCTTTGTCTCGCTCTCTCTCTTTCAGTAGATTAAATATGTATGAGCACTCTCTGGTTCCCTGCATGTGTCCTCACAAACTCTGTGGCCCTGCCCAAGCATTTCTCATCAAATGCTTATCCAAATCAAACACTCAGAGCTCTATACTCTGTGTGTCAACAATGTTTAGATTATCTGATTTAAAAGTTGCTTAAAGGAAATAACTGAGAACTCAACTAGGTCTCCCAAAAATGCAAGAGCAGGCATTTGGGCATTTATCACTTGCCCAATGAATGTCTAGAAATTACATAAATGGTGACACTTGTGCATGACAAGAAGGTGGGAATAAAATACTTTTCTTTATCTTATTTGATTGACTACAAATTAATAAAAAATGTAATTCAGCAGGAACAGTTAAAATTTAAAACGTATTTTATTACACATCCAAAATCAACTATGCACACAAAAGACCTTAAATAAACCTTCACACTTTGAACTTAAGATATCACTCTCCACCAAAAGTTACTCATTAATAGACTCATGTGTCTGTTTTTATTCACACTGAGGAGTTTTAGGGGAAACATCTGAGACAAAGTTGATATCTCAATAAAAATATAATAAATGTAATGCAGACCTTCACAAGCCCTAGCTAAGCTTGTGACACTGTTGAGATCTCTTCTAAACCTCTACTGGAACCTCTATTTCCATTTTCTCTCTATTCAACCTCATTTCTGTGTAAGAGAAACTGATATAGGAAAGAGATCATCTGTGACTTTTCTTTCTTATTAAGCAAAACCATTGAATAACCTTTACCAATATAACAGTATTGTCTTGATTTATTATAAGATGTCCAGATGGGACAGTAGAAATGCATTTTAGGTGTAATCTGTTATTGTGCATTAGGAATAAACAGAATTATCTGTTCAAATGATGAGAGGAGCAGCATCTTTATCAGTGGAGCACAGATGCAGACTCAGGGGTCTCCAGGGAATAGTTCCTTTAATCTGTCTAAAAGCCTCATTTAAAGCAGAGGATCAGCTAATGAGATCTGACTCCATTAGCCTGCAGTGCTAAGTGTCTGTCCACGCTAACTTTGCACAAGAACAGACTGCTAAGGGAACGGAAATAGGGGATCCCTATCTCTCTCTCTCTCAGTCAGTCTTGTGCTATCCCTCAACGTCATATCATGACTCTATAATCCACTCAAGTCTCCTCTCACTTGCTTTATATCCCTGATGCCTCTAACCGGCCAATTAGCCATCTGCCACACTCTAAGAGTGCGTGTGCATTTACTTTGCTTTAGTTAAGGGAAAAAATAAACTAATTCTGGTATAACCTAACTTTGAGGACAACAAAGGATAGCTTTATTTGGAAAACAACAATTATTAAATGTAATAATGTTTTTTTTCTTTCTTTCAAAGTTTGTTATTCTGTGATTATTGCTAAATAGCTTAATAAAACATTTATTTTGAACTTTATATAAACAATTGAAGTTTGTGATACAGCCCACATTTAGATAGTATTGTATACATGGAGGGGTACATAGAGAAAGCATAGAAACTGGGAAACAGAGAAAAGCACAAGAAATGAAAATAATGTGACAAACAACGATGTATATTGTGTGTGTTGGTACTGGGGCATCGCGCTCTATTGTTCTACCTAATACTGGAACCCCAAAGTAGAGCACAGACAGCATGGTGCATGTGTATGTGAGGGGGGTACACACACACACACATTGGCAGAAAGCCAAGTCTTTTCCAGTACCAGCTGTGTTTGTCTCTTGCTGTGTGTGAGTTTAATCAGTGCGATTTAGAATCTGGTATTCAACCTATTGCTTCCAGTCCTGTCTGACTGACATATGATTACATGCAACCATTTATATTTCATTTTAATTTATTAATGTATTTGTATACATATCATTCGCTCTGGTTTAAATTGTTACTGCTTACTGCCACGGTGGGTGATTTTTATTTATTTATTAGCATTTATTTATTTTTACCAGATATTTACCAGATATCATCAAAAGGGTGCTTATTAGACTCTTTGTGGAAACCTATATACAATGTTATGATTATTCATCATCATATTTTCACTTTGGTTTAATATGAGAAATCACATGGAGTTCTGGAGTTATAGGATGAGTGTCAGGTATCTGTTTTGGTTCTTGTATCATGTCTTTTAGTTTGAAGTTGTGTTTTTTAGTTCATGTCTCTTGTCCTTCTAGTTCCCTCAAGTGCCATGTTCAGATTGGCTCCCTTGTATTATGTGTCATGTTCTTATTGGTTCCCTCGTCTTAATGGTCTCGTTAGTCTGTATTCTTTGTGTATATATATAATTCAACATTTCTATTGTTAGCTTGTCGGTTACTGTTAATGTATTTGTGCTGTTTTTCTGCATTGTTCCATTCCACGCTACACCACAAAATGCCACGCCATACCATGTCAGGCCACACTACACTACGCTATGCCACACTTGTATTTCATGCTTCATTGTCTCATGCTGGATTCTGTTCACTTATGGATTAATTAACTGCTGCATCTGCACATGGATCCTATCTATTTCATATCTTTAGACTCCACGTTACAAAGAGGAATTATAGTTCTGTTTTATTTAAACCATGCTTTATGTTGCAATACCAAAAACTACTGGCCAACTAGTATATACCTTTAATATTTACTTTTTTCTTTTCTCTTCTGACAGCAGCGAGTAAAACAGATCTAGACCGTAAATCAATTCAGAACTGAACCGTTAAATATAGTATCCTGACTAATTCATGACTGTATACATTATATGCACTAAAGGGATCCTCTCTCAATGTTTATGGAAGTTATTGCCCTGAATAAAAGTACATGACAACTACAGGAATATTTTGGTGTGGCAGTGTAAGATGGAGAATCTGTCTATGGCAAAGCGAGAGACAGATCAACCACTCTGTCAAGTGGTATCACTCACACCAGAGTGGTGGTATCACTCAGTCCTTGAGGCAGCACTATCAACCAGATGACCACACAGCTTTTCATTTTAAATGATCTCACCAGTTCTTGCTGAAAAATGGGCTTTGTTCACACAGCACACAAATCTAATTTGTTTTCTGAATCCATTTTTTTATTTGACTTTAGTGAAAGGTTTGACAGTAGGCAGATATTTATCAATTATAATCTGTAGACACTGTATGCTTTGTGCTGCCACGTCATGTCAAATGATGAAAACTATTTAAAATCCAAAATGACCATTCTGACTGAAATGCATTTACAAAAATACAGTTTTAATTGGATTTCAAACCATGGTGTTTTTAAGACCAAAAATAGCAAAACATATTTTAGTTGGACATGGACCAAAAAATGGATTTTTGTTGCATATCTGAAAGTCTCAGGCAAGCCTTGTCGAACGAAAACAAACCTTTCCACCATAAATTAGTAAATAACCTTCTTCATTTAATCACAGTCCTACCTACAGCCAATGTATGTTGATTCTGTAATTAAAAGTAATAAAATAATCATTAATAATCAAACGTAACGTGTACAATGATAGTTTTTCCTTATCTTGTGTGGTATGTTTAACAATTTTATGGGATAAAGACTGCTGAAGTGTACACCAGAAGGAAGCAACAGCTTATGACAAGGATAACGAAGGAATGTGACAAGCAACACAAATTATTATCAGAGGAAAAGAGGTCATCCTCTCATATCTCAACAACTCAACTCTTTAAACTAAGAATAGCAGCCAAATCAACATACCAAACCAAACCTGTGCAGTCAGTGAGCAATGAACAATGTTTTCCTGGTATAAATGATTTGTTTTGGTCTTACTGAAGACTCACTCTGGGAGTAAGGACATAGCAAACCAAACAGGGCATGTGGTTAATCTAACCATGAGTACTGAATACACAAGCAGCGAGTGAGCCATGTGGATGAGGGCATAAAAACCTCTTCAGATTGCTGAGTGTGGCGCTTGTGAATGGATTGCTGTTCACTCAGCCACATAACGTCTTTTCTTTAGCAGGGCAAACACCCACTACAACTGGATGTGGCGTAGAAGAGCAAGGATTTATGGTCCCATTCACTCTGTGTATGTAGCTACTCATCTCCCTCTCTTCCTCCATTATTTCCTCCTCACTCTTTGTTGGCCTCAGGGGCGCAGGCTGACAGGATGTATCTGTATATCCATTGATGATAGCTGACTGTGTTTTGCAGGCAGATGTCCTCCCTTCCATTGGGTGAAACCACAGTAAAACTCCCCTCTCCACTTTGATACCTCACCCAGACCTCCACAACATCTGCAAATCATCTCTGCACTGGAGATCCTAAAACTGATGCACTGAGCAAACTCAACAATGTCATTTTAATCATATGCCTAAAACATGCATATCTTAGATCTTTCTTTATTCTTGAAGTTCCAGTTGAAAAGAAACCATAAGCATTATAATTACTCATACTCATGGTTAGTAACAAACTTTGCTGTGTAACTCACCCCACACTATTTGCCCTACAAACATTAGTTGTACCTCAAATTATACAGATTGTTGAGGGGAAGTGCTTTGACTTTTCAAAAAAGTGATCAGACTTACAGTATTTATCTGGTGGACAAATTCATACAAAAATTGTAAGACTAACCCTTAGTTTGGACCCCAGCCATATCTAGGGATCAGAATGCCACAGACCTGAAGATTCTTTTGGATCAGTAAGAGACCACCTAGCATCTGCCCACAACACCCTAACATCATGCCGATGAGTTCTGTGTGGACAAGTACAACTCATTTTCTTTAGAAAACATAAATCTGCCTGTTCCAAGACTTTCATTCCATAGGCTTGTTTGCACAGAACTGTTGCACAGTATTGCTGTCATGCACTTCTTTACTATCAGTTGTTCTTGGGTTACTTTGAAACTGTTATTTATCAGCCTGTCCTTGTAGACATGACCTTCAGCTGAGAAACATCGCTATTCATGGCAACAGTCAACACAAAATACTACACATACTTATGACAAAGACTTCCACAAAACAACATCACCTTGAACCTCCCTCACATTTAAACAAAGACGTAAAAGCAACATAGTTACATAGTGTAGCTGAGCTGACAACTAACTATGTTTTGTGTGTGCATGTGTTTGTTTGCATGTGTGTATGAGAGCAATGTACCAGTATACTGACCTTTAGCCCGCTGTGTAAAGCCGCAGGGTTTATGCATCATTGCTCAGTGGGGGTCTTATAGACAGAACCCCTGCTCATTCTGAACCACTTACCTAAACGTTAGCGTTTCTTCCAGCTGTTTCCTCTCTTCAAGATTTTAAATTCAGCTGAACATGATAAACGCTTTGCTGTCAATGACAATTCCACTATTCCCAATATGGACAGCCTCTTCCAAAAATATACTACTTATATAAGATGCCTATACCCCTTATTTAAGATATATAATGTAACTGTGAAAGATATATAGTGACTGTGATTAAAAAAACAACCGTTTTCCAAATGTGTGGAAGATGCGAGATATTGCAAGTGAAATTGCAAAACCGCTGCATGGTGCTGTCAAAAAGGTGGGCAGGGTCGGGTTTCAGACCAGGACTAAAGCTCAGTGTAACTATCAGTCATACAGAGATAAGGGCACTAATGCTCATCATTCCCATCACACAAACGTGCTTCTAGTCTCCGTAAACCACTTACCACCCTAATTTATCTCATTAGTTTCAATAGAATTGACACCAACCTAAGCCTACATCTTATTACTTAATACATCTTATTAGTTTTATAAAAAAAATCTGCATCTCTCTCTCTCTCTCTCTCTCTCTCATACACACTCACTCTCTCAATTCAGTTCGAGTTCAATTTAGCGTGATGTGCATAACAAAAGCTGTAAATCTGTTTTGCCAAAACGGTGCCAAACACTATAAAAATACACAGCGCATGTAATAAACAAATAGTCCTAACATCCTTATGCCTAAAGCAGAATAAAATAACACTGAAGAAATGAATCTAGTAATCTGGCAACAAAGGAACAAATACGGCAGAAAACATAACCAAGAACTGTTAACCTTTAATGGATAAAGGATGAAGACTGCATGTGTGAGTATGTGATTTTGTGATTTTTCTCGCGGTACAAACACTGTCTCCATCTCTCCTCTCATCGTACCTGTTTTGAAGAAGGCATCCGTATCTGAGTCGTTGGGTCCGTCCTCCGCCGCTTCAGCAGAATTCATCTTTCCTGTTGGATCACAAAGCTCAAATAAAACCGGAATAAATATCCAGATTCAGCGCTCCATCATCTGTATATTCCTTTGTTTTCGCGGCACAGCCCTCTATCACATCGACAAAGCGCAGCTCTGCATTCGCCTCTATTGTCTCCAGATGCGCTCTCCTCCTCCGCTCGCTCTTTCAGCCTTTTGTGTTTCGGTTCTTTCGAAACGGTTCCACAATAAAACGATTCGTTAGCGAGTCAAGATAACAAGTCGACGAATCAGTCCCGTGTGCGACTGAAAATGAGCTGGGTACCAGTGACCATGATCCTCAAACTCCAATGTGCAGACGCGTTTGATGGAGGGAGATAAAGTTTAGTGGATTTACCTAAAAGTAACAGGCGAATGCAGTTTACAGATTATGGTTCGTATGAAAATGTGGTTCATTATCATACCAGTGACTGAAGGATTGATAAACGAATGATTATAAGTAAAATATACGAAAACACATAACATCAGATACATACAAAACAAAACAAAAAAAAATCAAAACACTTGTGTGTAACATATTTCTGTAATAGTGCATTATGCTCCATCCATTTGTGGATTATCCGAGAAACATGAAAATCAGCATTTAGGCACACAGTAAGAAGCTTGCAAAACAAACATGACAAGCGTATAAGCAACTTTATGTTGCATTAACATGAACCTCAGTTAGGGTACAGGGAAAAAAACTGAACTGAAACAAACATAAAATTACAAGAGGCCTTGTGACACTATTTATGTTACTATGTATATTACTAACGTATTCAATTTGATATATTAAAAGACTGGATATCGCGACATGTCACCAAATGTCTGGGAACACGCGATGACGTAAAATAACCAAATGAATCGTTTAATCGACTCATTCAAAGTAATTCTTCAAAAGAACCGATTCGCGGAAACGAGTCGGACCAGCGCAAAACAAAGCGACGCGCAGCTTGTGTGTGATGGGACAGAGCGCGACCCTGACAGGGAAACTGATGATGTAATGAATTCTGCATAATGTCAGCGGGCTGGTTTCCCTTTCTCCTCTTATAAATATTTTCTTTCAGAAGATTATTCCAGAAACACAAGCACACTCGTTTAAGTCTTGTTTATACTTTGGCCTGACTCAACGCGAGGCTCCGCTGACTGGAGGCTCACGGGCGAGGCGTTTATCCTGTTGTACGTTCTTTTAAACGACAGGGACGACTCGGAGTGATCGAGTCTAAACCAACACGAAGTAGAAGATGGAAGAAGCAGTTTACTGGAACAGAGCTCGCACTGTGACGTTAGAATAAAATGTATAAATATGAGAACATGAGTACAATTATCTCATAAATATTTATTCATCAAACATGGTCATTTTATTGACATTTTTATTGAACAAACAAAACAGAAATATTAAGGCCTTGGTTTAATTCCCCCTCCAACGTTCAAAACAAATATAAGCCAATAGTACTGAATCCTATACGAATTCTTGTTTTAACTAGAAAGGTTTCCATACTTCGCTTAAAAAGTGCCAGTAAAGAGTCTGTGTTGTTTGCACTGATTGATCACAGAGACGCGCACACGCGTCTGCTCTGCGGGACCGCGAGGTCAGTCCTTCTCAAACGCGGAGCCGCGCGCAAAGTTGCAAAGAACGGCCTGCGCAGTCCCGCGAACAGTCCCGCGCACGCGGCGCACGGGACCGCCCACTCCGCGTTGACGTCAGTCTCGCCGCGCGCACCAACAGGCTCATGAGGACGCGTTGAGAACAAACAAGCAGTAGATGTTCTGCAGCAGCGCCGGTGAGCGTGTTTGCGGCTGTGGATGATATTTTTCCTGCAGAGCAGAAGGGAAGTATGTGTGCTCGTATGTCCTTTCTCTGTGAGATATCACGTCCCCTTAATTCACACAGTCCCACGGTTTGGGCTAATCCTAATGGTGGGACATATTTTAATTTTCTTCAAAGTAAAGAGATAACATATATCTAACTATATTATTAAAATTGTGCGTTCATGTCTGTACGTATGTGGATACATGTGTACGCACACATTCATTTGACTTAGCTGCTATGCAGACTAAGATTTAGTTAGATGCAGCGTGCGTTGCTGTACTGATGTTAAAGTCTCCGAGATTGTCACTCACCATTACACCCTGTATTATGTGATGTGACAGCAGTCTGACGAGATTTTTTCTGAGTTTCTCAAGTAATACTGAGACACATACTCAAACCAAATTAGCGGATAATCTGGCTATGGGTTCTCCTTAAAAATTAGTTGCTTACTGCCCCCTGGTGACTGTCACTGAATGTCACAGTTAACTTACTTTCTGAAATTCCTAATATCACAATCGGTAGTCACTGCATCCTAAAGACACAAGTAAAAAGAAAGATATAGCTCCTTATTGACTCCTTTCTCAATTATTATCTTTGTAGTTATTAGTTACAATTCCTGCAGTAAAAGAATGTACACAGTGCAGTATCAATTATCTTTACCAGATGGCCAAGTTGAGCAAGTAACATGTATAAGCACCTTCCAGTCACATTTTAAGACTTCTCACAAGCTCCATTACTATGGAGCGTTTTGAGGACAATTTAAAAAGCAGTTGCATTAAAATTGCGTTTTCTATTTGTAGGTGTAAAAGCTGACACAATTCAAATGCAAATGCAAATTGTTTGCATTTTAATTTACGCGAACATACCAAATTTCAAATGAAAACGCGAAGTCCGTTTTCAAAATGCAGTTGCATTTCCCATGTCTTACGCGTTACGACCCGGTCATATTTTATCCATTTGAGATCTCTTTTCCTCGGTGTCGCGTACTCAGTGTGCCAAAACTCAAAAGCAATCGCAATTTCTTTTGCATCTGCGTTTACGATGTCTTCACACAAACCTGTCAATCAGTGTCAGGGGTGGGACTATACTATGGGGCGTGTTTGCTTTTTAAAATTACTTCACCTAGACACTTTCAGGAATCCTGTTAAAAATCATGCTTATTATGTTGTACAACAGTTTCATAATTATATTCTATAATATTCTATATAATATTATTTTCTGTATATTGTATTAATGCCTCTCATAACCATATCGTGTTTTATAGTAAATCATATAGTCAATAATCTATGTATGTATCTATAAAGTTTATATAATTAAAATACGTATAAAACATATCCTGTTTTGTTCAGGACCAATCTGAGAACCCACTGTGTTTATTCAGCAAACGTATCTGCTTGTCATTTTGGTTCCAGTTCTTTCTATTAATCTTCCTGTTACCATGGACGCTTTTGGCAATGTATTTCTGATATGTGTGTGTGTGTCTGCCAGGAGGTCTGCTGTTACTTTGCCTCTAAACAGGCACAATTCCAGCTTCCTTCTGCCACCCTACAGGCCCTTGTAACTCAAACATTCAGCATATGGTTTAGTTATTTAACTGCCAGAATTGCAAAACATGTCATGCACTTGGAGGACTTAACTGGAAATAACAGTAATTTCTACTTTTGTTACATAAATACATGCTGCACACTATAGTAATCTGCCCATCCCGTCTCTTTAATTATCATTACAAGCAAATACTGTAATGATGACTGCAGCTGACTATATACAGCAACAAATCTTCTGGCATCACTCTGCCACCTGTCTCAGGATTAAGCCCCTCCTTCAAGTATAACAAGACAAATTTATTTAGCATTATTTCTATTAAATCTGGATGGGCTGGTTAATTGGACAAAGTATGTTTTAAGGTAAATAAACTTTTGGAAAAGAAACGAGTGAATATAAATGATCATTTGAATAATGGGTTATTTAAGCTTTTGTTTAAGTTAGTTTTGCTTTGTAAAGCTCCAGTACAAAGAGGCTGAAATATCTGAACATTGTGTTGAGGAATGGGCTGGACTAAAGAGCTCCCAAGGTGAGTTAAGTGTTGTAAGTTTAGAATTGGATGTGACAGTCAGAGCACACATGCAGAGGTGTTTAATCACAAATAATTTAGTCACCCTCAGCCCTTCTAAAGTGTAGGTGGATAGGTAAAGTATAGGTAAAGAATTCATTTAGCTGAAACTGTAGTCCTTAGTGATTCATAAAATACAAGTCCAAAGCTGCCATCTGTTTGAGAGTCAAAACAGCAGATACAGGCAACAAATAATTAATCTCTGCAGCTCCTGACAATATATTGAGGTGTTATGAAGTGAAACAATAGGTCTGTGCAAGAAACTGAACATAACTTAAATAATTATTAGCATCAGTAATCCATTATAGAGAATATGCACAGACATCCCTGCTGGTGTAAATCCTGTGCTCCCATACCAATTGTTACTTTTCTGGCACTTTTTAAGTGAAGTATGGAAACTTTTCTAATACCATTTATTACACTGCTGATGTTGCTATTCTAAACAGGATGCAATTATGGTTTTCAGGCTTCGATTAATCTGCCTGGTCAGATTTAACACTTGTCATGTACTCCGTTGAACAATAGGAGTTCACTGCAAATGGCCAGACAACTTCACCAATAAGGGTTTGAACTTGTGACAGATGTGACAATCTTCAAAGTATTTCCACACATCTGCTCTCATGCTAGACTGGTATACTGTCTCTAAAAGACTTAGAAGTCTTTATAGTTTTGCTCAATAATTGAGCAAAACTATATTTTGGGTGGGTTGTCATGGGTGTACTGCAGAAATACTTTATAATAAATAGTGACCAGCTGGAGTTTCTGTCTATTTTGACCATTTCGTAAACCAATGCTACAAAACACAAATCCATGTTCCCCAATGTATCAAACTCAGGTGTTGCCTGGTGTTGTCTAATTCTGTTACACAACAGAACAGTGTAAATTGTATCAGGTGAAGCATTATGATTTGGAGTTCTGAAAATTACATTCAGTACAGTGTTACATTGTCCTGTCCTGTATCACACTGTATCAGTGAAACGTAACCCTTGTAATTGTATTGTGCAGGTGAAGGCTCTTGGGTAATGAGGGTGAGATGATGGCTTTGGGTGTTGAAAGACCCATGTCAAGGCAGCATTCAGTGGAACCTTTAAAAAAATCTGTGGAACCTTTAAACATTCTTAATGGACTGAGGAACAGGGAATGGCTTTATTGCAGAAATGTTAGATGGGTTCTTTTTTACACTTTTGCCTGAAACTATATGACCAAAGAAAGTAAGTGATCTCTGGATGAAGTTTCTTTCTTCATTTCTTGTGAATAAGTGTTGCTTTATGGATACATTTGAGTACTTGGTGGAGATGTTGGAGATTATAAAATGAAGGCTCATCTCATACAGGACAAACCATTTAAAACAATAGGTAAGTATTAACATCTACAATGAGGTAGTGATCCGTATACACTAAACTGGGTGATGGAAAATGTCAAGAAAGTTTTTGTAAATTCTAGACGAAGGGTGACTATATTGAATATGCTAGAATATATCCTATTTTACCTTATTGTTAATGTTCTTTAGTCACAACATAATTCCTAAAGTTACATTTGTGCTATTTCATAGTTTTGATAAGTTTACTATTATTTGTAAATTAAAAAAATATGAACAAAGAAAAAGTGTCCAAACGTTTGACTAGTAGTGTATGCATACATACATCATCAGACAGTATACCGCAAATGTAAGCACATACAAGGTTATTTACATCCATCTACAACAAACTGAAATTTGCAATAAAATGACAATTAGGTTTTTCCTCAGACAAACTCCCCCAGACAAACAAGAAAGACAGAACACAAGACAGGACAATCAACAGTGCAAACAAAGTAATAGACTAACAACTATACAGATTAAAAAATTAAGATGTATATTTAAACTTAATCTGCTGTGTGCCTGTGGTTACTGAGGATAAAGATCAGTGAGGAGAAATGTAAATACACAACTGGTCAAAAGTTTAGGATCACTTGACAAAAATGTTTCTTATGATTTTAAAAATCTTTTAATCTGGAGGTGTATATTTCAATGTTTGAATTAATTGTGTAGCCAAACAATATAATTGTTGCAACATATTAATTTTCTTCATTAGACAACTACATTTTAATTAAAAATATTTTTAAATGGATTACTTGGACCAAATAAGGAATAAAAAGCAACCAAGAAGTGTCCAGCATAGATGGAAATTACTTCAATACTTTTTAGAAAGCTTCACAGGTTGAGAGTTCATTTATTTTGAATGATTTTAGTTAAAACAATTCCCCCACACAGAATTGTGTTATTCCATTGATGGGTTTACTATTATTCTAACATGTGAAAATAATATGAAGAATGAGTAAGTGATCCTAAACTGTTGACTGGTGGTGTATGAAAAAAATGGAGTAGTGGCACAGACATCTGTGTGCCCAAGCAAAGAGGCTAGTAACAGTATGTAAAAAATGACATGTAGAATTAAGCTTGACCTGATTTTGCCAAGTTACAGATATTTTTAATTCAGCATAGTTTGTTGACCCTGGAATAACATTTCTGTAGAAAAACCCTACCTATCCTTACCCTAAACCATAATCATAACCAAAGTCAGTTAATTAAATAAGTGTATCTTATATCTGTGACTTGTAGCCCAAGGTAATGGCCTCCATAATTCAATGGGCTCACCTCTGTTTGGCGACAGCCTTCCCCTTCTGCTGACCTCCAAAGCAGACAATTTAGAGGCTACCAAGTAGGCTATTTAGAGCATCTGTAGCTGTCAGTGCATTCTAAGTTTAAGCTTAATGCATGCACTGGACAGGGGCCTCCTGCGCCTCTGAGGAACCTGATGAGGTTGTGTGGTCCCACTGTCCAGCTATTCACAGTGTTATGGCTGGCAAAGATCACACCACATACACCTTTAGAGTGCAGAGAGACAACTGTATTTCCAACCTCTCTTGTAGGAAGGACAGCATGACACTGATAGCACGTACAGCCTCCTTGTTGACGGGGCCCTTGCCTGAGTCATGGTGTCTATCACCACCGTCCAAGACAAAGACATGGAGATTCCAGAGGTCTGGCCACGGGTGCCAGAGTGTGCCCTGTCCCTAGTGAGAAGATCCTAGCTCAGGGGAATGCACCAGGGAGGAGTCACAGTCAGGAGCATTAGCTCCGAAAACCAGGATTGTTTGGGCCAGTACCATAAGCACCTGGTGCTGCTCCTCCCTGACCTTGCACAGTATCTGTACCTGTGCAAGGAAGGCTCACTGGGGGATACACATACAGCCAGCTGTGTGCCAGGGCATCCATGCCAAGGGGAGCCTCAGTCAGGGAGTACCAAAGGGTGCAGTGGATGGACTCACTGGAGGCAAACAGGTCTACTTGGGCCTCCCCGAATTTCTTCCAAATCAGCTGGACTAAGTAGGGATGGAGTCTCCTCACGAACCAAATCCTGCCGTAAAAGCATGTCCACTGCATGGTTGAAGTGACCCAGAATGTAACTGGATCCCAGGAACTTCCACTGCTGACTCCAAAGGAGGAGGGGATGCGTGAGCTGCGACATTTGGCAGTAGTCAGTGCTGAAGCGGTCTCATATGCATCAGCCTGAGCGGGATGACTGCTGCTGAGGAGGCCATATGCCTCAGGACTACCCTAAAATAGTCTCAGTTGGACCGTTGATCTGTGTCTGAATGAGTCCAGGCAATACAGTACCAACCATGTCCTCTCCTCTGTAAGGTGGGTCGTCATTTGGACTGAGTCCAACTCCATTCCGAGAAAGAGATGCTCTTCAAACCATTTGACCTGAGGCTCCAGTTGGCCGAGGTGATGAAGCACCTTTTCTCTTTTGATCACGGAACTGATCTTGTGAATGAGCTTGTATAAGCCAGTCATTGAGATAATTCAGTATGCAAATGCCTTGCTCCCTTAGAGGGAAGATGTGTGGGGACGGACCTAGCAAATTATCTCCCAGTGACAACCTCATATCGTCTGTTGTGCTTACTGATCCAGACCTCATTGTAGTCTCTGAAGCGGAGAGTGGGGAAGCCAAAATTCCTGCCTCTGAAGGAAGCAGGCAACCTGTAAACGCAACATTCTAATGGGCATGATCTTGCACTGAGGGCATAACCCATCCACGATTGTGACTGAAACCTAAACACTCAATTGTGGCCACCTGAGGGAGCGCTAAATTGACCACATTCAGTACCACAGGGGTAAAAAGCCATCTTGATAAAGACACTGACCCACTGTGGGAGCTCTTTTGTGATAGGAAATTCTCTTTGAGAATTTGCTCTTTCAGACACTGTGGCTTGTTGCTCACAAGAGCCAACCCGTAGTGTTGTCACTGACACAAATTTGAGTGACTGACAGAATAATCCATTTTTTTATCAAAATCTTCACCTCTCTATGAACATTCTCAGTGCCTGAACTGTGTTGAAAGTTTCAAATTATGCCAAATATAAAAGTTTTTATGAAGCTTTCGTGTCCTTTTAAAGCTTGAGAAAGTCGGTCAAAAGCTACTAAGGGCAAAATATACAACAACAGTTTTTAAAATTTCTCTGTTTGGTTCTGAAGGACAAAAAATGCTACTTGGGGGGTTACATAAGGTGACTATGTTCATTCAGAATTGTTTGTCTTTTGTTTTATTGCCAATTATAAAACTTTATAACATTTGAAATAAATAAAATTGATTTAAAAATAAAATTGAATTAAAAGGTTGCCAATTCTCAAATTTTGAATTTAGCCCAATCCTGCTGCCTACCAGGGCTGTTATCAGAGCTTGACAGCCCTACTGTATCAGTGTGGCAATCTCCCTGTGGGTGCTGAAGTGATATCTGATAGATAGAAGGGAGATCAAACCACTAACTACAGGAAGACAATCAAATCTGAGCTGTGGAGCCTAAAGTCACAAACACCACAACCCCTGTGTGTATTGGGCCTCAGTTTGAGACTTACTGTCAAATTAGCGTAAATTGGAATAAGTAAAGTTTCATAAGTGTCTAATTTGGTTAGTTTTGGATTAAAGCAGAAACAATTTTTTTTTATTTAGTCTTTTTTTTATATTTAATTTAAGTGGAGAACTTAAATTTTGGTGCATTACTTGGAATAATACTGCATTTGACTAGTATGATTTTATTTTATAGTATTATTTTTATTTTTATGGTATTACAGCTCCTGGTCACTTTCAACCATTTTGTTATAGATTGAATAAAAGTGTTTGAAATAATATAGGTGAGTAAATGAGCACAGAGTTATATTTTTAAGTGAACCAATACTTTAAATACACAAACATGCAGTGTATGTCTCTATCAGTTAATCTCACAGGCAGATGTTTTGTCTAGTGTTGGCTTTGGGGCACTGCTCCCAGAGATTGTTTACTTTGTGCTTCCTCTGGGCGCTATATGTCTGTCCAAGTGCAGCCGATGTTTTAGGAACCTCCTCTTACGGGAACAAACTCACAGATAAGACCCTCCACACACCCAATTATTACCATAAACAACCAAGTAACATACACTGCAACCCTTTAGACAGAGCACATCTGGTGAAATCACATTTTGAAAGGTTCATTTTACAGGCTGCATGTAGTAAAACATCTGTGGTCTTATTTAGAATATTTTGAATAAAAATATTTCTTCACATCCTCTAGGTGGCGCATCAGCCGGCTCAGTTAAGATACATAATCACAAATTAGAGATATTCTCAAGTAACTGCACATCATACGATCAAGGGTTTTAATATTTATGGAACTCCTTTTTATTATGTTAATACAAATACTGAACATTTGTAATGTCAAATTCATATCATATCTCTACTTCCTGTAAGTGAAACTGAAAGTTCAACAATACAGATTCTGCCCCCTTGTGATTCCAAACCTATATGGATTTCTGTTTTTAATGGAACACAAATAATTATTTTTAAAAATGTGCACACTGCTCTTCTTCAGACATTGAAAGCATACAGTGACCTGGGGCCTTTGAGCTCCACAAATGACAAGCATCAGAAAAGTATCAGAAAAGTAGTCTATATGATTTAAATCCCAAGTGTTCAGAAGCTGTATGATAAATCTGGGTGAGGAACACACTGAAAGGATGACAAACTGTTTTTGGTTGTTTTAAAGGGAAACTATTTCTTTAATCAACTTTCTAGTGTTTTTTTTTCAAACAGCCCTTGTTTTTTATTCCTCAATAAAATCTGACGTTCCCTCACACCAGTGTTTCCTCACTGATTTGTCAGTTTTTACTCTGAGTTGTTAAATCTGTTGTTTATACTGTTTTTCAGACACATCATTTCTTCTGTTTTTTCTTCTGCTCTAGTTTTTCTGTGTCATTGCTCATGCTAAAGACCATCATGCTTTCATCGCTCATACAGACAGGAGACGTTAGCAGGTGTTTAGTGTATTCAAAGCCTAACTCATAATACATACATAAACAAAATGACTTTTCCACATTTTTCCATGCTCCTACAGGCGGTTCAAAGTCTGGCTTCCCCTCTTGCTTCACAGCAGATCCAAGAACATATATTTCTCACTGCAATATTTCTTTCAAAGTATCTCATTATTGAGCCAAAGGCAGCAGGGTTTGTTTTATGCTTTGCTGAAAGTCTGGTAGCCAATCAGTGTCACTCGCAAACACAGAGCCAGATGTTGGGCTTGTGTGGTGGGCAGTTGTGTTGTATAGGTGGTTGTTAAAAAATTTGCTTTTCTTGCCACACTGGAACATGTGTTGATTCAGTAGTACCAATGATGGGCCAGGTGATTTTTTCTCCTACCTGTTATTTTTACTTTATTGTACAGTAAAATAAGATAATTGGGACAGACAAACAGACAGATGTTATCCTCCAACTATCACAGATCTCAAGCTTTGTGGCATAAGCACATATACAAAAGAAGCCTAAAGTCAAAATATTTCCTAAGCAATGAAAAACATGTATGCATTCCTCAGGCTGTAAAGCAAAAACAGAAAAGCGGTGAAGCAGACATCACATTTTTTCATTCTGTTCAGTGCTTAGACCTCCCCCTTCTCCCCTACAACCCTGCAACCAATGAACAAACTCCCAGCCTGTGATGTTAGGATCCATGCCAGCTAGATCAGTGCAGACAGGGAAAACACTCTAAGAGCAGATCAGAGTGAGGACAGCCGGTCTGGAGGTACTCAACACCAGCAGAGCTCCTTTGAATGAAAGACGTGCAGCAGACGGAGGCTGATCTTTCTAGTGTTCAACTCTGCCGTTTGGGTGAGTTTACTCTGACTTTATGTATTCAGGTTAGTGTGTAAATACCTATTTCAAATCATGTCACATTTACTCACATTCAGCCGGTGGATGCACACTTTCTGAAGTTTATTTGTATGAAGTTTACACCACACTTCTTTACATCACAGTTGAACATCTGTATGCATCTTCAAATGTACATCATTATGCAATAAATCACTTATGATGTGCACTAAATTGTTTATTTAAGATATATAATGTGTTTTGTAATAATTCTCTTGTAAGTTAAGGAGGCATGTTGGGTTATACATATACACTACATTTGCCTAAAAGCAGTATTTAAACACTGAAGGCACATTTAAAGATGGATGATTATTGCCTAATGCCATTGTCATCATTGCAATAAATAATAAAATATTTCGGCAGACGCTTTTATCCAAAGCAACTTACAGTATATTCAAGTTTTACATTTTATTACTACATGTGCTCCCTGGGATTATGGGAAAATATCAATACATACAATAAATATACTTTTAATGAAAAGCTATAGAACTGTTTGTTTGCAGATGTCATTTGCTTTGGTTTTTTGTCATCTGTGTTTTAATTGTCCAAATACTTTCTGATTCTACTTTAAAGAAAGTATTATGATAAACACAATATGTAAGGATCTTCAAACATGCAAGAGGTGTGTTACAGTTCCAGTTACTCCGTTCTGTCTTGCATGAAATTAGTACCAATTAACAAAAACATGACACTTTTTTCCGGTCTGATCTCTTTGATCCAAATAATGTGGTCATATACCACAAACAGGAAGTGTCTCCACTGACAGAATTATATAAGCAATGCCCATGGGGATGAAAAGTAAAGCATAGCAGAGTTCAGAGAACTCATTTTGGCTGTGTCAGGTTCTTTAATTGATAGGTTGAAGGTTCTTTGGAAGGTTCATGGTGTTATAGGTTATAGGTTTTTCAGATTAGTGTATTCATTTCTAGGTTCTTTAAAACACCAGTAATATATAGATAGTTAGAGAATTAAAAGCTATTTTGAGAATTTATTAAGGTTCTCATCATGGCATGAGGCTGTAAAACCTTTTTAGGTTCTAATTAGAACCTTTATTAGGAGTAATTCAGTTTGTCTTTTTTATGACTGGTATGATCACAGTTTTTAGAAAAGGTTACCATCTCTCTTCCTGTTTCCACCTTCAACGTGTTAGATACAGTGTTTAATGCCCAGTTAGATGCTTATGATGTCTTCCAGTTTCATGTTTTTAGATGTGATATGGCCAGTGGACAGTGGCAGATTCTTTTGTGTGTTATCTGTGTTTGTTCAGAATCCTGTGTGTGGAAGAATGAACAATTGTTTCCTCTTGTTACGTGCACACAAATCTATACAAAGTGTTTGTGCAGCTGGCTGAAATTACGTTTAACAAGATGCCTCAACGGCAATGTGTGTTTTCTGACAGGATAAAGAATTTTGGGCTTAATTATGTTAGTTTACCTGGGGCAAAATCACACACTATACAGTACGCCATCTACAACCTCCATCTTCATCCATCCAAAATCTGAAATAGAGTGGAGTTGAAAACAAAGTAAATATATTTGCTTTTTTGGTTTTTAATTGAAATATGATATTTTTATGACACAAACGCTCATTTAAGATGTTAACACATGTCAGTGCATTTGTCTGGTTCTCATCAGTCTGATCATAGCTCAGGTCTCACATAACAGATATCACTATGATAAAAAATGAAAAATAAATTAAAGACAGCCCTATGATTTTCAATGAGTTCAAGGAACCCAGAGTTTAGAGTTCAAGGAGCCCAGGAAAACTCACTTAACATGTTTAATGTTAAAGTTCATAATTCATTAACATGGGTTTTCATAGATGGAAATCTAAGGCCTGTGCTCTAGAAGGTCTTGTATTTGCAAAGGTACATCTAAGCAAACCACAAGACTGAACACTACACTGAGGTGCTCATAAAAGTAACATTATTTTACCACAAACACCTCATACAGTCATTAAAAATGGTGATGGAAGGGTGCAGATTTGAGCTTGTTTTGCACACACAGAGGGTCTAAGCACTGCACTGTCATAAATTCAGCTGTCATCTCCTCTTTATTCCAAAGTACTGTAGAGATAATCTATCAGGCACCAGCAAATCCACAATTGAATTAGAAAGTTTTGTAAAGTAAAGTGTAGAATGACCAGACCTCAAACCTAAAACCACTATAGATTATATTTTCAGTATACCAATTTGTATGAAGTTGACTAAAATATTTAAACAAATCTCAGATTTTATTTGATATGCCCCCTGTTGCTTTAATGACAGCATGCACTCAAGTTGTCATGAACAAAAATTGATGTCCATGTTTTCCCATGTTATGATTTGTGAATGGAACCAAATGGAACCTTTTGTACATTGCAGTTGGTCAGCATCACAAATTAATTACATTAATTATTGACCTAGAAATAATGAAGAATCGTAAATATTTATTTATCTTATGTTTAAAAATTTCTTTGTTTTCTGTGATGGACTGGCCATCTGTCCAGGGTGTTTTCCTGCCTTGGCCTGAGATAGCTGGTATAGGCTCCAGCACTCCCTGTGGCCCTAATAGTGATAAGATTTATGAAGAATGGATGGATTGCTTTATCACATGCTTTGAGGTTTTGAAAGGGAACTGCGTTTAGGGATTTGATGCTAATCTGTAATCATGTTTATGTATATAATTATGTATTCTAGTTATGTTTAAAATTAATTTTACTGAAGCCTGAAAAACATTTTTTTACAAAAGTTTCTGTGAGGCTTAGGGTATAGGGGATAGAATATAAACTTTGTACAATATATAAACCATTATGTCTATGGAGAGTCCTCATTAACTACATATTCCAATGTGTGTGTGTGGTGTGTGTTGTCTCATTCTTTCATGGTGACCTCATTCATTTGAGGTCTTTAACCTGCGGTGTGGATGAGTACACATCTGTCTATGAATAGTTTACCTTATACGAATGCAGGTCTTGGAGGTAAATGACCAGATGGTTGTGTAAACCTGCACCGTATGAATACATTTAGAATAGATTTATCAACCTTTGTGGGGAAAGGCCAGCCTAGAGTGCCACATCTGTGATATTGTGGCATATTGTAGCCAAGTGTTATAACCCTGATTTATTGTCATGCTGTAACAATAACTGAATATCAGTTAGAACAGAAAATGTAATTTTTAGATTTTTAGAATTTTTAGAGCAATAGGTCAAGGTTTTTCTCATCAGATTCAGAAGCGAACTCCTGCAGACAGCATAATTACACCAATATGTGACATCCTTTTCCTTTTACATTCATGTAACAGGAGACATGTATTCTGACAATTTCTTTTTATTTTAATGTATTTATTTTAATTTTTACAATTTTATTATCCCTGACTGCTGCCTTTGCTTCCTAAGTTGTCATGAGCCTTTTCAGGACACACTTTTCCTCTGCCCCCAGAGTGTCACATTTTCTCTCCTCTTGTGTTCTGTTTAACACTAGTACTCTAGTGCCAGTACTGATTAAATCTATGGAATTTTAGTTTGTATTGGTTTCCTTTGTTATAAGTTGTACTATAAGTACAACTAAGTTGTATCCCGTATATAATTAGTTCCTATAGTTACTAATTAAAACCACCTGTTTATAGTTTAGCTAATTTCCCTTTTGTATATATAGTCACCCTGTATCATTATCTTCATCATCTTATTTATCATTAAAGAACCTGCAATTAAATCCTGCAACACTTCAACATGGATTTAGCAGGTTTTGAACTGCCTCCAACAAGTGGGACAGGCCCTCGAAGATGACAGCAGTGAGTTTTTAAATCTGGCTTCCCCGGCTCAATGTTTGCGGTGGTCCTGTCTCTGGTGGTCTCAGGTCAAGTGGTTAGGGTACAGGTGTAATCCATTTCTCCATGACTAAGGAGGCAATCTAACAATCCCCTACAACAGAGGCCCTTGCAGAGTCCCCTGTACACCATTTCTCCATGGCCTTGTTCCATCTACTTCAATTTCAACAGGCCAGTTGCATGTTTAAACCACCATGCAAAGATAAAAATGTGTTGCCGCCTACAGTGAAATGACAACTTTAAACCCAAGATGAAGCCTTTGGCAACCGTCCCCTTTAGCACTGAGCTGAACATATCTGCCTTTCAGCCAGGACTTACTGGTGTTGAAATAAAATGTTAATTCACCTTATTCACAAATTTAATATAACTTTAAAAAAAGAAATAATCTTAAAGTTTATCACTATGTTTTGTGAAACATTTTCCTGATAGTGCTGCATTTATAGAGTGTAGATGATAACACTGACTTGTGTTTTGGAATCAGGTCATTATTGAGCCATTTTAACAGCATCAGCGCGCACACACAAAGGCAGTGGAATATGTACTGTGTAGTGTTAAACTGATAAAGCTCTTCTTATGTTATCAGTGTTCCAACAGGCTTACAGAAACAAAAACGTGCCTGACTGCAGCCATGCTGGTAATACACCGTTATTTCAAAAGAATGGCATGTTTACAGTATGAACATACAAATAAACCTCATACCATATATGGTGTTTTATTTTACCAGTGTGTCAGCTGAAAAAGCATATTCAAGTATTTTGTAGTAAGTCTAGTATAAGCCAGGTTCACACATCAGAATTATGGCATATAACATAAACTATGGCAAATGTGCCTAATGGTATTACCATAATTGATAATGGTAAGTTATTGAATAATAATTACAAATAATCAAACGTTTAATCTTTATTTCTGTAAATTATCAAATAATTACCAGTTATCCTAAAATTAGCCATAACCCTCAAGCTGTTTTCTCTGTATTATCACCCTTTCGCTATTTAGATGGTTGGTTTGTGTTGGTGTGATTTGTACAATTTCAAAGCTTTAACTGGTTGCTCATAACTATGTTGTGATTTGTTCTTGTATCTTTAATGTCTCTTTATTATATTCCACTGTCATAAGTGACTATAATATTGACAATATTATTGTTACAATAAAGCAATAAGCCCCATACATCAGTGGTTTATAGTGAATGTGGACCAGCTCAGGGATGATACAACGTTGTTAGGTACAAATGTTAGGTATGGTTTCATTGGGTTTATCACTTTAAAATGACCTGTATATGTCAAAACAAAATCAATCAATTTTTATTTTCTGACACATTTGGCCACAAAATCTTGTTTCATTATTTCTGAGTAATGCCACCTTGTGATCCATTCTCACATAAAGGTATAGTTCAGATATCTTGTTAAGGTTTTTTTATGGTTTACTCTGTTCTTATATACTGGCCTCTGAAGCTTCTTCACAGGTCCCTGTTCTGTTTGGGTTTTAAGTATGTCCTGTTTCAGGAAGTGTCTGGGTAGTTTGTTGTAATGAACCAGCAGTGCCCAGTGGGACATCCAAACATGTGGATGTTGTCTTGCACCATTTTCCTAATTTATGGTTTGTCATTCTTACATAAGCTGCCAGAAAGATTGATATGATAGTGAGCACTCACTACGGTTTTTCATGCTTGGGTTTAATGGTGTCTTTGTTTATTTGTTTATTTTGTTTATTTGTGATAAATCTTATTTCTAAGCACTGAAACTCATAATTATGTAAGGCATTGTTTTACGTAAAAAGGGTAAATTTGAATTATGCATTGACTCATTTGCATTATATGATGTATTATGCACATTAAAAAAATACAAGAAATGACATGAAGGAAACAGAATGGCATTATATTTGTACTGCCAATACATCTAATTTGTAACCAGATTTTCATAAGATATCGACAGTTAAACAGACAAACAATAACATTAACATAACATTAAACTTGGCATGTAGATGTAAATCATTAATTTAACTACAACACTAAAATAGCAGGAAGTGAAAACTTCAAACCACAAATCACTTTGAAGGAGTTATAGGGTTCAGTAGTTGAGTACACAGTATCAGTCTAGCAGTCAAGCATATTCACAGCACTTCACAACACTGGCTCATATGTTGTTAAAAGGGAAAACTATAACTCAAAGTGAACATGTGAAAACATGTCTGGAGTCTGAGTGGAGAAACAGTGTGAAGCACCCATCAACCTCAGCTGTATTTATCCATCCAGTATGAGTGCATGCCTCACATGCATCACATTTGAACCCTTTAATCAAAGTTATAAACTATCGCCACGGCAGACCCAGATGAGAGAATTACTGAGGCATGGTGAAGATTGATTCAGTGTCAGTCTGCAGTACACAGCCTCTCGTGACCTCTCACTGCAGCACATCTAGCACATAGATGTGTAAAATACTTAAGTACACATTAGTATCGCCTGTCCACTGGATTTTGAATTCATTTTGGTTACATTTTGACTCAAAGGTCAAAGGTGACATATTTCAGCAATGATCATATTGTTCTGTGCTAATAAAGCAGACTGAGTGCTTGTTTTGTGAAGGGACCTTTTGACCCTTTTTGAGGATTTTTATGAACGCTATTAAACTATTTAAAGCTATAAAATTATTTAAAAATATTGAAAATATCAACATATTAAATCACCTGCTGCAGCAGGTACTTAAAGGTATCCTTAAATAACAAGGAGTAATTTAAATTTTATAATGTGTTTGTACAGGTAAGAATGCATAATGGTTTTTTTTTAAATTATAATTTAATTTTGTCATCTAATAATAAATAACCTGATTTTGACAATGTGTTTGGAGACTGTTACACCTTTGCACTGTACTAATCTTAAAGAAAATCAAGAAATGTGCATTAACAGGTTACAAACATGTTTTTATTTTATGTTTTAACTCCCTATTATTTCAAGTCTAACTTGAAATTAAGCAGATGGAAGAGGTGGTTGGAAGTATGTCAGTGCAGAAGCAGTGCTTTTGTTTATAATATGTTATGAATAATTTCATGACACGTTTTAGTGCCATCATTTAAAAAAAATATGATTTCCAGAATAAAGTAATAACAAAAATAAAGTTGTAATGTAATGTTTCGAGAGAAACGTAGGCAAGAATAAAGAAGCTAGGGTTCATGTACAGCCACCTGGTTGTGATCACAAAAAAAAAACCCAACGTTGTGATCATAGCATTCTGTATTATGATTAAATATTAAGAATATTTTAAACCCCAGCTAATCAAGCCAAAGGCGACAGTGGCAAGGAACCCAGACTTCATCAGCTGACATTAATGAAGACCTTGGGAGGAAGCAGAGTCAATCAGGGTCCAGTATCAAAAGCATTACATGCATCACAAGCATACTCTTCTCTGCTGTCAGAAACAACCACATGCTGGTGTCATTCTATATTTTCATAAAAACACTTCACGTTTTGAAAACACTTGATGTTTTGGAACACTTGATGTTTTGGAACATCAAGTGATATGGAAATGATGCAGGGATTACAGATTTTATGATTAGGTATGACTTATATTCGCTTATGTAAATATATTTTCTCATGTAATGACCAAGGATTGGGACTTGGAAAAATATTAATATGTATTTTACATGGTTTTCCGTTGAATTGAACTGACTGATTTTGCTATTGAATTGTTAAAATGACAAAATTAAAAGAAGAGTTTCTGTTGTGTTTTATTGATTAAACCAAATGTTCTTATAACACACCACAATAATCATGTTTGGAAACAATGATTATGTGAAATATCAACTCCAGCTCCAATAAAAGCCTGCTAGCAGTTTTGAATGAACTAGCTGTGTTAAACATGTGATGAGTTTTGTGGCTTGTACTGAGAGTTGTAAATGTTTGACTTGTTTGTAAAAATTAGGTGATTACAAGACAATCGTAATAAATCAACTACATGTCAAGATGTTGCTGGCTTGCTGCCTCCTGATTTACAGACTCATGGGTGACATTTGATTTGTTGATAATAATTAAAAGTGTTTCTTAAGTGCTTGTGATGTCTTCTCATTTGTAAGTTGCTTTGAATAAAAGCATCTGTTGAAATATTTAAATGTAAATGCAACTGTTCTAACCAGTTAAGTGAAATTGACATGGAACTCAAAACTATTCCTTTGTTCTTGTGTTTGCAGAGTAATGGGTGATGTTCAGTTTGCCACTGACTCTCATGTCTCAAAGACAAGTCTTACTCTGGGGAAAGGTCCCTCCAGCAAAGAACGCCCTGTTTTTACCCTTCCGCCACGAAACACCCGCGTCAGCCAGGGAGGCACTGCACGACTCGAAGGCAAGGTAAGAGAGATGCTTACATGTCCACAGTCTGCCGTCCTGTCTAAGCAGGAAACAAAATTGAACTGCCGTGTAGTATTGAATAAATCAAAAGTTTGTTTAAAATATACATTTTGCTTGCCTCGTCTGACTTAATGTAATATTTTTTAACTGAGTTTGTCCCAATTCATTCTGGGATTGCCTTATCCACTAAGGATACACAAATTTCTGCCTGAGATTTTTGATAAAATAGGGCGTCTAGGCATTGCTTATCCATGAAGGATGCACAAATTGCTGCTTGGGATCTTTGCTAAAATAAAGTATCTAAAGCATAATTTTGCTGTATACTTAATTAGGAACAGCCTTTGTGTTGGGAGAATGCCTATGACACTTTAAAATGTTGTCTCTAGGTGGCTCACAGTGGTTTGGAACAGAGATGCCAAGACTTCTTGATATTCTTTGTGAGACGTATGATATATGATTGTTATTTTCAGAAATATTTCTAAATGTTTTAATTAAAATGCCTGAATGTCGTTTATGTAAAAGTTTCTGGAGATATGTAACCTTTCATTTAAAATATCCTCCCCTGACCTCAGCTGATGACAACAATAAATTTTAAATACTTTTTTGTAAAATTTAGAATTAAATGAAGAGTTTTTTCTTCTGAAGATTCTTATCAGCTGAAGTCTGTCTTTATTACATTCTGAGGGTCTTTTGAGGACAGGAAGAGCTTAATTTGGACACTTCCTTGTGGATTTTACAAAGACACACAGCGGAAACTCAAATAATAAATGTTGCTGTGTCTGTGTGTGCTGTCTGGGCCAGAGAGGAGGATTGTAAATGAGTTTATATTCAAAAATTTTTACTTTTTTTTACTTGTCCTATTTTACCTGGGCCAGTATACAACCCTCCAGATCTCTTTACCTAATTTGAATGACACTGTCAAACATACAGCAGTGGGCTCCTGAAAGACCTGCTAAACTAAAACACTTTAGTATATTTCATTTTCAGAGGACATTAGGCTAATAAGTGACAGCAGACCTTTGACTTCTATGCTGTTTCGTGTAAAGAGACAAACGTAATATACAAAACTTTTCAGGCAAAGATGTAATACTTTACTATGTCACAAGTATTTTATGCGAGTGTAACTCAGAATTGCTCTTCCAGTGTAAAGTGTTTCAACAGACAGGAAAACCCTGAGCACAGGTACAGCTGTTGAGGCTGGACTGCATTTGTTATGGCTGTCTGAGGAAAGTCTGACAGGATCTCCTCCTGTCAGGCTGAGTTCACATCCATTTTTAAGTTCTGAACATAGTGTCTGTTTGTTCTCTCATTTAACATTCCTAGGCTCAAAAGTCACCTGAAAACAACACTCAGGATCCAGCTTTATTTTTAACATTATTTAACTTCCTTTATTTGGGTCCAGCTGAAGACTAATATGGGTGAAATTGAATTTAACAGCTAAATGTAGCTGCAAGCAATAATTACGGGGTCAAACCCATTAATGGCACTAAAGGAAATGTTTGATATCAGGAAAAGATTGCTCAAATCAGACAAACGTTGCATTTACTGTGACAAATTTGGTATCGTAGTTTTCAAATGATAATCACAAAAATAGCCTTTACTCTTTGATCATGCCTGTAATGACTTAGTTTTGCTAAGAAACAGCTTCATATTCACTTTTGTGTGCTTACCATCTAATTCTCTGATGCAGGTCTATCATCATAAATTTCATAACATTTTGTCTTGGGTATCACTAGATGCTACATACCACATTTAATACAAATCGGACAACCACTGTAGGATGAGTTTGAAAAAATAGGATTGTCCGAAAATTCAAAATGGCGGACAGGAAATACAGTGGCGGACTAAAACATAACTGTATCATAGGACTCTGAATGATCCATAGAATATAATCAACTCAGTTATAATATGGCACATGAAGCACGTTATAGTCATTTACATAAATGCCATTACAGTGTCACGGAAACACCAGGCTCTGTCCCCAGTCAACAATCTCATTCACCGGAATATTGATCATGCACACCTGTTTACCATCACCCCATCATCACCTGCACTATATAAGCACACACTTCTCTCTGGCACATTGTTTGGTCTCCCTTGTGGATAAGGACTCATTACTATACTAGCGACCTACCTGCTATCGGTTCCTGTTGTCTCCGTGGCTTCCCCTGTGTTCTCCAGCGTCTGCGTGTGCATCCTACTTCTCTGCTCAACTTTCCGTTCCCAGCTCCTGGATACCCTCATCATCTTCTGTGCACCACAACCTGCTGGTAAAGACATCAATGTAGTTTAAGGTTCATTCCCCATCACTCAAGGACATTATTACTATTACTACTCACCTGCATACTTGTATGGTTTAATAAACTGCCTGTTTGGTCTCTAACCATCTGTGTTCTGGAGTCTGATTCTGTAACATATAGTTTATGACCACCGGTCCAAAACTTTACAGGAACTCTCAGAGCATAGCCTTAATGAGCCACAAAGTTGACATGGAAAGACTAGGAAACTACTGAGAAGTTATAAGCGAAAAGATACATTTTTCATATCTATGGACCATTAGGCGGCGTCGTAATGTGCATGTATCCTCAGATATTGCCTATGATGACAGTTACCAAGTTTCATGTCAATGCACCTAAGTGTCACAGAGAAAACGGCTCATATCAAAAATCGCAAACAAAAATCATAACAAAAATTGAAATGGTTGACGCCCAAAATTGCTGACATGGGAAAATTGGATATCGTTCAACTTGGTATGCATTGAATCTAATGAGACCAGTTTCATGTTTTGATGAAACTACTGAAACGTTATGAGCAAAAGTAGCCTTTTTTATATCTTTGGACCAATAGGTGGCAATGTGATGAAACTGTGCATGTAACCTCAGGTCATGCCTGTGATGACACATACCAAGTTTTGTGTCAATACACCAAAGTGTTACAGAAATACATCCTCATATCCATTTTTGTGTGCTTACCGTAAAGTTTGTATATGTGTATCATTTGACTTGGTATGCCCCAAGGAGTCAAGTAGGTAGTGCTATAACAAAACTGTGCATGCCCCTTTAGGTCATGCCTGTGATGACACGTACAAGTTTTGTGTTTTTTTTCAGGAGTGTCACTAGATGCTACATACCAAATTTCATTGAAATCAGACAGAGTAGAAGTTTCAAAAGTAGGTTTTTCGGGAAATTCAAAATAGACCATTTTTAGGTAGATACTCCAAATTTTCTGTCGTAACAGGTCAGACTGTCCTCTATTTGGGTGCCAAATTTCATAACTTTCCAATGAACTGCAGCCATAGACTCCCCTGGCGGTAGAGGAAGAATAAGAAAACTAATGGATATAACAACAATAACTAGCAATAGTCATTCATAGGTAAAACCAAGTTTACTAAGTTCAATAAACTACTGAACTTGTGACAAAATTCCTAATGACCTAGACTAAAATGGCCAACTAACATTGGATATCGTTTGTCTTGGCATGCCTCAAGAAATCTAAAGACCTTGGATACTCACCATAAAATTCATAGATGAAATATACAACAATGGTGGGAATGAATGAAGCGGAATGAACATAACTTTTGTCAGGAGTGTCTCTAGATGCTACATAACAAAAGTTGTGCAATAGGACAAGCTTTGCAGAAGGAGTTTTTTTGGAACATTCAAAATGGTACAATTTTCATGACAGAAAGGGACATAATAATGTTATCAGCATGAGCCAAGGAATCAGAGGAAAAAAGTATTTTGCTTCTAGGACTTAAGAGGGAAATGTTATGAGCATAAACATGAAAATGAAATTTTGAACTGTTGGTGACATTAGAGAGTTTGAGGTAGAGACTCCAAATTTGCTATGGTAACATATCAGACTGCCATTTATCTGTGTGCCAACTGTGGTATGTATTGTTTTATGGGCTGCCCTAGACTGCCATGGCAGAAGAAGAAAAAATGTCTCCGGTTATGTATGTAACCCTGTTCCCTGAGATAGGGAACGACATGCTGCATCAGCCTGATGCTATGGAAAAAACACTTCAGGTCTACCCAAGTCTAAACACGTGTAAAACCAGGCCTATTTATATACAAGTTTAAGGTCATGTGACATAGTATTGCACACCACAAAGCTTTTAAAAAGCGTGCACAAAAATCATCATCAGCTTAGGTCTGAGGAAAGGTCATGCTGGGACGAAGAGATGTGGCGAAGCAACACAGCAGAAAACAGGGTTACATCCGTTACCTGAGACGTTACCTTTCAAAGGAACTCAACACTGTGTCAGCTTGGGAAAGTAATATCCACTATGCCACAGTGAGGGAAAGCCTGCCCCAGATGCTGTGAAACATTGGCACAGAACATAGGAGCAGATACCTGGAGTTGAGTTCAAGCCTAAACTATAAAATCTAACAAATGTGGGCAGAGAGAATCAGCCTGCCTCAGCACAAACATCACTTAGGGATGCACCCCTAGACAGAGCCTTAGATAATGCTAAACCCTTGGTAGCATGGGCTCTAATGTTAAAGGTAACACAAGTTCCATAGGCCAGGGTGATAGCATCTGTGATCAAGTGAGATAGGCATTGTTTTCTGACCGCATTACCTCGGTTGTGGCCAGGTAATGCGGCTAAGAGCTGAGAGGTCTTATGCCACTGGCCTGAGCAGTGGACATGAATCCTCAAGACTCTGACTGGACACAAAAAATGAAGCCTCTCCTGCTCCAGCAAATCAAATGGCGGAGGACAGAAGGCTTGAAGTACCACTGGGTGACCAGCTGCAACAGGTACCTTTGGGGATATAGTCTGTTCTAGGGTGTAAAATGGTTTTAACAAAGTTGGGGCAAAATCCAAGCAGGCAGGATAAACAGATAGAGCCTGTAGATCTCCTACTCTTTTGAGCAATGTAAGAGCAAAAAGTAGAACCATCTTCAGAGTTTACTCCCTCATTTTTAGACAGTTTACATGCCAGGAAGTCTGAGAGAGGTACCATCCTGTTTATCTGTGCAGCCTCCTGAAACAGAGGACTGGCAAGAGTCTGGACAGATGAACCATCGGGTGCTTCTACCCCCGAAACACCTGAGGTGGCAGGGAAAGTAGAAGCTGCTGCTGGGGGCTCCGAAAGAGGGGCTTGTCACAGTAAAATGTTGTGCACAGGGCCCCTTCTTGGTGGGACGGCCCCCAGTGTGCTGCTGCTGGCGTCAGGTGTTCTTCTTACATAAACCTTGCCCACCAGATTAGAAGTAACCCTGGAAGGCTTGAAGGGCAATTAGATCGTCATCTGATGCTGCCAGCATGAGCTCATCCTCCAGCTCAGAAGAAACCACAGTGTGGGCTTCTAAAGCTCATCTGATTCTGCGGGGCCCGTCTCTTGCTGCTCGAAAGCATAAGATTTTATAAACTTTCCCTATGTTATCATTGGTTCTTCTGCTGTTTAGTAATAAGAGTGTCTTTCCTACACCTTTCTTATTACCTACATGTAAGCATGACTGAGTGGCTTAAATTTCTAAAGATATAGGGTCTTTTATGAGTTTATCTGCCCATTAAGTTGTAACAACAATAATGGTAAACATTTTTTACTTGGCTTGCTGGCCTTGAAAGAGGTGCATAATCCTGAAACTTGTCTAATGCTCAGAGCCACCAGTCCCCCAAAGACTAGAACAATTTGGATTAAACTAATTTATTTTTGTTGTAAAAAAAGTTAAATTCAGTTGGGGAAAACTGAAAAGTTAACTGAATTTTTATTTTTATTGTAAGTATGTTTTCTCTGTGCTGATTAATCATAATTGTCATGCTCAGGTTGTGCACATTCAATGTGCTGGGATCTTTTCTGGTTCTGAGACAGAAGCAGAAAGAGCACAAACAGGGATTAAAATACCTTTGTCTTGTGATTCCAGGTTTCCTGTTTTCTTTATAGAGGCCTGAGAGGTGAAGTCAAGCAACAGAGACACATTAGAGGTTTCTTCACAGTGTTTTAGAAAAGATAGTTTTTAGTTTGTAAAAATGGTTTAGTTAAAGTGTTAAATACCATTTAGACCTTTAATCAACACCTGATCATACACAATTTGGCTAACCAGGGTTGATGCAATTCTTGCAGGTGCAATCAAGTGTAATGTATTTAAAAACTTTGTTCATGTACTGCACCAAATGGGTTTGTAGTATGGTAAACAAGTAGTATTTACTGAGTGATATTAATGTACAAAAAATAAATAACCATGCAAATATTCAGGCTTGGAAAGGAGGAGATCAGACACCAAACTACATATTTGCACACTCATGCATACACATTCACAGTATCATTTTGTTACATTTATGGGGGAATGTGAAACTAGAGATCGGGGCACCGTGTGCAGGAATGAGGATGTCAAAATGTTACATTGTGCTTCAGCACTTTACAAGTATTATTGATGACAAAGTCTCATATAGCCAGACTATTCAATTTATGCATAATGTGTTGTGCATTTTGCAGGCTATTTCCAGCCAAGACATACCCACTTGACACGTAAAGTTAACTTGAGCCTGTGTCTATCTAAAAATAGTTGATAACACAAAAATAATGCGAATCACTGTGAAAAAATGTAAATTACATCAAATAATGGCATAGAAGTCTATGCGAACAGCTGTAAAGAAAACAATTAAAAAACAGCAGATAAATCAGTTGTCCCAAAATAACTGTCAAAACCAACTCTATAGAGAAAACAAAGCGCACTTTACAGTTCTGAATGTTTATCTAGTTATTTGCTTTTATATGAGCCAAACAAAAGTCTAGCTATCATTTGATGTCATTAACCTGACAAACTTGTCTAGTGTGTGACAAATGTGGTGACTAGTCCTGTCTCTAAATGCACCAATTGTAACAGCCAGGGAATTTACACATTACTTTCTATCCCTCTAGGACTGATATAAACATATATAAAACATATGCATTCTGAATTCCATTTCAGATTGAAGTATAATTAAACTGTGTACTACATGCAACAGATGGTGCATTAACAGAGTGTTAGTAATTCATAAGCCAGTCTGTACACAGAGGCATAGACAAACCCTACTAACTAACAGAAAAGGAGAGCAAAGGAGAGTTTGGGAGCAAGATCCCTATCTGAGCAGTAGTCCAATCAGAAAGAAATGGTAATAAAACTACATAGCCCTCTCACAGTGACAGAGCAGCACATAGATCATTTCTTATGGCTGGAAAGAGCTACAGTAGCATCAATATATCATGGTTTGGGCCTCTTGAACTTAAGTTGAGGGAGATGGGAATGTTCATTGTTATTCCACCTGGATGACACTGCATTTTAGAAAGCAACTTTACAGCATTACACCATTATATATAGTATAAAAAATATCACTGTTAAACAAGTCTGTTTTATAAAATAAAAGCCAACATTAGAGGGGTTTTTCTGTGCAAAACATACCAACACAGTTTTAGATTGTTGAGAGTGGTTTGACATGGCAATGCAATTGCTGTTTTTTTTACATGTTGATAGACACGTATATACAACAAGCTGCATAATTGTACAGTGACATAATATGTCACTGCAGCTGATTTCTAAATGCACTACAATGCTAGCTTAAGGTTGTCATGCTGGTTTTATGAACATGGTTACTGGTCAAACAGCTAAGTTCACCTTGGACAAACTAGAAACCAGCCACCATGTTCCAAAACACAGCTACCAACTTGAGCAGGATTGTTTCATTATGGTTAGCACAATGTGCATTGTGATGTACGTGCAGAAGTTTAATACTTGGGGTTTTGGTCAAATCACAAACCTTATGCATAATCAATAGTTATAGTGATGCTTGTCTTAGCAAACACCAGTAACTCTCTCTCTCTCTCTCTCTCTCTCTCTCTCTCTCTCTCTTTTCTGTCTGCCTCTGTAAGAGTCAATGAAAGAATTTGACTTTTTAAAAATCGGACAGGAGAGAAGATGTGGAAGTGGAAACAGATGTGGAAGACTGTTTCTCCCCCATACTCCCTGTGTTACCTTTTCTCTCTGTCCATTAATTTCTCTTAGCTTCCCTGTTCTCTGTCCCTTTTGTAATTTACAGCAGTCATTATATTTAGTCACATCCTAAAGTTTTTTCAGGCATCACCAAGCAAGCCAGCTGTACAAAATTTTTTGCACCATTTACAAGAATAGATATTGTTAAAATTGTTAGTTTATTGTTAAAGTTTTTTTCCCAATAGCTAATGAGCTGCTAAACAGGATTTTAAAGCACCATATGTGTCTTTTCTGCTTTTTTAAGGAAACAGTTCATGAATTCTTCTAAACCAAGCTTAGTGAAAAAACACACATAAGATGGGGACACATTCTAGAAAAATTCTAGGTTATGTCTATGAATATACTTATATTTTTATATACTTATATTTTTATATATACTTATATTTTGTTTAATATGAGCTTGTGCCATGTGGAGTGTTCCAAATGAGTAATTTCTGAGATTCTATCTCAGTAAACATGCTGCATTGGAAGGAAGTTGGCTACATTAACAGTAGACATTAAGGCAGTTATCTGGGTCCTCTAGGTTTTGGAAAAAATCCATAGTGTTGAACACATTACAGGGAATCCAATTTTTAGGTACTGAGAAGAAAGGAGAAAAACAAAAATAAGGAGTGGAAAAAATGTTGATTTATGTCAGTAGGGAACAACTTTAATCACAAAGAATGCACAGAATGAATACAGAACCAAACAATCATCAGCAAAGCGATGTTAACCAAACAAACATGTGTAGCATTGCATGTGTAGTCTGTGGTTGGTCCATTGTTAAAACGAATACAGTAAATGTATATCAATGTCATTGTGTCTTCTCATATACACAAATGTATATTTTTGTACATGAATATGAAGAAGGCTTTTAATGTTATTTCACAACGTAAAGATATACAGTACAGGACTCTGTTTCTGAGAGTGTTTTGGAGCAGAACGAATACTGCATGTGTTAATGTGATCAGTGTGTTAGTGTGTGTGTGTAAATGAGCACTGGGAGCACTTGGGCTGACTGTGCTGTAGTTTTTCAGGTGCGTGTCCTCGCCAGGTTTGAACAGCGAAGGTAAAGCCAGGAAAAAGTGATAACAGGAAAGAGACAGAGAGAGAGAAACATCAGGTTAAGTTCACATTTCAAACAACAGCCTGATGTTTCGGTCCACTAGCCAGTGGAATGTGAGTGGTATATATCAGTTTACTGTGTAAACCTTTCTGCCCTGAGGCTGTTCAGAGTGACCGTGTGCTGCCCGTTACAGCTATAAGACCCATTTAAAGTGTATGCAGTCTTACTTCTGCACATGTTTCTGATAAAAATGTAGCCTGAACTGCTTCAAATACTCCATTCAAACATTCTGGGTTGTGTACATTTGTTTACAAATGATTAGAATTGAGTGTGTTTACATTACAATATTATGCCAATTATGCTTAATAAAATAATAATGTGTAAAGTCATCATCGCTATGTTACTCCACTATATTTTATAAAAACATATTCCTCAGTACTTTGAATTGAAGAAATTGATGCTCCAAGATGCGGTACCACTGTCCGATTTATGATAGAAGTGATTCTTTTTAAAGAACGTGTTGAATCAGTGTGAAAATCAAACAAAACCATCTGATAGTTCTCAAATCTCAAAACTCACCAATTCAATGATCAGATTAACAGTTCACTGAATTGCACGTCTGACTCGTAGCTTGAGTGTGTGCGACTGATGGCACAAAAAGTTACTATTGCTGAATTTAGAACTGATTATTGTAATGACTGGCATCCCAGCTAACAGGAAACATTGAACAACAACAGAAGCTCTGGTTTCCATAGAAACAGTTAAGTGCACCTGACTGCACATGCACACTAGCTGCAGAAACCTGAATTATAGGCTTTTTAATTTGACTCTAATCACAGCCATTCTTTTCCAATCGAGTTGGGTATTACTTAAAATAATAAACAGACATTTTAACAGACACAGAGATAGAGGTTGCTGTCCCTGAACCACTGTGATATCTCTCTCACCTCAACTCTGTAGGCTGTCTCATCTCCATTTGTGATGAGGCCCAGAATGGGTGTCATCAGCAAACTTAAAGATGATGTTGGAGCTGTTCTTGGCAACACAATCTTGTGTTAACAGGGAGTATAGGAGGGGGCTGAGAGCGCAACCCTGTGGCACTCCTGTGCTCAGACTCGGTGTGGAGAAGAAGCTGTTTCTAATTCTCACCACTTGGGATCTGTTTGTCCAATTGCATAGGTGAATGTTCAATCCTAAGTCTTTGAGGTTTTTGATGAGTTTGGCTGGGATAATGGTGTTAAAGGCAGAGCTGTAGTCGATAAACAGCATTCTTCCATAGATGTAAGTGCATTTTGCTCCTGTACTCTGTTACTGACTGCAAGATATTCTATGTGCATTTGAGGTCAGATCACTCACAGTTCACCACCATCTTGTTTCTAAAGTTTCTCTTTACAGTCCTGATTGCCTCTGAAGATCATACCTGCTCTTTCTGTGTGCCACTATGTCACCAGAGTTGAAGACTGAAGGGCATGCTTGTAGTTTAGTCCTGACCTCTGCGTTCAGGTTTTTGGTAAGGGAGGAATTTAATGCAGTTTTTTGGGACAATGTTCTCAGTGCATATACTGATGTGATCAGTAACAGAGTTTGTAAATTCATTAATTTCTGTGTCTGCTGCATAAGAAAAAATCTGGCAATCTGTAATTAAGAAAGAATGGGCCTGTTTTAACTGTAACGAGTTCAACATCAGGACAGCAGTGCTTAGTGACAACTGAAACGTGTTCCCCAGTGGGAGTTCACCACAATGCAAACATCGCCACCTTTGCACTTTGCAGTCAGTTTCTTTGTCCTGGTGATCGATTAAACCCGGTAGCCATCTGTCTACCTGTGCATTAAGTTGAGTCAATTTTATTGCCTAGTGATTGAATGTTTGCTAGAAAAATACTGGGTAGAGTGGGATTGGAAGTCTTTTTTCGAGTTCTGCACAGAATGCTGGCACATTTGCCATTTTTGCCATCTGGAACCGAAAGGTCCTGTGGCCTCATGGGATAGCAAAGTATTAATCCGTTGCACACTTTAAAATCTTAGCGGATGTAGAAGGTTACCTGGGTATGTTTTAAGAATACTCTGTATTTGGACACACTATCCAGTTAGTATACCAGTGGTGTCAGTGTTCACAGTGCACATAATTTACTAACATACCAACTTTATTTATTGTGGTTATTACTTCTATAGGTATATGCTACATAAAGTTTTGGCAGTATTTCAGTAACACTATTGAACAGCAGACCATTACTGAATATTTGTTTGTGCCCCATTATGAGAGCCAGGTGGAACATCCCCAATCCTGACTCTAGGAAAGAAAAAATAACTCAGCCCACAGCATCGGTTTCCACTCTTACTAATAAAAATCTTTGACTCACACTCAAGAATTGATCAATAATGATTCAAAGTTGTTGTCATTCTGATAAAGTACAAACAAGAAATTGCTATGATTAACAAACAAATTCTATTCTAACTAAACAGTCTAAAAATAATGTAAGTAGACACCTTTGCAACTGGACATGTTGTGCATTGTGTCTGGATTTGACTTCTACATGACAAATATTTGGAGACTCCTCTGAGCATGTCTGTTGTTCTGTGGAATGAGTTCTGGGCAGAAGTTTAAAGGACTCATTTAAAAGATGAGGAGAATGGATTTTGAATACTGGCAATCATGTCTAGTGAAAGACAATATTGATTGAAATGAGAAAAAGCTGGGTATGTGGTTTTGTTTGTTTTCAGATACTAATAAACAGTAACACTGTTGGCCCTAGAAAGTATTTGAATGGCTAAGCCATGTATAACTGTCCTTACATTAGCCACTGTATATCTACTATAGTATATCTACTATAGTATATCTACTATATGAGTATTTGCTAATGAAAGCATCACTATTACAACCAAGAACACCTTAGCAACAGAATCACAATGCCTGGGCAACCATATATATCAGAATATATGTTCTGACACTCTTTGCTTGTACGATATTGTTCTTGGTTAACAATAACAATAATCTTCTCTGTGTCTGACCATGCTGGAGACTTGTGCCCTGCTTGTGCCTTCAGTATGAATTATGTGACAGAAAATAATTAAAAAGCAGAGGTCTTGTGTTTTTCCTGCTGTCAGCTTCGGATCTGAGTCCTGGTGGATGTCTGAGGCAGAGCTCCTGACCACAAGTCTCAGAGTAAAAGCGTCAAACAGAGAGAGAGTCTGAGGAAAAACAGCAGCTGACACTGAGGAAATACCAGCACTGCTGTGAGTTAATACAGAATTCGGGGATAATATTGCTATTTTTGGGCAAATGTCTACTGAAGCGAACCTGTCTCCATGAAGAAACATTTGAAAGTGCACAAGAGGCCAGTCTGACAGGCTTACAGGACCCATTCCTTTATGGTAAAGTTTCTCTTGTACTTCTTCAAAAAGTCTTTGGAATTTTGGAAGGCCATCTGGAGTCAGGCTACAATCTATTAGCCATTAAGCCGCAAAAATGTGTATATTCGATGTGAAATCCCCTGCAGCTTGCAGTTGTTGTTTCATGTTTAGTGAATGCGTGATAAAGATTGAGAGAAAGATTGTTTCTTGATTTTACTACGGTCCTCTTCTAGTGTACAATAATAAACAATCTCACTGAGATCTGCAGAATTTAGACTTTAACAAGACAATGCTGGTTAAAGAGCAGCTGAAGAGCAAAAAGAGGGATTGTCTATACGGTGTCCTAATTAGCCACAGTCAGCATGCAGATTTGTAATGGTTGATAGAACCAAAAGAAAACAAGCAAAGACAGATCAATGAAGGGAAATGGACACAGTCAGAGCTTTGGAACACTTGACAAGAACCACAGTATTAAAGTTTCCAACATAATGACATCATGGCATTTGTGTCTATTCTACTATAAAAGGTTCAGATGCTGTTTAATTTGTGCTCATAGGTGGATTCAATGCTATTCAATTCAAAGAAAGACATCTTGTATTGGGAATAATGCATAGTGCATGTTTAGTAATGATTGCTAAAGCAAACATTCACTTAATACTGTTTATATTTTTGGATAATCTAAGTATTACAATTTGATACATTTTGATACATTTGTGCACAAGACATCTGAAGTTATGCCTGTTGTTTGGGAATGTTATTACTTTACTAGGTGACTTGACGTTTTCTTAGAAAATAAATAGAAAATAAATGTTATTTACATTTAGTCATTTAGCAGACGCTTTTATCCAAAGCAACTTACAAAGGACGAGAGCATTGAACATTTTGTCTTGTACGCCAACGAGCCAAGTCTACAAAGCTACATTTACAAGCGGACATTGTAATCTGTTACTAGAGAGAAAGATGGACTGGAGACAGGGAATTTGTTTTTTTGTAAGGATAGAAGGATAGGATAGAGGGATAGGATAGAAGAGCATTAGGGTTCAGACAGGTGTGTTTTGAGTTGTTTTTAGAAGGTTGTGATGGTCTCAGCAGATTGGGTGGAGGCTGGCAGTTCATTCCACCACAAAGGAACGGAATAGGTGAAAGTTTTACAGATTCATCTGATGCCTTGTTGTGGGAGAACGGTCAGCCGTCGCTTGTTAGCTGACTGTAACTGGCGGGAGGGGACATATGTCTGGAGGAGTGAGTTGAGGTAGGAGAGAGAGGTTATTGTCCTAAAGGCAAACATAAGGGATTTAAATTTTATGCGGGCGGCTACAGGTAGCCAGTGGAGTGAGGTCAGGAGGGGTGTGAGGGGCTGTTTTTGGTTGATTGAAGACCAGACGTGCTGCAGCATTCTGGATCATTTGCAGGGGTTTGGTTGCATTGGCTGGAAGGCCAGCCAGAAGGGCATTGCAGTAGTCCAGCCTTGATATTACGAGTGCTTGGATTAGGAGCTGCGTTGCATTCTTGGGCAGGAAGGGTCTGATTTTCCTGATGTTGTAAAGCACATACCTGCATGACCGAGAGATTGTTGCAACATGTGAAGTGAATTTCAGCTGGTCATCAAACATCACCCCAAGGTTTCTAACGGACTGAGTGGGTGTGAGAGTGGATGATCCAAGTTCAACTGTGAAGTTGTGTTCTAATGATGGGTTGGCCGGTATTATCAGAAGTTCTGTCTTGCTGAGGTTGAGCTGGAGGTGCCATTTTTTCATCCAGGCTGAGATGTCTAGAAGGCAGGCGGAGATCCGGGCAGCAATGGTGGGGTCGTCAGGCTGAAATGAATAATAGAGCTGTGTATTATCAGCATAGCAGTGGTATGAGAAACCATGTGATTTAATAACTGTACCTAGAGAGGCTGTGTATATTGAGAAGAGGAGAGGAGCAAGAACTGATCACTGTGGGACCCCAGTGGTTAGCTGATGTGATATTGCCTCTCCATGAAACCTTGAAAGATCTGTCGGTAAGGTATGAGCTGAACCAGTTGAGTGCAGATCCAGAGATGCCCAGGTTGGAGAGTGTGGATAATAGAATCTGGTGGTTCACCGTGTCACAGGCAGCAGAAAGGTCAAAAAGAATGAGGACAGACGACATGGAGTTGGCTCTAGCCTGCCGTAGGCCTTCAACCACCGACAGGAGGGCAGACTCCATGGAATGTCCTTTCTTGAAGCCAGACTGTTGACTGTCAAGTAGGTTGTACTGTAAGAGATAGGAAGACAGCTGATTAAACACAACCTTTTCAAGAACCTTTGAGAGAAATGGTAGAAGTGAAATTGGTCTATAGTTGCTGACCACTGAGGGGTCGAGTGTAGGTTTATTAAATAAAGCAGGAAAAACCTTATAGATCCTTAGCTTTATTTAGGGAGCAAAATACCACAGAGCAGTACCATGTCAAAAAATAAATAAATAAAGGCAAGGCAAGTTTATTTATATAGCATGTCATACACAAAGCTAATTCAAAGTGATTTACATAAAAATAAAATAAAATAATTAAAATAATTCCAGCAGATGCACAGGAGTTAAGAATACAAATTACAAATAACAATAAAAGTGAAGAATGAACATTTTTGATAAAATGTTTTAAAACAGTTTTGACTTAAAAAAGGTGATACATAAATGAAATACAGCGCAGCTGGACATAGCACAGTGTTACGATTTCTGTTGTTCATCACACACATACATTTTCACGCAAACACATTACCCTTTTGCTTCTTCAACTACACTGGCTCCCAGTTCAGTCACACATTCATTTTGAAGTTCTTATGTTAACTTCTAAAGCAATACATGTGTTGCTCCAGAATACATTTGTGATTTAGTTTTACCATTTACACCTCAGTCTTTCCACTCTGCTGGTTCTCTTTCTCTTTGTCAGCCTATTTGTAAACTCAACACAATGGGAGGCAGGTCTTTCTCTTGCATTGCTACAGAATTATGGAATTTACTAACTGTATCAATTAGGAATGCTTCTTTTGCTGTTTTTAAGAAACTACTGAAAACAGATCTTTTTAGGAAAGTTTTTAATCTGTTATTGTCATTGTGGTCACTTTCATATTATCATGTTGAAAATGCTGTATTATTACTTTTAATGGAGATTTTATTGTTATTTTAAATTTTATAATGTGCTGTAGTGCTCTGGGTATAAGAAATATGCATTATAAATAAAATGTATAATTATTATTAAAAAATGTATTATTCTGCATGTATCATTATAAAATAAGGAATTGAGTGTGGCAGATCTTTCACTTCCTGAAAGCAAAGTAATGCTGATACTATGGTACTAAGAAGGCTGTTTCTGATCCTGTTCACTGGGGTTTATTCATGTGCAGAATAACTACACGATTCTCACTAAGCTTCATGTTTCAGCTATGGGATAAAGATTTTGTCCTCAGCCTGTTTCACACACCCAGCAGCTTCCTGTGGTTACAGACAAGAATGCTATTGACAGGCTAGCATTGTATCTGTTCCTCACACACTCATTTGCATGGACAATCATGTTGGCTACTTAATGAATATTGTCCGTGTGTGTGTGTTAGCTGTTAGGGAATGTATAATAGTATCCCTGACTATTGTTTCATCTGTCAGGTACGTGGCTGTCCAGAGCCTCAGGTGTGCTGGTTTAGGAGTGGGAAGTTGTTGGTAGCTGGAGAGCACTACTCCATGGAACAAAGTGCTCGTGGAACCTTCAGTTTGCTGATCCGGGAGGTCCAGAATGATGATGGTGGAAGTTACACCTGTGAGGCTGTCAATGATGCTGGAAGCTGCCAAGTTACCGTGGAGATTACTGTGGAAGGTACAGGACCACCCTGCTGGGCCTGAGGCAGTGATAGAATGTTAAGCTGATAGAACAATCTAAAGTTTACACAATAGTCTAACAAATTTCCTGGAACTGTCTTGTGTATCTGTAAAAAATATTCAAAGCTGCAGGCAGTGACTGAAACATGGTGAATCTCCACTAGAATCTCCACAACATTCACATTCAAATTCTTTATGGGATTTTGATAAATGATCTGGCGCCTCAAAACCAGTGGTCTTCTTTGATTTTTTTCAGTAATATTTCAGTATATAAAAGATAATATTTCACTTAACAATCACTAACTCACCCTTATGTCTTTCTAAACCTGTATGATTTTCTGTTTTCTGGGAACACACAAAAGTTTTACACTGCCCTTTTAATCTGTTTGGTGCCTTAAGGTTTAGTCACTGATGATGTGCAAAATGATGTGGATTCTTGCATGTTCTGTGATCTATTACCATTGACACACAAGCTCTCATATGGCCCATGATGACTTGGAATATAGCGTACAAGTTGTAAGGGCTACTTTTATGAAACTTTTAAGTGCTATTATTGGCCGTCTTGGGCCATAGCTGTTTAAATTATCATCAACTTTCACTGTAAGCTCATTGAGCATTCTATTAAAGTTCCCCTTTTGTGTTCCTCTGAAGACATAAAATCATACTGGTTTGAATGAGTAAAAAATGAAATTATTTTTAAGAAAGTGTAAGTGACATTAAAATTGTTTTCTTGTGTTTCTGCCAAAAAGACAGGAAAATAATGATTTGTTGCCAACTATGAAAAACAAGTACATAACACTGCATACTTACAATGCTGTTAACCTTAAAATATATAGCAAATATTATAATTAATATAAAAATATCATAATTACATTTTACACAACAATGCATTCCTTCATATAGAATCAAAAATGTTTTATTTCACACTGCAGAGTACAGATGTAGCTGTATCTGATTTAAAGGCTAATCAATGTTTAATAAACTTTCTTCAGCACCACAAACATATGGAACCTTGCAACTTTTTATAGCTAGCAGCAGATAACAGCATGTTTATGATCCAATGATAGACTCTGAGGAAATATGTGTTTTTAAGTTCTGTTTATGTTTAATGTGTGTATACTTTATATGTGTGTGTATCTGTGGCTTCATGAATAATTTCATTCTGCACAGGAAACACAGGAAAGAAATACAATCTTCCCACCTCCAGTAGAGCAGGGTAAGATACATACAGAACTGTAATACCACAAAATCTGAAAGTCTTACTATATATTTGCATATGAATTTAAAATGCATAATATCACAAATCTTTTGTTAAGTGAGTTGATTTCTCTAAAACAGCTGGTCCCAGGGTTTCTTTAATAAAGAAAGTGTAGTTATTAATCTTATACAACATTAGATCTACAATAAAGTTATTGCTGTTTTTAAGGCTTGTGAAAGCATAGAGTTACATTAGTTTTCTTTCTTTTCTGTCCTTAGTGGCTCTATGAGTGTTGCTGCAATAGAGAATAGACCTAGTATCTGGGGTGAAAGCCCCCCAAAGTTTGTGACTAAACCTTCTCGCCTGTATGTCAAAGTGGGACAGAATGGCAAATTCTCAGCCAAGATCACAGGAAGACCTCAACCACTGGTTCAGTGGTATAAGGTGAGAGACATCTCAAGCTTATGAGAAAACAAGATGAAACGGGTTAAGTGCAAATGCAGTGTGAATGCATGTTCTCTGTGTTTCCTTTCAGGGAGAAGAGAAGATCCAGACATCAGATCACTTTAACATGTTTGAGCGGTCAGGAATGCACTTCCTGGAGATCTGTCATGTGTGCTCAGAAGATGCAGGCATCTACACCTGCCTGGTGGCCAACAGTGCTGGAAAAGCCTCTGCTGCTGCTGAACTCATCATACAAGGTGAAGGAATGTCAAGCAAATGTCAGATTAATTACTACACCAATTTAAATTTAGGCGATCAACACAAATAATCCAGATTAGTTCAACAGCTGAGGGCTTAAAACCTCTTATTTGACATTTGTTTTTCACTAATGTGTTTAATCTGTTGTTCTGTTGTAGATGCAGACAATGAGGCAGCCATGTAAGTTGTCTTTTTTATCAGTTAGAATTATTTTTTATGTGGTTTTAATACAAATATTATGGTAATAATATGGCTTCTGTACTGAATCGATAGTAAATACATGTGTGATTACTGTGTTTTTTCCAAAAATACCATAATTGATCTCTAATTACTGTATTAAAATGCTTAACTTTTGTAAGGGAAGGTCATGGGTTTAATTCCCAAGATACAATTCCAAAGTTTCAAAATTTGCTGTATGTACTGATAAAACATGAAGCCTGAAACCACTGTAAGTTGATAAAGTTTCTGTCAAATGTGTTACAGCAATCAATCCATAATTTTTCCTCTCTATGGCCAACCTCTGTTTGAAACATAAAATTGCAGAGTTAACTGCAGTGTTTCTTAATGTGGATGACAACTGTTTAAAAACAACCTACACTTAACCATTCCAGCACACCTGCGATTTAGTAGCTGGATTAAACTGATAGTTAAACTGACATTTCCCGCAAAATCATGCCTGACTATGAATCATAATAATAAACTTACCATTGCAACATTGATCTGTTATGTACTTGCTCAGTAATTGATTTTTGTTCATTTTTAATCAAAAAAATATGGATTGCATTAAATATCCATTAAATATTAATCTACATTTTAACAGTGTATTGTGTCAACCATCCCCACTGTACTTTTGTTAATAACAAATCTGTTTAAATTTATATTGGTATTGGCCAATGCATCATAAATGAAAAATAACTTTTTAAATCTTTAAAAGTTCATTCTGCAGTTTAAGCCTAATAACAAACTGCACACTGATTGTACATTTGATTTTGTCTTTAAACAGTGTGACCAAACCATCTCATAATCTTTCTAAATCACCTGTGAACAAACACAGTTCCAACGGCCTGGACGGTGAACAGAAACCTTCAAATATGTCAATCCAGACAGTAACTACAGAAACACACACAGCACCATTATCTACTGCTAAAGCCAGCATTTTACCTATGTCCAGAACAGAGGGACCACAAATAACATCATCTCTGTCTTTACAACCCACCAGTAAATCCACTGATGAGGGATCACTAGTTGGTCAAAAGATGTCAAACTCTGTCAGCATAAGGGGTCAGAATATCATGGATAGAGAGTTGCATGGTAAAACTAGAGATTCAGATGCCTTAAGTGTTTCAGGACAGACACCAGACACATCCCGGCTGAAGCCCAGCAGAGACACTTGCCTGCAGGGCAAAGAGAAGAAGATGGATGCCCCTGAAACTCCACCCAGTTTTGATTCACAGCCCCAGAGCCAAGAGGTCATGCAGGGTACAAAGGTCATGTTCAGATGCCAAGGTCAGTCTTATTAAACTGACTCATAAATGTATTTGTTCTGATTCTGGTTGCTGATTAATGCAGCATCCCAGCCATACAAAGATGCTATGTAATAGCTAGTCACCCATTTAACTAGGTACTGAGTATCACTGAGAACAACTAACTGAGGCCAACTATTATTCTTCTATGTCAGAACTTTCTGTGTCAGAAACTTTAATCTGCTTAATAAAGTAATGTTTAAAAGAACTGTGTGTCCTACATACTTACTAAATACTAACATGTACTATAGTGACTATTTAAAGACAACAATATGATGTAAGAGGCCATGTTATATTTCTCCTTTGTCTGTTGTGTCTAACACACTGCTAAAATGTGATTATATTCACAACATTGCATGTCTTCTTTAAAAATCATATAGGAAACATCCTGCAGCGCTCATGGTTATGTTGGTACGCTGTTATCCTCACACATTAGCAATGTGGTCACTCAGTTTCTCTAAATGTGACTATGGTTTGTGGAAAATGAAGTGTGCATATCAGAATATGCATTGGACAGCATTCACATCAGTAGTTAGCACTGTCCTATGGTGTGTGGATTGGTGTGGATTGGATCACAACAGCGGTTAGCACTCAATGAAAAGAGGGTCACCGAAATATAAGGAAATAGATGTTGTAAATCAGTAATTTACAGTCTGTCTATTTGTCTCTCAGTGTCTGGGTCACCATTTCCGTCAGTGAGCTGGATGAAGGATGGAGCTCCTCTCAGACAGAGAGCAGGCGTCAGCACACAACAGGAGGGCACTTTGCACTTCCTGTGTCTGGAGAATGCTCACATAACCGACACAGGACAGTATGGCTGCTCTGCCATCAACAGAAGAGGAAAGACTGCAGTCCACTGGACTCTGACAGTCAAGAGTAAGAATTCAATAATAACATATAAAGATTTAATATTATTATACAAGAATGAGAGCGTATGACAATCAACCAAATTCTGTCATGTTTACGCCTGAAGGGGAGAATAAGCAAGATGGATGCATAGATGTATGTTAGCATGTCAACTTCTACATTTAGTTCTTGGATGGATTGTCATATAAGTGTAATAATAAGGTACGTTTTATAAATTAATTTGTCTACACTGCAGGACCACTTAAAATAAAGTAATGCTGGCATAAATGGTACACACAATACACATTTTAAACATAAACACATTTATGTTGGATTAAAGTTTGTTTATCAACAAATAATTTATGAAAAGTATTACGGTTAACTTTTATTATCAGTTATATTACAGTGCCACCTATTGGTGAAACTAAACAGTGAACCTGTTGCTGTCAGGCGCAATTTGAAATGAAATGTCCAGTGATGTCTGTGTGTGTGTTACAGGTGTGAGGCTGGAGGGTAAGTCTCCGGTGTTCATCTCTACTCTGAGAGACTGTTCAGTATCAGAGGGACAGGATTTCTGCCTGCAGTGCTCAGTTGATGGCAGACCCCAGCCTGAAGCCTCCTGGCTTCTTAATGGTAAAAGGACCTACTGTATGTTTGCCATATTTTTTTTGGTGTAACAGATACTGCTAGTAATTATTCAGGTGTACTCAGTTTTGTGACAGCAAATCTGGAAATTATCAGTAAGAGTCATGTTAGTAATTACTACACTCTCAGTTTGTTATTATATTAGGTTACGAAGATCAAACATAACATTGATGGTCAGAATTCAGACTTTTACATGTTGTTTATTAAATGGGTGGAATATTGAGTTAAATCTGACTTGTTATTTCATCACCACAAGATATTTTTCTGTCCAGCAGAGGGCTACAGTGTTGCTTTTTAATTTCTCCCCCAAAAAAGGACAAAGAAAGTTTACAAGGAACATTTTTTATTCTGAATGTTCTTGACCTACTGTGTCATGGAAATATAAATTGCTAAATATCTCTTCTTGTCTACTTCAGACAAGGCGGTTTAAAGGGGTCAATGCACGCGTGTGTATGTACCTCCCTCTGTTCTCTGTTCAGCTAAAATAGCCTCTGTTTTTGCCTATGATTTCTGTCCATGTAAAAATGAGAATATAGCCATGCGTTTTTAGCTTCCACAGCAGTAGTTGTATATAATGTTTTGCTTTAATTTTTAAAACAATTGTTTAACTGCAGTTGTATTGATATTTCGATCTTGGGTAAAGTCAAATGTTACTTTTAATATTTCAGGAACTACTTTTCACATCATCCAAAAACAACGTAACATAAAATATTTTAAACACCCAAAGTTTAAAATATATTTGATTTAAACATCATTTATCTCAAACCTGTTATTTGTTAAGAGCTGCATGTATTATGTATGAAGAGATGTGTTGCACACAATAGTGTCTATGGGTGGTTGTAAGCACATTTCTGGTTATTATGGTCATTGTAGGCAGTGGCAGTGAAAGATGTTCCAGGTGGTTGATGATTGTAAGGGTGTTGTATGTGATTGTTAGCTACCTGTTGAGCCAGTGAAATGTCTGAAATGAACTGTTCAGCAGAAAAGCCATCAGTTGTGTGAGTCAGTTTTCGACGCTTCAGATCACGAGTTGTCGGCACCTCTCCTAAGCCCTGACAGTATTTCATTTTGTTTCAGCATGGGCTCTGTGGTTTTGTATTTTTGACTACAGGCTCTGCCCAGTTCGAGGTCATCGTTGTTTAGAACTTCCCATCTAGATGACAAGTTTAAATTATAAGCAACTGCTGTAAAACATGCTACAAATGCTCCATCATCCTCAGCACCTGAAACCATGATACAGCCAGGTCTTCTTTCTGTTTACAGATGTGATGTCACCATGGAAAGACAAATTAAGTTAAACTGGGATTTACCACAAAATCAGACCCAACAGCACAAAAAATAAATCGCTATTATAAACATACAGTTGTGAACACCATTTTGTTATATAAATGTTCACTTCCCTTTTTCATGTTTAACCAAGACAGTTACTGATTGCAGCTTCAAAGTAATAGCAGCTGTCATCATTCGTAAGACTCATTCATGTCTGTAGCACAAACAGTGCAGGGAGGGTTAGATACAAGTGTTAAAACTAGATTAAGAGGTTTATTCAAGCCTACAATTAGATATGAGATACTGCCCTGGCATTTGTTGTTTAATAACATTTGAACAGGCATGAATTATCTTAGTCTTGGTATAGTTTCGATTTCATTTTTTTTTTTAATGTAATGTTTTTCATTAACAGATCATTGCTTCATTACAAAAGGGCAGTTAACAATTAACAATATACATCTAACAACAATAATATATAACTTTAATATAACAATATACATGTAAACTGTGGAGTTTATTTGCTTGTCAAACAAAAATCAGGTTAAAACACTAGGAAGTAACTTCACTACAAAATCCTTGAGATTTCTTTTGAGTTTGACTGTGGGTTGCCCTGAGAATCTGAGCCACAGCAGGGGCTGTTAAGCAAATATGAAACCCTACAACCATATAAAGGCAAAGCATGCATCAGCCTGAAATATTACACACAGATGGACTTGGCAAATCTTTGCACTGAAAATCAGACATCTGAGAGAGAGAGAGAGAGAGAGAGAGAGAGAGAGAGAGAGAGAGCTCTACTGCAACTGAGTGAACAGATTTTACAATCCCTAGAAGTAGAAGGGAAAGTTCAGAAAGAAATATCTGGAAAGAAGTAGCAACTTCTGCAAAGCAATGATCTGAAAAGAGTGACTCTTCGAATTGTGATTGTCACTGAGACCTACCTCTGAAATCAAACGGGACTCTTGGTATTTTGTGTATACAGTGAATTTGCAAACTGTGCACAGTAAGCATGAATGCAGTGCAGAAATAGTACGTTTAGTGTCAAGAATTTTTTTTCACTCTGGTAATGCCTAAAGTTCGCCACCAGAGGGCACTATCTCTAGAGCCCTAAAACACATTTGATTTATTTGACCTGTGTCTTCTCAGCTCTTGATATGCCGATTCATTTCTGATACTGTCCATTTGTCTCTCACTCTCTCCATCTGTCTGTTTTCAGATAAGCCCGTTCCATATGCACACGCTGTGTATGAGAATGGTCAGTGTGAGCTGAGAGTTCAGGCAGCTGTGATGGGGGATGCAGGTGTGTATTCATGTGTAGCAGTGAATGATCATGGCAGAGCTGTGTGTACAGCCCGTGTGCTGGTTAACGGTAAGACACGCATCCCACTCCCGCCTTTCCCAGTACATTCACAATGTCAATTAAAGTGTCACAAATTATTGTCCCTTATTTTTTATGTACAACATCCTGAAAACACTGAAATTCTTCTTTATGTCATGGCATCTTGTAGTCTGATCTTGTAGTGATAGATGCAGTTTAAAAATTATATTCTTCTTGTATTCACAAGTTAGATTTTATAATGTTTTATAACAATTAGCAGCTTTTGTGTTTAATATACAGCACACATGACTGAGTTGTAAATGAATTAAATTTTAAAACCAAATCTAGACCAAGCAAATTCCTTCCCTAATTAAAGCAATCCTGAATTTTCTCTTCAGTAAGGAGACAGTCCCTCTCTTTATGTTGTTCTGTAACTCTGGGGTCTGATTTGCTTTCCATATTGAAAATCAGGCTACAGAAATTAAATTACTTGAAATTTGAATATTTTTGTATCAGTTTGTCAAATGTCCCAAACACATTTCATTATCAAGTCAAACTCATAAAGCACTTGAATATTAAAAACTCCTGTGAATATCATAGCAGTGTTTTTACAAAGAGTTATTTTAGGGTCCTCCTAAGAGAACCTTAGAGAAACAACCACTCTGTGTGTTCGGCTGAAGTCTGTGAGTTTGTCTAATGGCAGAGGTTCTATGTTCAAGTGGGTTAAAAATGTAAAATACCAATCTGTTCCCACACACACACACTGCTGTGACGGAGTCTCATCTGAGTCTCAGAGGACAACATGCAGAGGACAAAGAAAATGACTGACTGTCCCTCATATATCACCAACTGTTTTACAGCATTGTCATAAATGTATTTATGGACATTTACATTTGCATAAAGTAAAGCATAATGTTTGATATTTCAATGACTAATGCTGCTAATAGACTTACAGTATGTACAGCAGCACTAAGGGTCCCAAAATAACCTTGAGGGATTAAATGGAAATAATGATTCTAAGAGACTATATGCCAGATGCATTTATACAAAACAATATACAGAACATTTTTATTTCAGGGACAAATTCACATGAGGAACCTAAGAGTAACTGATAGCTCATAATTCACATCTGTTGGGCTTGAATCAGCCACTTTCTGGCCTTTAGGTTTGGCGACTACACAGCACCACTTCTGACACAACAATTAAAGTGTTGTCAGATATTATTTGGTGGGATAATATGTTTCTTTTACATGCAGAGAAGTAGTACGAAAGGTTCTAGTATAGAACTCATTCTTGGGCACAGAGAGTTTTTAAGCACCTTCTAATAATGGAAAATGAGGAGGAAGGACTAGAAGATTGAGGACTGTTTTGTGTTCTTTAAAATGATAAGAATGATTTATTTATTTCAAAATTGACATTTGACTTTCCTTCAAAGTTTAATCAAGTGGTTTGCAAAATCCTTGACAGATATCTGACCTACTGTTTTTAGAGGTGACCATGATTGACCTTTGAAAAACATTTGTACAATGTTAAACTGAGAACTCATTACAATGAGATTATAAACATCACTGTTTTATTGTTGACATAAGCATGAACATTGCCAGTGCAAAGTTTGGACATGCTTAATCATTCTCAAATTAATATTTTAATACGATTTCCACTTGTAAATGTAACTCTGTATACTTGACTTGTTGGTTCTTAAGACAAAAAGTTTAATGCTCTCTTTCTTTGTAAGTCTCTTTGGATTACAGCATCTGCTTAATGAATACATTTAAATTTGAGCTTCTTCAAAGATCCTTTGCCTAGATTACAGCTTTGAACGCTTAGTGTACTTTCTCAACCAACTTTATGAGGTGCATCCTGGAATGCTTTTATTTTATTTTAAAATTGAGGTTAAATTTTTCTTTAAATTTTTAAAGAAAGTGATATATTGGTGCATTTTTTTGTATGCATCTGCAATCGTTTCTTACTGAAGTTTTCTGTATCACATATTTGAGGTAAGTTTGGAAGTATTCATATAATCCATGTTGTTCTCCAGCTAAGTCAAGTATGAAGAGGTCTTCTGCTCCTCCTGTGGCTGATGTAAGGAGACCCTCGGCTCCAGTGTTTCTTAAGGGTCTGCAGGATCTCAGAGTCATGGACGGCAGTCAGGTTACCATGACTGTGGAGGTCACAGGTATAACACAGTGAAGCTTATTATTAGGAATACAGTAATTCCGTGTAGTTTTCCATACCTGGAACATATCATACCTGGGTTTTAATTTTAGATTTGTTTTTACAATATGCATTTTAGTGTCAGAAATTACAAGGGCATTTTTCTCCTGTAATATATAAATACACAGTGTACCATTTATTTTAAACACATAGATCAATAAGTTGACTTTTAATTGACATTTTCCTATTTCATTATGTAAGGGCATGAAAGTAGCACCATGTAGTAGATTGGACATACAGCTCTGCTGTCTACCATTACAGTAGATTTTGATATAATCTTTACTACTCTACTACTATAATCTTTAAGTAAAATTACTTTTATTAGTATTTTTTACACACACATTACTAAATAGACCAAGAAAAAATATAATGAAATGTATTACATAACAGTCAGAACAACAGAAAACAATTCACAAATGGGATTTACATTTTAAATATTTGGTGAACCCTCATTCATTTCTGACCCTGGTCAGACTCATCTGCTAATACAGGACTATAAACTGTTCTGTTCATATTTTAGAAGCCTTTACAATCTCAATTTTCCACAAAATTCTAATATTTGTTTCATAACTTTGAACAGATTTTGTGTTTTAAATGGGTTTGTTGTGCTTAGCTGTAATGAATGGAATTTCCTTTGGACTCCCTTAAGAGGTCTCATTTGTGTGTTTGTGTATGCGTGCTTGTGTGTGTGATCTGTGCAGAAGATTTGCTGATTATATAATTGCTAGTATTTCCTGTGTAAAGGAACCCTGAGGGGTCTTCTGACATCTTATGCATGCTCAATTAACCATTTGCATGAACACATGACTTCAGTAATATAAGTTGTTGCTAAGGTCATATGAACAGTGAAACAATGTTTATATGATTATTATGACCCAACTTTTAGCAGTGCAGCTTGACTCTACAACTCTCTTTGATGCCGTCAGAGTCAGTGTTGTTGATTGGTCTTTATTTCTGCCCCACTGACCTCAACTCTTTGTCTCTAACTGTGATTTGCATAATTGAATGCAAGCATGATGTGTGTTGTGTGTAGGAAACCCTCCTCCAGAAGTGGTCTGGCTGCATAATGGAAAAGAGATCCAGGAATCTGAGGACTTCCACTTTGAGAGGAAGGGCTGTCAATATACACTCTTCATACAGGAAGTGTTTCCTGAAGATACAGGCACATATACCTGTGAGGTGTGGAATGAGGCTGGAGATGCTCGGACTGAAGCTTCACTCACTGTTCAAGGTACAATCACAACTTTCCTGTGCTATAAAAGTCACTACTTTGCATATTGAAATATTAGTACTCAGTTTAGTAGTAAATGGCATCTGCAAATAAATAAGCTTATTTGTCGTCATCTGTGGATTTTGTATTGACAGAGCCTCAGGATGGAGTTCAGCCCTGGTTCATCACTAAACCTCAGTCCTTTACCACCTGCCTGGGTCAACACGCTTTGCTGTCCTGTGCCATTGCTGGTGACCCCTTCCCAGCATTCCTCTGGATGAAGAATGGTCAGGTGATATCTGGAGGTGGAGATTTTGAGATTTTACAGAAAGAAGACGTGGTGTCACTGCTCATCAGGAAAGTAAAGACACATCATGCTGGAAACTACGAGATTCATCTCAAGTATGAAATTACAGTACACAGTTGAATCTTGTTTAAAATCCTTTCAAAGTGTTATGCATCCTGTTTATATTGAATATGGGTTCATGTTTAAAAATGTTAAATATCTTTTTGAGTATCATTCCAAGTCTTTTTATCTTAGCAAACTTTAATATCGTATTTTTCATTGTTATTTTTTTGTCTAAAACATGTTTTGGTCAATAATTTACAGTATGTACACATCCAGTGATGAAGAAAGAACTATGCATGGAGACATAAGTGTTTGTTTAAAAGCTTTCATATCAGCAAAAGTTGTTTTCATGCCTCAGTCAATTTCTCTTCAATTTATCATAAACTTTAAATTTCAAAGTCTTTTTTATTCTTAGGAATAAAGTCGGAGAGTGCAAGTCTGTGGCTGTCCTGCAGGTCATAGAGAGCTCTTCGCCGTCTAGTGATGATTCTCATAAATGGTACATTTCCCTTCTATTCTTGCTTTTCTCTGCCCCAAAGCTATATTTACAACCCCTGCCCCTTTAACCCCTGCACTAAATTGATATAATCTCTTGGTATAACCAAACGGTCTGTTTGTGCTTCCTCATTCATCTGTGCTGCTGTCTAAAGAGGAGTGTGGGTTAGTCTAGGGGCCCCATTCTGGGCTCATTTCCCTATAAGGTCTCTGAAGTCATCTGTGATGTAACTGTCGTGTTGAACTAACTCTCCCCTTGATTAAGCTGCTCTCCAGTGTGGGCTGAGCTTGCATGAGCTTCAAACATCTCAACATTTTTTTCTTCACTTGTCCTGTAGCAGCCAAAGGGTGGAGAGGACTGCTCCAGTCAGAGGAGGACAAAGTGACAGTCCTGAACCAGCTGAGCTGGGCTCTGAGTTACTCTGGGAACATTATAGTCAGAGTTGGGAAAAAGAGGAGGCGTGTGCCACCCGTGGGCTTCTAAAGAGGTGTGTGAAGACAAAAGAGCATCAGGAAGACCATATTCGTCAGCAGGAGCCTGAACAGATCGATTTCCGAACTGTTCTCGGCCGCAAGGTCACCACAAAGAGCGTCTCAGAGGAAGACCTGAAGGAGATCACTGCTGAGCAGATGGACTTCAGAGGGAACCTCCAACGGCAGATCAAGCCCAAGACCCAGTCAGAGGATGAGCGGAAGGTCAATTCTCCCCAACAGGTGGACTTCAGAGCAGTGCTGGGAAAGAAAGGAACTCCAATATCAAAACCTGGTCCTGGATCATTTATGAAAACTCAACCCAACAAAACTGAAGCTGTTGACTTTAGATCTGTATTAGGCAACAAGAAAAAACAACCAAGTCAGGAGAGGAATGGAGAAAGAACAGCTTTTAAAGACAGCAAAGGAAAGGAAAATGATGTTAATTGTGTGGATTCAGGGATGAAGGAAAAAACAAGAGCAGGTGAAAAGAAAGAACCAGTTTTCATACAGAAACTAAGTGATGTGACAGTGCTGGATGGGGAGCGTTTGCATCTACAGTGCCAGCTTTCTTCTGAATCTCCTGCCAAAGTCATGTGGACCCTTGATGGGAAACTCATCAAACCATCTAAATTCATCATTATTGCTAATGAGGGTCAGTGTTGTGTTTTCAGTTGTTTCTCGCTCACTTTTACCTAACAGTAAAAAATCATTTCTGTTGTTCCATCATATGATGAGGCGGTCTGTCCCTTTATTAACTGCTCTGTTGGTTTATATGCATATGTACAAGGAGATAGTATTGTTCATGCCCGTCAGTGTTTGATATGTACTAGGAAGTTTGACTGTGTGCTGGGTTGTGATAAACATTAATCCAACTTTTGTTAAATTCTTTTAGTAGTTACTGTACTATAGTCTACTTTACTGTAAACAGTGGTCACATGATCCTTTGTTGTCTCTATAATGACAGACATGTGATTGGATGGGGGTTTGGTTATGATGCTTCCTTATGTAGTGAGCCCATAAGTAATAATGATCTAGAGATCTACAGAGACAAACAGCTTGATGTGGAGAGAAAGATGTGTGTGTGGTTTGCCTAACTGTTAACACTACAGAGCTACTGTACTCCAGTCCTTGCAGGGCAGCTGTGTGTATTTCACATGCACTGATCTGATTCAATCAGATCTGATCAGAGTCTGATTCAGTATTAATATAGATGTTCTGTGTTGTCCCTGTGTTGTATCTCTTACTATGCGCGTGTAAAATAGTGCAAAAATGTGCAAATAAGATGTTATACTTGGAATCTGACTGAATATGAAATGTATGGATTACAAAAAATATTCCAGGCTACAGTAAATACATGTTAAGATCTACCAATAGCAAGTGTTTGCACAATAAACATTTTCAAACATTTTTAGGCATCAAATCACTAAAGATATAATGATATACAAAGATATATCCCATATTTTCTTTGTGGCAAGTGCTAGCATATAATTAAATTGAACAAATTAATTTAAATTGCAGTCAGCATGTGACATTTAGCTTAATTTGTGTATAGCTGATCATTATGAAATCTGACATGTGCATAAAGAGGGTGCAGATGGATACCAAATATCTGGCCACAAGGTGACACTATAATAAGGTCATTAATTGTTTTGCTAATAACTCCAGAACTGTGAAGGTTGTGAGGAATTCTTCAGTGCTTCTGAATCAAAAGACCCTGTGGATTTTAATTTCCCCATGAAAATCTACTTGTTTGATTTTCTTGAACTAGGCTATTTGTTTGATTTACATAATTAAAATAAATGTTGATGTTTTGATTAAAGGTTTTGAAGATATGACCAATACAGTGTTTTGATTGTGGCCCATTTGATTGATAATTTGGCCTCTTATATGTGTGAGCAATATCCAGACTTGGTACACATGGACAACAAGACTTTTTGAGAATACCTGCCAAATTTCATCAATATCCCATACTTAAGGGTACTTAAATTAAAGTAAATCTTGAATTGAATATTGTCACATTTCAGCAACATAACTGCACTGACAGGGTTTGTTCGTTTAACATTAATTAGAATATTCCTCCAGCCCCCATAATGACTGTGTGTTTGTTTTTGTGTAATCAGGTGGTCAGTGCTCATTGTCCATTGATAAAGCTCTTCCTGAGGATGAAGGACAGTATGTTTTTAGAGCTGAGACGAGTGAGGGCAGGGCAGAGTGTTCCTGTATGGTCCTGGTGGATGGTGAGTAGACCTCAATATACACACCAGTACTCTAAATGTGGTAAAATGGGAACTTTCTGTTTCTACTACATACAAATTGGTTCATCTGTGCAATTGTGTGAATGATCAACAGCAGACTAGATGACACACCTATTAACTACCCACAGTTCATTCACTTACTGTCTGATGCATATTGCACACAAAACTGGTAAGAGTTTTCGATGACTAAACAGCCATTTTACATTTACATGTTCCATTTGTTATTTGAGAGTGTCTCTTTATTAATGATTTAATTGTCACACACTGTATACTGTATCCTGTTCGTTTGTATATTGTACGTTTTTCTGTACATTATATTATATCTGTATATTATATTAGAGGCATGTAAAAACAAAACAAACTGTGGCTAATAACTTTACATTATTTGATTATGATGTTTACTGCTCCAGTGTAAGCACCACATGTTTTCTGCAGTCACATGTCTGACTAATACAAGGTCTGCAGCCGTATACCTGGGCTATAAATCATGCTTCATATCCCAGCAAATATTTTTAATATTTAGTAGATTTTGCACTTGAAGCAAGTTTTGAATTTTAGATTTAGAATGTTTAGATTTGGAATTTTAGAGAAGCTTATTTTATACCAACATTCAGACTGTATAAAAACATTGGATTCTTGGAGAATATTATGGTGTGGCGTGTTTTGGGTTGGGCGATGTTTCTGACTCTCTCCCCAGAGTCTCTGCCTGAGTTCTCAACTTCCGCTAATTACTGACCAGCTCAGGCTGCGTGAAGTCACTAATGTCCTAAAACAAACATTGGAGTTTGTTTTACTGAAGCGGAGTCCATGTGAACTCTAGTACGGTTTGCTGTTGGTACAAATTAAACTAACCTACTTTGCATAAATGAACTGTGTGTGCTAACTCCTCTTACCAACAAGCAGAATCAATGTCCTGCATGGACAGAGAAAAATGTTTTTGCTGAAATTCTTATAGGCGAGTAGCCCAATTTCTTTACTCAGTTCCGGCAGAGAGACACAAGTACTGAGGTTAAAAACTTTACCTTAAAAAACAGGTCAAGTGAACAACACAATCCATTTTGGCGCCCTGTCCTTTTGAGTTAGCTACCCTCAGTAGCAGGTGTAAACATTTGCTGCTAGTAATCACAGTATTGGTATTAGTATTAATGTTGATGACACAAGTGTACTTGAGTTTGGACCCACGGTTCTGTCTAACTTTCTGGGCTAGCATCATGCTGTACTGTTTGAGATACAGGAACAGTACCCTCAGGGTCTATTATTAGTTCCCTCAGAATGGCTTTAGCAATTTTTATTGCAAAGTTCCACTTCCAAACCTTTAACCTGTCCACTTTTTTGAAGGATTAAGTTGCTTATACAATCAGTTCATGCAGTTTGGGGACTTTTAGCTGACCTACAAGTAAAGCAAATTTGGGGAGGCAGAAATTTATGAATTCATGAGCGTCATATGACTTTTGCCTAATTTTTGCTGTCTGTATTTCTCTCTGTATCCGTCTGTGTGTCTGTGTTCAGATCCCAGTGTCTCCACATCAGCTGATAAGCGGAGCAGGAAACCCTCAACCCCGACCACAGAGAGTGAGTTTCCAAAATATGTACTTCCTTTTTTATACCCCAATATGGAGTGGCGTGGGAGCTGTGAACCTTTCCCACTGTAGTGCGCACACACACAATTACTTCTATCTATCTATCTAAATGGGGACATTCCATTGACTTCTTTTGTTTTTATACACAGCTAGTTATAAACATTATAACCTAACCCACACTTTAACCCTAGCAGAAAACGTTCTACATTTTTATCATTTATTTTTTACTAAATTATATTTTTTACCTTATTTACTAAATTTTTATCCGGCCATGTTTTCCTTTGGTTTTATTTTTCCCTATTTGTCAACTGTGGATGTCTGTTTTGTGATTGGGAACACCTATGCTGTGTCCCAATTCACCCACTTATACTATGCCCTAAAAGTATGTAGGGTTTTTGTTATGAGAGAGTATACACATTTTATTGCATAGCAAAAGAGTATGCAAATAGTGGGACATACTAACGCATAACAAAAGTGACCATTGTTGTCTAGACAATGTTGTAATGTTAACAATCACACACATCGAAATACAACTGCTCCTTGAATTTAATCATTTCTTCATTCACTATGTAGTGTTTACTATATAGTTTATATAAATTCACTGCAGCGTCACCCTCTTGCAATGAGTTGTGACTGTGTGTATGGATCTGCACTTCAGATTATCACTGGACACAGTAGACCATCCGGGTCCTTTAAAGATACTCATACTTCAACATACTACGATTTTGGACATACAAATTAGGATGGATAATATGTGAATTGGGATGCAGAGATAGTCTAGATTGGCTGCGGATATTTAAATGCCTGTTTGCTAACAAGCAGGCTGGATGGGGTTGTTCTTTTTTGTCTTTTCTTGCTTTTCCAGGAATGGGTACAGGTGACAGTTGCCCTGGGATAAGAACTCCTCTTCCACTATGAGGTCCTTGCTCTTTTCTCTTACCTCATGGCTATGGATGAAATTGTCAGCATTTGAGTGTTGTTATGTCTTCCCCTAGAGATTCTCAATAAAATATAACCATATATTGGAGACAAATTTAAGTAAAAATACTTAACCATACACTTTTAGGCTCCTTGTAGCTTTTATAGACAATTTCACTATAAAGTAGTTAAGAAATTACTTTTAAATCTTCCTACAGACTGACAGAGACAGACAGACAGACAGAAAGAAAGAAAGATCACAAAAGGTATAAAGACTTTTCAGATATCGTAAATTTCAGAGTTCATTTGTTGGAAATTATCTTAATTAAAATAGTTTTTGGTTGTAAAAAATGAGTTAAACTGCTTACATTTACTGTATTAAAAATGGCAATAAAGAAATTTGTTTGCCCTCTACGTGTAGCCTAGTTTGTAATTATCATTTAGGAGAATCTATAATAATTTAGTGTTTATTCTTATTTGCACTGGATGTTTTCTCACCATTTGTAGCAGGACTGATATTGTTAATAATACAAAATTTACTCCTGTATTTCTTTTTCATATCCTGTAGACCTGTAGAGTGCAGAAACTGTGTGGAATGTAATAGTATAAGATTAGTATAGGTAAATAGTATAGGAAGAAGCCATCTAGATAAGGTCTGTGTTGTGGATTTGGGCTGTTCACTCAGAGGTTGTTCACTTCTGAATCTCATTAGATGAGTGTTTGACAGCCTGCTGGAGCTGTTGGACTTTAGATAAGAAACAAACCCAATGAACAATAAATGAGACCGACAAAAAAAAAGGTTGGAATAAAAGCAGACTTGAGAGAGATATAAACAGGGAATGTAACATGATGTCTGAAAGTAGATCAGGACCCTTGCTGCATGACTGCCTGGCAAAACGTACGTAAATTTCCATGTATGGGCTCATTCAGGACTCTCTGTCCTTCATTTTGCTTGACTAGGAGTATTGCATGAGTTTTTTAACATCAGTGTTTCTGACATGCCTGACATTCTTTAGGGTTTTTAAGAAGCTTTTGTATACTGGTAGGTCTACTTCTCCCTCTTATATTAGCAAAACTTTATGCTCTACACCAACTGATTAAAACTGTTGGCGTGTGCTCACAGCTTCCAAGAAAAATGTCCTGAATACATTTCAGGAAAATGAAATATTGTGACTTTAACTTAAAAACTATGTAAACAATTAAATGGAACATCAAATTGCATTAGACTAATAAAACCCAATTGCAGATGGGGATCATGTTCTTTAGATCCTCACAATCCTATCTGCAGATGTCGTTAGATGTAATTTTAGGACTTCATAGGAACACTCAGATGCTTAGGCTAGGTGGCAAACTTATGCTGTTTTATAAAATTATTAAGTGAACAGCTTTACAACAATGCTCACAATGTGAAAAACACTATAAATTGAACTGAACTATAAGAAACCTAAATTTTACCTAAAGGCAACATTAAATGTATCCTTTATGGATATGGTTATCCTAGAATGTACTGCAACAAGTTCAGTAATTTACCCCCAGTGCTATTTTGCTGGGTTACAGGTCTAACATTGCTCACAACTTCAACCCACTTTGCTGCTCATAAAACTAAATACTCAGTATTGACTCTTTGTATGTAATTGTTTGTGTGTAATGTCCCATAAATGAAAGAGTGAATAAACATGCTGCCTACATAGAACACTTATAACAAGTTACATAGGAGGTTCCTTTTTGGTTGGGATGTCTATGTAGACAGCAAGGAAGCTCACTAGGTTGGCAGTGAGGTGAAGTCACAAGCCACAATGAGCTAGTCAGATGCCACAGGATTAGTCCTGTGGAGATAATTAGTCATGTTTGGTGCTTTGTTTCAGAGTGACCAGTGGATTGTTCTCATTAACTTAAACTAAGCAGATTTAATAGCCTGAAACTGTCAGTTTGCCAATTTATGTGAACGTTTTACAGATCTTGTCTATTTCAGCGTGCACCTTTGTTAATACTCATGCATATATCATGCAAACACTTGTGGAAGTAGCTGCATCGTTGCATTTATTTCAGCACTGACCAGATAAAGCAGTAGTTTTTAGTGTTCTGCTTTAATTTCCTCCTGGCCACGCATGAACCTGGAATTGGCTGACAAAGAAAGATCAAGGTCAATTTGAAGCTTAGGCTGTTTCTCCATCAGTACGTTACATTCTGTCATTGGCTTGTGTTTGCAGTTATGGAAAATCTGTTATTAAAAATTTTAACAGTTTAAAAATATGCGATGTTGTCCTAGATGATGAAAAGTACTAACCTCCAAACCACCTTAATGTGGAATGTGGAACTCAATGGGTGTTTCGAGGAACGAAGCACTGCTAAACTTTGCTGTGTGCTCTCTTATGCCGTATTTGTTGTGTTGGAGTATCTTATAAGTTTCCTGTGGTGGCTGTTGGGCATGGTTACGTAAATCAGCTGGAAATCACACCAATATTAATATGACTACCTGACACATTGCACAACTAAATATTTCATAGTAATTTTTTCAAGATATAATAAGCTTATGTTTAACATGTTTACTACAGCCCTTTAATGCTATGTAATAAACTGCACATAACTCATCCTGCATTTTTTGTTCTACAGACATGAATGATGCTTTAAATCATGTTATTGGGCAGAGGTGTGCTATTACTTTCCTAAGGTATACTGGATAATTCTCACCTAGGCAAAAATCCATAGATTAATGATAAGATTAAAGATTAAGATTAAAAAAAGGCTAGGGACAAGAATATCACAGAACTAGGGGTGGGATCTTTTGACTTGGAACAGTAAGCAACCACCTACTTACCACCCAGAACACCTTATCAAATGCCTAGCAATGCCCCAGAAATGCAACAGCCATTCAGCGCATTCTAGCAACGACATAACATTGTTTTAGCAACTGTATTTCTACTGTCAATTTATACACAGTCAAATGGAAGGTTTTCTCATTTCTATTGTCTTTATTTACCTCTATGCACCACACACTCATTTTGATCAGTCGGTCAATAGTATGTTTTTTTAAACGTACATTTCAGCATGTCTTTTATGACATGCTGAAATGAGGTTATGATGGACAGGACCTGAGTAGCATGCTCATGGTTTATATTAATCCTGCTTTCTATATTTGTGTTTTTCGTTTGGATGTTTCTCTCTCCTGTCTGGCTGCTTTTAGTGATGGTTGACAGTGTGAAGTGGATTTACATTGGCTGATTCATTTTAAAAGCAGTGGAGGGCAGAGATTATCTGTTCTTCTTAGTGTTGTCAGGACTTTCAACAGATTAATGTAGTGGTCTTGCAAAAGGTAGACTAAACACTGTGAAACATGAAAGTGGGGATGCTATAGCTCTGTGTGTATATTTCAAAAGCTTCTGCTATAGGCTGGACTTACTCTCTGTTTTCTGGTCTAAGATGATTTTGTTATAAACTTCTTGCATTTTCAAACTGCATTTTACCATTAACAGTTTTAATGTTTAACCACCTAACATTAATTAACGTTTTATAGCATGTTCCTACACAGGACATACAGGGTGGTACTTGCTAGGGTGTTGCTAGGTTGATGCTTACTCGCCCAAGTTAAAGTGCCAAATCCCTATGATATTTTAGTCACTGCGTAATGCTTCCATCCTTTTTGAAAGTAATTATTTGACAGGCAAAAATTATGAGTCTGAATATTTTAAAAATTAACTTTCTTCTTAACAAGCTGAATGATTTGAGGTATCATTTATGTCCATAGCTCAATGTTCAGTAGTTCAGCAGGATCAGTGATGTGCCTAAAAAGATCAGTTAACATCTGAGAAATGCATCTTACTACTACAAGCTTTACATTTATATTTACACATTTGGCAGGCACATTCAACATAAACATAACATCAGGGTGTGTGTTTGACCCACAATCTTTGCGCTACTAACAGAATGTTCTACCAAATGAGCTACAGGATCACTGCTTTGAAGGCCCTTTTTAACCTGACACAGAAATAGTTTTGTGATGGAAAAAGGATGTTCTTGTTTCCACAGCCAGAGCGAGAGAGAGAATAAGGGAGAGAACGGCCTCTGTTATTGAGAAGGATGAGATCAGAATGTCATACAACTGACCAATAAACTTTGCAGAAGTTTGAAATTTCTCCGGATCAGAATAGTTTCATTTCCACCACTGTGGCTCTGCTTGTGTTTATTGGCTTTTGCCTTCACATTGTTTCTTGACAGGGATCAGAAGAAAAATAAATAGTGCCAAGAGTTATTTCCTGGATTCCTGGGGGGATATTTTTAGTATGACCAAAAAAGGAAAGGAGCAAAGAACTTTAGCAGCTGATCTCTCTCAGAACATCCAGAGAAAAACATCTCCTCTCCTCTTATGAGTGAACATTCTCTCAAATGCTCTGAATTCTGCATGTAGTTCTGTTGGTTCATATAAACCATTGTATGCATGTGTTATGATTTGTAAGCCTACACATGTATAATAGGGGTATAGGATAAATGAATAAACTCCCCATAAAGGAGAGTTTGTGTTAAATATGTACTGAATAATGTACAGTGAGCCAATCATTAGTGCAAAATAGACCCAGACCGGGTGATCAGGGTGGCGAGGGGTGGTGTATCATGTTTTTTCTATAATGACCAGTTGACTAGTTTCCAGTTAACTGGCCATTGTACAAAAATTATTTGAATGTCATTATTTTCTAATCACAATCAATTATTGTGCAGTAGATAACTGTCTAAAATTTCTGTTTTTTGAAATATGGATTTTGTAAATGTACAACATGTGTTTCTTGTGTGAAACACATTAGACACATTGCGACACACTGGATTAACAATCCATGCTTAACCCCTGATGAGACTGATATTGTAAACTGAACTGTTATTTGTGCAACTGCTTGATGTGTTGAGTAAAAGTATGTCAGAGTTAACCAATCCATTGTGGAGTTAACCAATCCATATCTTATTTCTGTTTATTCACTGCAGATGAGGCTAAAATAAAGAAACCTACACCAAAAACGCTGCCTAAACAAGGTAGGACTTAATTAGTCAATCTAATATTTGCATCATTTAAATATTTCAGGTCAAATATAAGTTTAAGACAGCAACTGTGGATGGTGACAGTTTACGACAATACCTGTGACAGTTAATAAAAATCAAAAGCCTTAATGGCCTATAAAGTAAGCATACAGCATTTTAATTGTGGAATGGGGAAATTTTGTTTCCTCTTATTATTATTTATATTACCCAACAGTGTTGCATATTTAAGAAACCAAAAGGCTCTTTAAAAATAAAATATTAAGAGTGACCCCTGCAGTAGAGCATAATAATCTGAGTTTATAAACTTGGGTTCATGTAAAGACTAGTCAATATGTTTTATCCTTTTATACAAGCAAATGCCCCTTCAGTAAATGTAAATGTAGTTTGAACTCTCTGTGCATCAGGTGCTCCTCCTCAGATCCTGCAGTTTCCTGGTGATATGAAAATCCTAGCTGGTCAGCAAGTCAATCTGCTGTGTAAATTCACTGGAGCTCTGCCCATCAGCTGCAGCTGGCTCAAGTTCCGCAAACCAGTAAGTTAACATCTGTAGAAATCCTTAAATATTTTAATATCTGTTACTATCAAAACAGCAGAAATGATCAGCATGTGCAACTATGAACATGTTTCTTTTCCAGCCTATCACCTTATTTACAATTTGATTGGGAGTGTAAATGCCTGTACATTAGCATTGGTCATAAGGAGTTTCTATGATGGCCAAAACTGCTGTTTAGGTGGACATCATTTTCTGACATTTCTTTGTCACTACCGCATGCCTATGGTTTCCACCTGCCACTTTATACACACGGACAGAATCTGATTTGTTCTGAGAGAATAAAAGGAGTGCAATGAAAAGCACACTTCAGTGATAACACAACCTCCATAGTAGAACCAAAACTGTTTTACTATATTACATGGGCACATAAACTTTGAAATGTGATGAATATATATATATATATATATATTATTCTTATATATAAGAATATATATATAAATATATATATATAAATATATATAGTACATTTATTTATTTAAAGTAATACCATATTGATATAGAAAATACATATATCAATTTGTATGGAATAAAATAAATATTTGATTTATTTAAAGGTTAAATGATATGTTAACCTCCTGGAAATAAAGCAGGTGACTGTAACCTTTTATATATATAAATATGTATGTACTCTCTGATGTTGGATACGTGAAGTGGCATACAGTATGTCTGCAGCAGGCACCTACGCACATGTTTGTTGTCACGACCCAAATTAGCAATCTTCTTCTCGTCCAGATTCAGGAAGGTCAGGATGGCATCTCAATAATGAGCACAGACAACAGCAGTCAACTGACCATCACAGAAGGACAACAAGAACACTGCGGCTGCTACACCATCGAGATCAAAAACAGCTACGGCATGAGGCAGGCCGCTCTCAACCTCACAATAGTCGGTAAGATGCAAGGGACAGGCTGCTCTCAAACTTACTATAGTCAGTAAGTGTCATGGGGCAGGCCACACTCTCAACCTCACAATTGTCGGTAAGAGGCAAGGGGCAGGAATCTATGGACGATAATCTATGGTTGGGCTGCACATCCCCTTACATTATTTTCTAAGCTGTGCTGTAATATATTATCACAAGATATTTGCTTTCTTTCTGGAAACGTAGTGCCTCACATGTAGTCACAGCCCTCAGCAAATTACAAACCAAAACAGTCTTGCCTGACACATGTGGTTTGGACTGAGGTTCTCAGCATAAAACATTAACAGTAAACATTAAAAAGCATTAACCTGGCTGGAGGTTTCTATCCCTCCAACTTCCAATGATCCAGTCACTTACCAAAGAACTGAATGAAGCCCTGTCTTACATTTTTCTCCTTAGAAAAGCCATTTCTCTCGGATATGTGTCACCATAGGGAAGAAAAGACTAACACAACTTCTGTTTCCTGGTGACATTTAAATTTTGACATTAAATGTTTTACATAGAACAACAAACATGACATTTCCTCTGTTAAAGTCACCTAACAGTGAAACCCTAGATTCCATTTTGTCATCCAAAACATATACTTCATACACGTCAAGTTAAATGTGATGTCCCCCTAAGCTCAGTCTAGTGTTTACTGTGTTCTCTGTCTGTACAGATAAGCCTGATCCACCTGCTCGTGTCCCAGCCGCCTCAGACATTCGTAAGTCCAGCCTCACTCTGTCCTGGTATGGGCCGACATACGACGGTGGCAGCGCAGTCCAGTCCTACAACATGGAAATTTGGAATTCTGTGACTAAGCAGTGGACAGATCTGGCCTCCTGTAATAGCACTTCCTATAATGTACAGAACCTGCTACCAGACAGACAGTACAAGTTTCGAGTAAGAGCAGTAAATATTTATGGTGTGGGGGAACCCAGCGCTGAATCTGAGCCTGTTGAGGTTGGCCTGCAGGCCGAAGATGGTAAGCACCTCCTAGTGGCCATCAAGAGTTTTTTATTGCAGGGGCGTCACTACACCTATAAAACTGTTTCGATAAACAGTTTACAGTACAAAAATGTACAAAATAAGTTGCCAATATTACACTATTATAACTCTAAACAAACGACTTTTTCAATATTCATAACATAAGTACAAACAATAAATCAGAACCAGGTAGTGCCTTTTCCAAAATGTTAATTTTATGCTTATATTTACATTGGTCTTATAAAAAGTTTATTTGACCAAAATCTAAAATTGTGGCCTTTGTTACCCCTAAATGAAAATATTACCACTACAAACCATGTATTATTACAGATTTTATCTTATCTCTTATTCTTCATTTTTACATTTTATATTATTTTGTTTTCTGCTGTCAGCGTTAATAGTCCAGTTAAACATTTTAAGACAATGATTTGATTTATCATAATACAGCTTTGCATTTTGATATGACATTACAGGGCTTAACGCTGATGCCATTTATACAACACGGCCCTGTTGTATATTGGTCATAAAGCTTTGTTTATATGTTGATTTAACATTAGCTTTAGTGTAAAATATGTTGTCTGGTATTTTACAGAGAATAAGGAAGATGAGGCTGAGCCTTCAGATGATGGTATGTCTCATGTTCATTAAATTTAGGCTTAAGCATACAAATAAGTGACAATAGTGACAATCCCGTTATTGTGTTTTTTTTCTTTTGACCAGATTCAGAGAAGGTTCCAGACTACAGAAATGTTACAATCAGAACAGACGTAAAGGTGAAGGATCTTTATGATGTGGAAGACCGACTGGGCACGTGAGTACAAATCACTAAACTACAGTAAATGATTCAAAATAGCAGGAAGATTCTCTATGAATACTTTATAAATTTATTGTGAAAATTTCTTGAGAAACCATTACATTCAGTGATGACCAACAGAGCATCATGAGCTCTGTTGGTCTGTGGCCAGGGCCAAAAATAACACTTTCCAAATACCAAATTTGGCCTAAGCAAAAGTAAATAAAATGCAAAAAAGGTCAAAAAATTAGGACTGTTTAGGAAAAAATTCTTTGCACATGAGAATTGATGATTTATAATAAATGTTCCCAATTCATCCACTTCAGCAGTGATGGCAGAAGGTTTGATGACTTTGCTTTGGTTCAGATGCCCTTTGAAAATCTTTTTCTTTTTGTTTCAGAGGGAAATTTGGGACTGTTTTTAAACTGATAGAAAAGTCTACTAAAAAAGTCTGGGCTGGGAAGTTTATTAAAGCGTATTCTGCAAAAGAGAAAGAAAATGTCCGTCAGGAAATCGCGATCATGAATGATCTTCATCACCCAAAGCTTGTGCAGTGTGTTGATGCTTTTGAGGGAAAGACCGACATCGTTATGGTGTTAGAAATGTAAGTATATACCTGTATTTGTGTTCTATGAGGTAATTTTCTGTTGTTGATGGTTTTCAGAATGCTTTTGATTTAGACAAAAAATAATGCTGTCAAAAATGTGATCAACTCTGTATTAAACAGAACAGAAAAAAATAATAGTTTTAAAGAATCAATGAATAGTGTATAAAAGGCATTTGTTGACATCTGGTTGATTTTTGGTACACATTTGTTGGAGCACATTGAACTAAGATTTGTCATGGTTTCATCAAATAGGTCGTTGAGCGAAATTACTAAAACAATTGTTGTTTCAAACATAGACAATTTGTTATTGTTTTTCTGTTCTGATCATAGTTTTTGTTAAGTTTGTTGTTGTAATTTGGTTTGTTGGCACTAGTGTTGATCTTTTATATATTCTCAAATCTTTTGTTTTGCAATTCTTTAAAAAAACTCCACCCAATGAAAAATGACCCATAAATTGCTGACCCTCAAGGCACCATAGGAGCACATGACTTTCTTTTATAAGCCGAACACAGTCAGAGTTAAATTAAATAATATCCTGGCTCTTCTCAGATTTACAATGGCATTGAGAAGTACCCGGGATTTTAAAGCTCCCAAAAGCACATCCATTTGTCATAAAAGTAATCAATATGACTCCAGTGGGTCTGACTCGAAACTATCCTTTGTGGAACAAAGAGATTACTATTTTAAGTGTATTTAGTGATCGATTCGCCTCATTTGAATGTAAACAAATATAGCTGTAGGAAAAAAATCTTGGCTGATTAAAGGTCATGTACACCTAGGATGCCTTGAGAGTGAACCATTTTTCATTTTCGGCAGAATATCCCTTTAATTTGCACTAGTGGCATAAAAAGTACGATTACATATATATGAAACTGTAAATATATGACAGTTACTCTACGTTTTACAGTGATGCCAACATTCCATTTTTTGGCTGCAATTAGAGAATTTATTGGCTGATCACCTCTAGAGACAGTCCAGTATAGGATCTCAGTCACAGAGATATGTGTAACTATATGTAACTTTAAGCAGAAATGAACTGAACTGGCTGAATATTGGTGGGGTGTGTTCTTCAGGATCTCTGGAGGAGAACTTTTTGAGCGAATCATAGATGAGGATTTTGAACTGACGGAGAGAGAGGTGATCAAATACATGCTGCAGATAGTGGATGGTGTGAATTTCATCCATAAGAAAGGAATCGTCCACCTGGACCTCAAACCTGAGAACATTATGTGTGTCAATAAAACCGGCAGCAAAATCAAACTCATTGACTTTGGACTGGCGCGCAGACTGGGTCAGTATAAATATTAAATTAAAATTCAACTTTTATACTAGAACTGTATTAGGCTTGATAATGCATCATGATTAGTACATACTTTTATAAGATTCATAACTGTTTCACTTATAATTTTTACAGAGTCTGTAATGTATTTTTAGTATCATGTTTTCTATTAAAATGAGTGCATGAATGGTTTTGTGTCCCTCATATGAGTGTAGAGACTGCTGGATCTCTGAAGGTCTTGTTTGGCACACCAGAGTTTGTGGCTCCAGAAGTGATAAATTATGAGGCCATCGGTTATGCTACAGACATGTGGAGTATTGGAGTTATCTGCTACATACTGTGAGTATATCACCTTAATGACCAATAAATATTATTATATACGTATTATATACGTGGAAAAATGTGAAATTTGTTTGTTTGACATATTTTTTTGTTTTCTTTGTGAGAATGTCTGAGAATTATATCTTTGCAAGTTGTTGGTGTTTGTTCATTAAGAAAAAGCATTCACATTCAGAAACTGTTGTTATTTGTCTTTTCATTTGTTTTTTATCTTTATCTTTTTAGTTATCAGTTATGTGAAATTTTACCGCAGTGTCAGTGTAGTTTTTTGTTAAAGTCTGTATGTCTTAAGAGTACACAGAACGTGTAACAGTACAGATCTGATCTGGTATATGAACGTGTACATATAATCCATGTGAGTTTTTGTGTGTTCTCAAATGAAGCTGTACTGTAGGTCTCTTTTGTTTTTGGGCTCTCTCTGATATCTAATAATAATCTGAGGTCTGTTTATGTTTTATTATGTCTCCTCTCTTCAGTGTTAGTGGTTTGTCTCCGTTCATGGGGGACAATGATAATGAGACGCTGTCTAACGTCACCTCAGCCACATGGGATTTTGAAGACGAAGCATTTGATGAGATCTCAGATGAGGCTAAAAACTTTATTAGTAACTTGCTCAAGAAAGACATGAAGTGAGTCTCTGTTTCATTGCAAAAGCGCACAGCATGTTATTTGAAACGTACTTCCTGCCCAATTCCTTGAATCATTTTAAATTATTTAATTGATTTCTTTTGTATCATGTGTCAGTAGTCTCTGTGTTGTAGCAGTAAGGCTGTAGTGTACAGTATCTAGGGTATATTGTCGCATCTGTAATTTTTTACACAGTAGTGTAAACATTAGTGATGAGAGCTCTTATCTCAGCAGTCTGTGTGTAATTAAGATACATGAGCTGTGTAGTCGTATTTGACACACATTTATAGGTCAGTGTCTTTGATCAGTTAATCTTAAGTATTGAGTTGTCTACTTTGTTTTTAAAAGTCACCTCAGCCTCCTCTTGGCTGGTATTCAGCTCTCCCAGAAATGAAACCTTTCCTCACCATTTCCTATCTTAGTATGTATATAAATTTCTTCAGCAATGATCTTAATACAAATATAGCATCTTTGTGGGTCCATAAGATGCAAACGAAGAAAACCCAAAATGTACATGCAGCCATGATAAAAGATTCAGGTGGATCTAGTACTAGTGTCTTCTGAAGTGAAATGATGTACAGTATCTAAAAAATAACTGAAATGGGTGTGAAACAGCATTGAACTTATGAGTCGTGATTACATTTCTAGGCCAGACTACTTTCTTTGCTGCAATAGATAGTGTGCCTCTTAAATTAAACATGCAATTGATTCTGTATGTTTGTTCGTCAGGGCTCGTCTGACCTGTGATCAGTGTTTTCAGCACCCCTGGCTCAAGCAGGACACAACCAACATGGAGGCCAAGAAGCTTTCTAAGGAGAGAATGAAGAAGTATATCCTGAGGAGAAAATGGCAGGTCAGGATCTGGCCCACATTTCAATATAAATTTCCAATAATGTTTCTACATTAAGGTCTTTCTGGGTGTAAGGAAAAAAAGAAACATTAATAGGTGGAGGTTTGCTGGGGTATGATTATGCCTTCATCTGGCCTGGGGCATTTGTATGTATGCATACAGTTGACTACAAATGATAGGAATCATAGTAGAGCTCACTGCCACTAAAAGATGGAGGTTAGATTATGCAACTTGTTTATCACTTAAACAGGTTCAGAGATCAGCTTTCATAAACTCAGTTGTAAATGTAACATCACTCGGTTACGTATGTAACCTCGGTTCCCTGAGAAGGGAACGAGACACTGAATCTGGTTTGACGCTATGGGGAACACCTTCGGTGTGACCGGTGTCTGAATTCAAGTCTAATCACGCTAATGAAATTGGCCCACGGCAGTGCCTAATGCGCGACAGGTGCGCACGCGAGTATAATAGGGCACCTGTAGAGCATGACATCAACTTCTTTGTCTGAAGGAGACGTAGACAGGTGCCTGTAGGCATGGCAACGAGACGCAGTGTCTCGTTCCCTTCTCAGGGAACCAAGGTTACATACGTAACGGAGAGACGTTCCTTTTCGAGGGAACTCAACACTGCGTCTGGCTTGATGCTATGGGGAACGCAATACCAACTATGCCATGCCGAGGGGAGCGTGGTCTGTGTTGACGCACAAATCACCATAGGCATTCACTCAACCCTACTAATGCACTGGGGTGACAAAAATACCACTCTTGGGGGCAATGCCCAAATGCAAGGCCCTGTAGTAACCATCCTGGACACTCAGAGAGGTGTTTGGCGTGGGACTCGAACCCGGTCTTCTGCCCCACATGCCTACCATGACAAGCTCTGACAGGGAGCCTCACAGACCTCTGTACTTTACCGAAAGTGAGACTGTGGCTCAACCTTTCAACCACTAGCTAAGAACTCCTCAGCCAGGGGAGCTTGTATACAGGCCGCCTGCCCACCGAACGTCAATGTCCGGGGCGGCAGCCCGGCTCACACTAAAAAGAAACACTGGGCTAGATGGGCACTAGCTGGACCATCAGAACAGGTGGAAACAGGGGTCACCATGTTTGTAACATGGTCCCACCTGCGATGTTTAATGTGGGTGCTTGTGTCACTGTGAAGGACGGAGGATATGGGGCAGGAGGGGGGGAATGGATGGTGCGAGCATACTGTACTACTGCCCGAGCCCCAGCTCGGGGGTCCTTCACCTCCTGCCTCCTGCATCTGGCATTGCGCCTCCTCCGTGCTTCAGCCATGCTCTGCCTCTGGCCTCGCCTACGACCCTCAGTTGTAGATGGACCGGGCAGGGGGATGCCAGATGAGGAACCTGTGCGGTATAAGCCTGTGGATGGTCCTGGACTGCACGTCCACCACTCTGAACTTCTCAACCTGCACAGATGTGCCAAAAAGTTCAGAGGGTGAGACTGGTGAGAGGAGAAGAAAGTTTCTTTCCCTTTCCCTTACGTCAGCCAGACTTGTCCACAGATGTCTCTGTTGCCACCATAGCTGCCATAGAATGACCTATGGCCACGGCAGTCTGTTTGGTGGTTCTGAGAGCAGAGTCATGGTGTGGCTTAGCTCAGCCACCGGGTCAGGGGAAAGCTCCTCCCCTTGAACCAGGTTCTTAAGCAGGTCGGCTTGGTATGCCTGCAATACAGAGACTGCATGCTTTGCAGCACCAGCCTGACACGCTCACAGGAGCTTCACAGTTGAAGTTATTTGCAGCTAGGTCTATTAGCGCTTCGACACGATAACAACAGACAAACGGCTCCTGAAGACAAAAAAGCTGATCTTGTCTGGTGCCTGTCTACATCTCCCTCAGACAAAGAAGTTGATGTCATGCTCTACAGGTGCCCTATTATACTCGCGTACACACCTGATGTGCATTAGGCACTGCCGTGGGCCAATTTCATTAGCATGATTAGACATGAATTCAGACACCGGTTACACCGCAGGCATTCCCCATAGCGTCAACCCACACGCAGTGTCGAGTTCCCTCGAAAGGGAACTTAATTTTGTGTTGAAAATCAAGATGGCTGAAATCCTGTCTGGCTCCACAGAAAAGGATAGTATAGCAAGCATTGCATGAGCTTCTTGCAGTGTTTTTTGTGAGGTTCTGTTATACTATGTTTTAGATTGTAATACTGCTAAACTGAAAGTCGTGCAATCTCTTCTCCAGAAAACAGGACATGCAGTACGAGCTATTGGTCGACTCTCTAATATGGCATTGATGGCAGGCGTTCATGCCAAAAAGGGCTCACTCACTGAAGGTAGCATGGCCACAACAAACAGAGTGGTGGTGTTTTAACAACACACTCAGTGCACATTGGCACATTGGTTAGCACTAAAATCTGTTAAAACCACAGCTAAAAGCCCTGTGACTTCATCATTAATTTACACACATCCAGAATGGAATCTGTCTGTGGAGAAATAATTGAAACGTGTCTTGGCTTCCTAAAAAGCCTTTCACACCAAAGATGATAATGATAATTATAAAATGTTCAAAATCTTTCTAAATTTAAGAGAATAGCAGAGTCCACACCACGGCTACAGCAATACAGAGGAATGATACTGTTGGGATCACTTTTGACTGTTGAGAAATAATAAAACTTTAAACAGCCAATCAAAATCCATTTGCACATTTAAAATTGCAGACGACATTACACTCATTTGGAAAATGACTTTAAAATGTTTTCAAAAGATGACGGCTCACTTAACAGAGTAACAGCTTCTCCAAACTCCTCTCATTTTTGAAGGATACTGTGTACCCAGAAACGTCTGCTTATCCTTTGATCTTAGTATTAACATAACTTAAATGTTTGTTGGTGTGGACGCTAATATAAATATCATCACAGTTACACTTATAGTAATTGTTATTGGTGTGAACAGGCGTTAAGACACATACTATATGTTTGTCTTTTTTAATATGTTGCAAACCCGCATGACTTTCTTTAATGGAAAGTAGAATTTCTGATTTTATTTCAATGTTGATACTGCTGTTTTACATGCAATAAAAGAGAACGTTAGTCACTATCATTCTACCTAACAATTCTCTCTCAGAGCTCTCTCTTCAAGTATATAAGGATAGGCGAGGAAATGAGAACAGGACACCCAGTGACTAGGTTTAAGGTAAATATATATTTTGATTTATAATACAAAATCATCTTATTTGTCTGTTGTAGGAGAGAATATACAGTTTTCTGTTGAATCGGAGGAGAAGATTCTAATGAAACCCACGTTCAGTTCTGTTATCAAAGATGTGGAAGTGGTGGAGGGCAGCGCTGCACGATTTGACTGCAAAATTGAGGGTAATATTACAGCCACAGTACTGTGTGTCATATATATATATATATATATCTATATCTTTGTTGCTTTAAGTGTGGTTTTAAACTGTTTACCATCAGGTTACCCAGACCCAGAGGTTGTGTGGTATAAGGATGATCAGCCAATTAAAGAGACACGTCATTTTCAGATTGATTATGATGAAGATGGAAATTGCAGTCTGGTTATTTCTGAGGTCGGTGGTGACGATGATGCAAAATACACCTGCAAGGCAATGAACAGCGTCGGAGAGGCTACATGCACTGCTGAACTTATCGTAGAGGTGATGGAAGGAGAAGAGGAGGATGAGGAGCAGGAAAAAGAATAAGTGGTAGTCGAATGAAAAAGATGACCTCTCTTTTCATGGATTTGTCCTTTGCTTGGTTGTTTTATTCTCACTGTCTTTCGGACGAATCCAATGATGATGAGGATGATGAAGACCTATCACATTTTGCTGAATTTCTTTTATTGCACTTCTAATGTTTTTCTGTTCTGTATTAGTACTACAGACAAGGTCAGATATCACATCTGTTCATCACATGACCCTAATGTTACACACATTCCATTGTTTTTCCAACTAGACAAAACTAAACTCACATGTGTTTGTGTGATCTGTTTGAAATAAACCTTATTTAAGCACTGTAAACTTTGTTTGAAGACATCGTCCGCATTTTCACCAACATAACAGCACTTATCGGATATTTGGAGACACATGTTGAATTTGTTTATTTGATTAGAAATGTCTTTAGATTATATTTCTTTGGAATATATATATATATATATATATATATATATATATATATATATATATATATATATATATATATATATATATATATATATTCAATGTACCAGTTTGAAGAAGAACAGATTGGATTGTAATGAGAACCCTACAAATATTATTATTCACTTTTAAATAAATTTTTTTAGCACAAATCAGCTCCAGTTGTGTTTTGTGCTCAGTCACAAGCCTTTAATGTTGCTTTAATGCTTAATTAATACAACTAAAATCTATCTATTAGGTAAGCTATCTATATCTATCTATCTTTATGAGATTCAAACATATCTCATGACTGGTCTGTAGTCGCTGGTAACATGGTAAGTGCATTTGTTTTCTTTTTTTATGTTAACATTTATTTCAATGACAGATTAATTTTATTATAATCAAAATTCCAGGAAAATCCATGCTGTAGAAAGGGATTTATTCAGGCATTGGTAGGCAGAAAAAGAGGAATTAAATGAGTCCAGGTGGAAGTACAGTAAAAAAGTCCAGTAAATAAAGTAAAGTATAAATGTAGGGGTAGCTACAAAGCAGGGTAGATACAAAGGTGCAAGGTTATGAAGAACCTTAAAAGTGAAAAAAACCTGCAGTAAGAATTTTGTAATTGACATGTTTAATAAGGTATTGATTTAGGATGTGCTCAATGGAAGTAGTTCTAGTAATGGTGCAGGCAGCTCAGTTCTGCGCAACGAGTTGGGGAGGGCGAGCCACACCCTCAAATCAGCCACTCCCATGCTAGGGGCTGCAGCAAATCTGTGTGCCCAGGACAATGGGTGCATTGCAACTAACCACAGGTAAAGCCAAGCTGACGTGGGAAAGCAAAGTGTCTGCGTGAGTCCTGAGAGGCGTAGGCAAACCAGACATAATGGTTGTCAGTGCCCTTTCATAAAAGGTTTGTACCCTTTCTATGTGGCTTGGACCCCGGATCTCACCTGGGGCCCCCACTTGGCTAAGGAAAAATGGTTTTATCCCAAAATCCATCCGTTAAGATTGTAAGGGTTACACACCGAGGGCTTCGTACCCTTTCTTTGTGGCTCAGACCCTGGTTTCACTCTGGAGTGTTATGCCACAGCAGGATTCTCACGATGGAAGCTCCTCTCATGGGCTGGGGAATGGTTCTTGATGGCCGCCAAGTCTGTGGTTGGTGGGAGGGGCCTCCTTGGGAGCTCCCAGTCCAGAGGGACCTCCTATCAATCTTTCACTCCCGGCCAGAGGTATGGAAACTGTGGGTCTGGCCCCTGAGGGGAGCCAGCTCCTAAATTCTTGTCTCTCAATTGAGGTTGTAAAGACTATTCTGAGTTCCAGAGCCCCATCTACTAGAAGACTGTATGCCCCAAAGTGGCAGCTCTTTGTGTCATGGTGTGGGCGACATCATATTGACCCGGTTCACTGCCCTGTTGGTTCAGTGCTGGAGTTTCTTCAAGAGCGCTTCTCTACAGGGTTTCCACCACCCTAAAGGTTTATGTGGCCGCTGTGTCTGCTAGCCACGGACCTGTTGATAGAGCCTCTATTGGGAGACACCCCCTGGTGTCCCGTTTTCTGCATAGTGCCAGACGGCTGAGGCCTTTTTGTCACATGCAGGTGCCTTTTGGGATCTTACCATTGTTCTAAGGTGTTTATCTTTGGCTCCATTTGAGCCCCTAGAGTCAAAGTTGGATAAGTTTCTGACTCTGAAGGTGGCTCTACTTTTGTCTCTTTGTCTCTACTAGAGGCTCTATCTGTAGATCCTTCCTGCTTGGATTTTGCCCCTGGCTTTGTTGAAACCATTTTGCACCCTAGACCAGCTTATATTACCCAGGGTACCTGCTTCAGCAGGTCACCCGGTGGTACTTCAAGCTTTCTGTCCTCCTCGTTTGATTTGCCGGAGCAGGAGAGCGTTCATTCGCGTCATCTTTGGGCATTAGAGCCCATTCTACCAGGGGTGTTGCATCACCTAAGGCTCTGTCTAGGGGAGCATCCCTAAGTGATGTTTATGCTGCGGCAGTCTGATCCTCTCTGCACACACTTATTAGATTTTATAGTTTAGACTTTAACTTAACTGCAGGCGCTCAGGTCCCCTTGGGTTGACAAGTCTGAATTTGCTCCTTTGTTCTGTGCCAATGTTTCACAGCATCTGGGGCAGGCTGATTCCCTGAGACAGGGAACAAGATGCTGCATTGTTTCGCCACACTTTGGTCTTGCCTAAACGGCCTTCCTTCAGACTTGAATCTGATGGTGTATTTTGCAGGCGCCCTTTAAAGGCTTTGTGGCATGCAATGCTATGTCACATGACCTTCACCTGCCTATAAATAGGCTTCACCGTAGCGTCAAGCTGATGCAGCGTCTCGTTCCCTTAAATACATAACCTGAAACGTTTCATTTTGTGGCAGATTAAAAAAAAACATAGTCATAGGCTCACTCAGTCATTTCTATGTGTGTGTGTGTGTGTGTGTGTGTGTGTGTTTATACCGTAACATTCAAAGGTTTTGAAACACTCATTCTTTGTTCATATTTTTTTCCACATTTTAGAATAATACTAAACTCATCAAAACTATGAAATAACACAAACGCAATACTTTGGGAATTATGTTGTAACCAAAGAAATTGCAAAATAAATGAAAATATATTTTGGCATCTTTAATGAGGTCACTTATTGCCAAAAGTTTGCAAAAATGTTTGCTTGGCATTTTATTACCCAGTTTTTTTAACCATCCCCATGAGATCCTTTTCAAACAGCACTGAAGGAGTTCTAATCTATTCTAGGCTCTGATTGGCTGCATTTTCTAGATAATTTGGTCTGAATCATCAGTTTCAAAACCTTTTTAATTGTAAGTTTCTAATGACAGAAAAGAATATGTTGGTGCAATTATAATTTGTCTACAAAATAATTTCAAACATTTAAGTTTCCGTTTAAAATATTTTTAAGATCATGAGAAACATTTCAATGAAGTGATTCAAAACTTTAGAACAGTAGTGTATGCAAGTAAAAGCCCACCCTTTTATTTATGTGTATGTGTGATTGGGTCAGATTTATTCATTTTTATTTGCCAAATGTAAAACAAACTGCTCTGCATTATAGTCTTACCTATTTTCTATGGGTGGCCACATTTTGGCCGCAACAGAGGATTAGGGAGGTTTTTTAATGATTAGGGAGTCATACTGCTTACATTAAGTAAGCCATTTTTATTATAAAAAATATATGTCCACATTTGGCCCTAAACAGAGGATTAGATCTGCACCACCTACCCTACAGCTGTGAATTAGCTGAAGGTGATCATTTTGCTTGATCAGATTACTCTCATTGTGAAAAGGCCCTTAGTATGTAATTACATAATCAAATACTATCGATTTTTGACACTGATTTCCCCCTCTGAACCAGTTACAGATTTTTGGAAAATCAATGTTACAAAGTAAGTATTTAGGTCAATTTAGAAAAAGGGTATTTTGAATGCATTTTGTGTTTGAAAACAGATATAGTGATCTTTAAAGAACATGGAATGAAAGCAATAACAGTTTCTTTCTTATTGTAAACACGGCCAGAGCTAACAGTGTTGTAAAGTTTTTCACTGTTTGTTCTTTAACTGTTTGTTAAAATATGATTAGGTGCATTGAGTTCATATCTGTCTCAATTATCCTTGTCTAATGTGTACAACAGAATTTCAGTGGGATCCTCTTGGCTAACTGAAATACAAGCTTCACCAGAAGGCATTGTTGTATCGTGACAACTAGAATTTTTTGGGGGGAACTAGAAATTCTTTTGGGAACAGTAAGACTATTCCCTTTTATTAACTTTTTGTTGAGGTACAATAATCTAACCAATAATCTAATGATGGTCAGGTAAAACCTCTTTGAGATGCCTGACAGAGAAGTTATTCTTTAATAATCTCTCCCCTGCTTTATTGATTTGGGCAAATCTTTGGCAACTTCAATCCCAAAGTTCAGCTAGTTACATGAAGTGTTAAGACTATATCTGTTGAAAATTGAATAAATTACATTACAATTAAATTATAAATTACAATTTATTAAATCACACAAAAATTTTTAACTACACAGTTGAGGAGTCAGTTGTGGTTTATGTATGCTCTTAAAAAAGTGTGATTATTACAATGTTGTCGGTACAGTTCCATATAATAATCAATATAAAGATCACAAGGCCTCCTAATACTCCATGTTACATATATAAAGTTAACAATATTGTATACTGAAACACAAAGACACTTTCACAATTATTTCTGTGTAAAAATCTATACCGACCAATATTTAAATATGGTTCTATCAGCAGCATATTTCTATGCATGTAGTACAGATTACAAATATGTACCTGCTGGTGATAGGAAAGTACAAACTTTACATCACCTAGTAAAAGTGTATGCAGTGCTAACATAGTACAACATCATAAAATTGTCAAGACCTCCTTGTTGAATATTATGTTTTTACCTAAGCAACTAGCTCAACGAATTACTTTAACATTATTATGTTCGTATATTTATGTGAACTTTGACAATCATAACTACAGTACGCAACAGCTCCATTAGATGGTGCTATATACAAAATAATTCAATTCAGTTTTATTTACATAGTGCTTTTCACAATGTTACATTGTTGCGAAACAGCTGTACATATGAAAAACAATATAGTAGTAATAATAATATTAATTAGTAATACCAACTAACAACAATATTAAACCAAACAAGCCTTTCCAGTTTATGTGAGAATGGCCCTTTGAAAGAAAATTATAATAAAACTGAGAGAATTATAATATACATGCAGAATTTGCATCAATACCATGCAGTGTAGATTAGTATTTACAAACTAAGTATAAAACAAACAGTGAAAAGGTCTATAGCTGAAATATTACATTAAAATGATATTAACAGAATTTACAAAACCCTATGCTTAGTTAATGTCAGCAGTCTCCGATTAAGCAAGTCAACAGGGCGGCGGTGGTTTCAGCTGGTTAGGCAGGTGGTTTCAGCTGGATTTTAGAGGGGTTTTGCCCACTTTTTTGCTGTTGAAGCTGTACTTAACTGGTCACACTGGAAGACCTGTATGATCAGCTTTGCCAGGCAAGGATGTCCAGCTTAAACAAACTATTTCCATCGTAAACCAGCAATGATCAGCCAACCATCTTCTTTTGGTTTCAGCTGTTTTTCAGCAGGATAGAATATATCACCATAAATCCAAATATCATTAACTTATCATCGTTTGTCTTTTAGCCAATTAACTACGCCTACAATGCATTACGTTGTAAATATTCATAAGGCAAACCTTTGCACTAGTTGAATTGGTAAGTCCCTCTGCGGGGCGGAGTGTAGCGGCAGCGCTCGCAGTTTTCCGCTGAAGTGCTTCTCAGATCTCTGATCATTGAGCCTGAATCATGGAGAATATAACAGATCACTGGGAGTGGTACAGACATTGTGCAATATGCGGATAGGATACTTTATTTGCGCTCTTGTTGCCTGTGTGAAGTTATAATGCTTCAGCGCACGGACGTGCTGCTTACCTCCAGATAAAGTCGAGCAGAAGTGATAACGGATACTGGACACAGACAGGAAAACCCGCATAACAGCAGTGTGAGCAACTGCAGGAGAGATGGGGAACGCAGGCAGCATGAACCAACACACCGACCCCAGAGGACACCACATGCCCCTCAAACTGCCCATGCCCGAGCCGGGGGAATTGGAGGAGAGATTTGCTGTCGTTCTGGTCCGTAAAAATGTTTTTTTCTTTGCCAAACTACCGGGAAAAATAGAAAGAGATATGTAACTTTAATATTTTACTTTATTGTTACAATATTATTCAGTATTTTCCTATTATTAATTTTATGTTGTTCGGTTAAGTTGGCAGTAGCTGTTCAAGAAACTGATGTCTGTCCAGGTTACTTTATAAAAAAAAATAAGTAACTGAAAGAACAACTTAAGTTGGGATGACAGAGCAATTCCTAAAAGAATTGCTTTTATGAATATGAAAATCATCAGCTGGGAAAGGGCTGGTGTGAGCAGTTGTTATACACTGTTGTTAACTGTAGGTGTTTCTAATGGCTTTGTTGGATGTTGTTTTTAAAGCAGTTTATTTATTTGTCCTTCTGTCAGATATCAAAATGCAGCCAAGGTACATAACAGAATAACCGTTTTCTTTTTGATAATTTTCCACTGAGGGTTCTGTATGGGAATTGTCAGTCTTTGGACTTGGGGATGTTTGCTTACACATTGCCTCTTTCCATCAGTTCTCTCAATACAAACATTCCCTCTACTCATGCAGTTCTTTCCAGCTCAGCAATGACTTGAATGTGGCACAGGAAGTTATGTCATGAAGGTGGAATCTACAAATCCTTTGTCTCTGTGTGTCTGAAAAATGTAAAGAATCTATTAGATAAGTACACAGCTACCTGAGTGCACTGTGTGCCGAGATCTGGACGTCTTCTACTGTAGGTCTGGTTTTATGGGGACATATAAATGTAGGTCAGACGTAATGCTTTGCTAACACTAGACAAACCCCCTCAATTAACGCACACTAACTCACTGTTCAGAAGATAAAGTGCAAATGGTTTCTTCAGGAAAAGTAGTTTGTGGCATAAAGGGGCAGTTCTGTCCATCTCAAGGGAAAAGGAGTTTGTTTGGCCTCTTTAGTTCACACAGCCTCAGGCTGTAGTGATTTTATCACATGAGAACACAAGTAGCTCCCTCAGGGAGAACGCATTGTCTTTTCACTTTAGTCTCTGTTCATAGTTTTTTCTGCCTTGTGGTTGTGCAATATGTGTAATAGTAGTCGCTGTTTTCTTGTTGTGGTAATTGCCTCGAGTTACAGGCAGATGAATTTTGACGTCACAGCCTGGTTAGAACAGATAGGAAGCTTTTATTCCTAATCCATGAGTTTCAGGATGACCTGCAGATACATGTAAAAGCACTGCTGCACTTGACTTGCCGAATCACGAGCTGTTTCAGTATTATAAATCATAAACTCTGAAATCGTTTTGTCAGATAACCTAGAAATGTGTTTAACGTGGTAACAAATTTCCTGGTTTTATTCAAGTTATGTGACATTAAGGCATAAAGAACAGTCAACTGGTCATGTAAATACATCACGACAGGGTAATCAGGTATGAACACAAGGGGTTTATTTAGTAAAAATGACAGTCTGACAGACTGAGTTGACTGTATATGATCTTAGGGCTACTTACCAAATTAATAAATAGACATGAAATATTGATTAAAGTGAAAATATATTATTTGAGTAGAAACAGAAAACTGATTGATACAAGAGACGTGTTTAGAACGTCAGCTGCCTCATACAATCAATTATACAGTTTAGTGGTCATTATACACAAGTATTGTACCTGTATTTGACCAATTACAATTGAGTATTCCAGAGAGAGATGTGCAATCCTTTCTAAATGAACCTGATTCTGTTACGTTACATCAGTAAGAGCCATTTTTAAGGGTAAAATCAGGTAGATGTAACACCTAAATTGCCTATATTCAGTTTTTACAGTGTAGTGTTTCCATGGAAGAAGCAGACAATACCCTTACAACAAGTAACAGTGGTAGCCATAGTTTTAACCAAAGTATTGTAGTTACTACAGTTATTTTAACTACTGTAAAATCTTTGCTATTATTAATATCAGCCCCCACAGTCATTCAATATAAAATCATGAGCTTATTATGCTCTTTGAAAGAAATTGCATATTTATTATGATTTTACAATAGTAACAATAATGGTGTGATTACAGTGTATTTTTGTAAGCGGCGTTGTTATCTCTCTCTTTAGTTTAGAGACTTTGACAGAACCTAGGAGTCCGTTAGAGCAAATATTTACAGTAATAGAAGTAACATTAATAATTACATAATAACATAATGATTACCATGGAAACTGTGGTTGTAATGTTTGAAACATGGTAAATGTTTAAAAATGGTTGGCTGACAGAGAAAGAGAAAAGCAGTAACCTCACACATCCTCTTAATCCTTCCCGCCATGCCAGTGGTTGATGGCTGTTTGTAGTGTACTTTGTCTAATTACATTTTTTTAGAGTAGCTCCTTGACGTACATTACAATCAAAACAGCACACACATCCGTGTGAAAAGTGTCCTGTCACAGACTGGCAGGCGCTCATAGGGATAATGTCTTTTTCTTGACGGGCTGTGGTTGAAGCATTAGGTGCACTGTAGAGCTGTAATCACAGCTTTGAGTGGTATTTACTGCTATTAAAGTCCTGGTGCGTGCCAGCCCACAGGCCCTGTAAGTAATTGCCTTACTGAGTGAGACAGATCTCTCTAATGATCAAACTTCTGCTTTAGTGCTGCTCACGTTGAGGGGAAAATGTGATGACTATCACACTGAAGAATATGGTCAGAGACTGTTTATATGAGACTTGTATAAAAATGAATAGGAGAAAATGATGCACCCAAGATGGTGACTCTAGTAAAGAAATGAAATAGACAATTTCCCTTCCAAATGAAATAGACAATCACCAATTGACAGACTGTTTATCTGTTGCTCTTTGATCAGAGTGTCACTGCAGCTGCTGTTAAAAGCAGAAAACGTTTTCTACATTATTAATGCATAAAAAACAAAAGTTTATGATAGTTCATATCTGATTTTATTGTTGATTTAAAATGTTGTTAAAAGTTTGCCAAGAGGTTTTTGTGTTTTCATTCAGTTTGATAGAATGATCATGGGTATGTTCCAAAGATGGCCAGCACATCTGAAAGATTACCTTGTATTTAAAGTCACTGTTAAGTGAAATATGTGATGGTACTATCCAGGCAGAAAAGAGTGATTTTACAACAGTTTTTTTATGCTTTGCACCGAGTGACTTCAGTGGCATAAAACTTTTACTTTTTCTCAATAAAATGTGAACAGTGCTCATTCATGCCAAATTTGCTGCCACAGTGCTAGACAATTTGTTAACCTGGTCATCACACTGGTTTTGGCCTTTGTATGTAAGTCTTTATGCTATGTTTTAGCTTATTTCATCGTAATGGAAATACGTTTTGTGGCCAGCTGGGTCAGAGTGATTTTCTGCTCTACATTAGTTAGTTTTTAGCTAGATCCTGACATTACATTTTGAATTAAGACATCTGAGTCATTAAGTGTACTGTAGGTTATAATGATTATGTCAAAGTGTGCTGAAAGTTTGGTCATAAAGAGTATATTCAGAATATGTGAATATCTGAAATCAAATCTCACAGGAACACAATATGTGACCTTGACCATGAAAATCATGCATGCTTCAATTGTTTAGGTTTTAACTAAGCTAAGCCATTTTTAATGTTAAAATACTTTATTCTATCCCAGTTTATATGTATATGAGAAGTGAAGGACCAGAACGCAGACACAATACATTGACTAACACATTACTTTGCAGTTCCCTTTGAATACACTTAACATGTATTCCAGCATTTTAGTGGCAGTAACAAACTGGTTATAGTTGGTATTTAAAGGGGTGATAGTTAGCTTTATATGTCTGTGTCATGAAAACAGGTTTTCTAGTTTATCTTTACAAATTTGCCCAGTTAAAGTTTCTTTAATCGATTGCACTGCTATGACAATAATTAACGCAAACAAGAAAACAGACCGTAGAATTTTACACTAATTCCTGCTCTGTCCTTTTTTTTAGACATCAGTGAAAATGCTTATATTGCATTGTGTATTGCAACATGTGAAATTGAGCTTGGATAACTTAAAACATTTGCATGAAACTGCATTAGAGAGGTTTTAACTTGTGTATCTTTGGACATTAGTAGTAAATTGATGCAAAGTCTAGTGGCACAAAAAGGACACTGTAAGTTCATTAAGTTCATTAAGGAGAAAAAAGCCTTATTACCTTATAGTAGCCTTTATAAATACATTTTTAGCTTGCATATTAAATATTTAGCAATTGTAGTAGTTATTGTTTTGTAGTTGTCTTTTAAATGCATTTGTCCAAAGGCTTATATTTTTTTACTTTCTTAGAGAGAAAGCTTTTGGCTGGGACAGATTCATCTGGAGGGTAGATGTCTCTATTTTAAGTAAAGTCTGGATGCAGCCATGTTTAAAAGTAATGTCTCCCAGCCTTAAATGTGTCTTCAGTCATTAGTGTTGTTACCATAGCAATCACACCACACGCTGCTGCTTGTTAACAGTGAAGAATGACAGAAATGGTTTCACTATGGTTTTGAAAAGGAATGTGTCTCACAATATGAGTTCATTGGTTGTAAAAAGTCACGACAAGTTTGCCATGAGCTATTAATCCTAGAACCAGCAGGACAGACCTTGTTTTAAACCATGAGGCAGACTGCCCGACCAGAAGCATAAGAGCTTTGTTTTTTAGAGAGTTTGGAAATTATTAAAAATTAACAGATAAAAATAACATTTTAGACACTTTTACTAAATCAGTATTTTATTTTATTAGTGCCTTTAATCTAACACTGTAAAGTCAAGCATTATTTTTTTTAACTAAATCAGTTGGAAAAATCTAGAACGCCATTCCCACAAATGTCATGTGTTGGCTTAATATCTAACATCTCTCACTGGGCTACAGGAAGTTAAATTTGTAACAATGCTGTAGTTTTTCCATCCATCCCTCAATGGAAATGATGTGCTCACTCCTCCCTGTTTTTCTAACTTAATTGGTAGAGGGTGCAACTATGGCAAGACAAAATGATAGATTCAATTCCCAGAGAACAAAACACTAAGAAGAGTTTCTGGTGTATAAACTTGGATTTTCTGTTGGTTGCACTGATTTTGTACTAGATTATTTCTCTGTGTACTTCCTAACATTATGTATTTTATATTTATTACAGTTTCTTTAACTACTCTTTTTTATTTCTGTACGTCTTTTATGTATCAACTAGTTTTATAAAAAACTTGACTCTGTAAAGCAGCTTTGCAGCTATGTAAAATTGTGAAAAGCGCTATATAAATAAAAAGAACTGGAACTCTTTATGTTGCACAGATTATATTAGAGGCTTTGTTTTAGTTTAGTGGCTAATATGATCTTCTGTGTTCTTATATGTGCCGTAAGTTTATCTGTTGTTTGGTTCTGTGAATATAACAGTCTAAATCACTAGATTACTTGAAGTGATAGTTCTTCAAAATCAAAAATCTGTTATCGTTTACTCACCCTCATGCTGTTTCAAACCTGATTTACAGTGGCAGTACTTTATGACTCTCCATTGAGATCTCTAATGAGATCTCTGACTTTGATTGCATGTTTCTAAAGTTGATTGGAAGTTGTGGCAAATAAGCACAACATGAGATGCCTATAAACTCTGGAGTAGGCACTTGGGAGATTACCTGGTTCCATTTCTTAGAATAAACATCTGAGAAGGAGATTACAGCAAAAGATCCCATTTGTATTTTTTCTTTCTTGTGCTTGTACTGTTTTAATACTATGCTCAACACAATATTTTGCTCAGGGAAATATTTCATTTATTTTTAGATCTCTGCTTACATCTTAGATAACAGAAAGTAAGTGCATTAAATACATGAGGCATTGCATGCACAGCATGCAAAACATCATCTGTGTCTTGTAGAGAATAATATAACTTCTGTCTAAAGTGTTTTTCTGCAGAACATTCAACTATTTTTGTGGTTTGATCTCTCTGTTCTCAGTCTCAGTTTATGTTCAGTCATTTGAAGAGAAGGTGGGTTGTACTCTTGAGCGGTGTGCAGGCCACACAGAGCGAGCTGAGTCTTTAGCCCTGTATTAAAGGATCAGTCAGCGTGCTTTTGTTAGCCAGATGCTATGAATTAAAGACTAAGGCTGTTTTTCCTGTAAGGAGGGGGCAATTCCCCCCAATCCCATCCACCCTTTACAGGCTTTGCTGAATCCCCTTAGTGAGTTTAGCGCTGGTTAAAAATAGAGAGAACGATCCCAATGAACAAAGAAACATCAGAGTTGAAGTTGTGCTCGTTTAAAAGTGAATTTAAAAGTAAGATGATATTCAGTCAATATTTCTATGTTTGCTTAAGTGCCAAATGAGCTAGTTAAGGAACAGAAAAATATACAGTAGTTACGATCAGGGACTACAGTGTTGTCACACCTTTTAGTTTTGCAATTGTACTTTAGTCTGTAAGGATGTTTACTTTATCACACTTTGTGGGGTAAGATGTCATAATGGGAATGTGGCGTTTATTGACACTGATTTGATAAATGCTGTTGTTTGAAATTCTATCCAACGCTAAGAAAAAATATTCCACAACATATTTGTATTTTAACTTTATTATGACATTTCATTTAAACAGTAAAACAAATATAAAAAGAAACATTAAACAACAAAAATGAAAAAAAATTTCTACCGAGATATAGACTTTGTGAGCATTTTCTTTTGTGATAACTAGCTCTGGTCTTCTTGTTATTGCAATTGAATTTGTTTGTTATTTGGCACAACAATAAGACAATTTCAAGCCTGCTGCCCTTACGCTGCACTAAACATCTTTATTATGTATATAACGTTTGTTCTGTTAGTTGTTCATCTGCAAGCCTGTTATACAGTATATAAAACACACTGGTGAACAATGGAGACGGGGAACGTATGTGCACAGAGTGTTAAACAGTGACTGCTGGTGCCAGACAATATGCAGAAAACAGTATGTGCTTTCAGCCACATCAGTCTTACCTCATACTCACAGCATTAGATATGTCATTAGATATGTCATTTAAAGGTTGCTGTTGGGGACTGGATTTGAATTTTAACAGTGATTATAAGGCAGCACTTTATTGATATTTCGCAAACTTTCTGGTTCGTTTTTCTACTTTTCTGGTTTGTTCTTACCCCAATCCTTCTTACACTTCTGCAACTAATGTAGTTACTTCCTAGCTAACAGGGAACATTCTCAGAACATTGACATTCTCTAAAGGTTCTCTTAAAGTTATCAAACATGTTCTGCAGTAATGTTAGTAGAATGTTATATATCATATATATCAAAATGTTATGCTTAAGTAGATAGTGGAATGTTTTAAAAACGTTACAGAATGTTTAGATAAAATTCTTATAACCAAGTAATAACATAAATACAATGTCTAAAAAACTGGATGTTTTGAATGTTTCTAAAACATTTAATATTTAAATATTGATTTATAAAACAAAGTCACAACTATAAGATCTATACTGAGTTTCTGTTTGTAGAACTGCACAGCACTTATTACTAATGACTGTCTACACTGGACACAATGTTCCCTCATTTGCCCTTCATCTAACATTTTACACTATAGTTTATCTGCCTTTCAAACACAGGTATTTCCTTCGAGAAATATGAATGTATATAATTCTGTCTTTGGATTAGATTTTTTGTACTGTTGCAAAAATTATAATTTTACTGTTTCTTAAAGTAAAAAATCCATCAACCAATAGATTTCAGTATTTTCTGCTTTATAAAAAATCATATTTCTGTGTACTATGTGTGATTAGTATTGTGGTCACAGGCCTTCTCTCCTGCTGACTCTTAATTAATCTAAATGAACAATAGCTGCTCACCCTTCAGCAGGGGCTTGAAAACAGCTGTGAGTCCCGTGCAGCAGCCAGAGAAACACAGACAGTCTTTATTCTGTCTCAGAGCAGAGCCTGGCACTAATCTTACCATCCACTCCTCCCTACTCTATATCCCTCCATCCATCCATCCATGCATTGTTCTGTAGGGTTATTCAGGGTCTTTGATTACATGTGGTCTGAGCAACAGGCTGTTTTTAAACTAATTAGCCATAGCAGGGAGCAATATCTTGGAGGGCAGAAGGCCTGTGTGCAGCCTGTGCTCTGTGAAAGTCCAATGCTAGTGTTGTATAAACACACTGCATGGTTTGCTAAAGCAGGCTGACATGACTGGTATGATGGTGCTGATCACTGTGTCATTGAGCTGATGATGCTAGTAGTGTGAAACAGTGGCTGAAGATCTAGGCTGGTTAATCCAAGGTTGCAGGTTCAAACACATAAGGGTTTTAGGAAGACACTTAACCTCAGATTACTTCAGAAGGATTGTTTTTGTAACAAGGTTAGGGTTTGTGCTAGGGATGGGCACAAGTACCCGAGTACTTGACTACTGTGACAGTGATGATCGATCATGAAAATAATGATTGTGTGGGTTATGGCTGCATTTTGGGTGGTACCTTGAGGTCTGATTTGTTAGCATTGCAGAAGCATGTGGTCCAGAGTCAAGACAGGAGTACTGTGGGAATACGGCTTCAAAAGCTGCCTGTGTTTTAAAGCTCTCTGTTATGGGATAAATACATGATTCTGGCACATAACTTAGTTCAAGTTCACTTGCATTTTTTTGTGCAGATAGTGCAGGTGTATTGTGTATTCAGGATATCTGATTAATCTTATGTATAATGCATCATATAGAAAACGCTTCTGTTTACCAGTGTTTATTCACTCTTCATTTCATTTTAGATGTTTCTCTTTAAAAACATTGATCATGCATTATTAATTTTCTAGCAGTGTTGTTTTCCATCACAGTTTTGTCAATATACATTTTCATAACAGTATTTTTATTAAAATTTGGTATCGGCATGATGCACACCCGGTTCCCGCTCATGCTCGTCCCTAGTTTGTAGTAAAAGAGTGTTCTCGTACTGGGTTTGTTTCAGGGGTTTAAGAGCAGTTTGCATACATTTTGACTATATATAAAAGCTCCAAACTAACTTTAAAGCAAGATAAACTGAGATCTTTGTGGTAGGTGGTGCCACTAAGGTTTGTTTTCAGTCCATGGGCAATTCAATATCTGTTTACTCTCTGAGTCCATTAAGTGATACAGTATATGTTAGGCCTGAGGAAACAATGTGAATGCAGCACCTGCAGAAAACAGGTGTGTGCTATTCTCTGGTTCTGCTGCCCACCACAGTTGTCTGTTTTGGTTGATCACTTAAAGTGCTTTCTGGGATTTCATAATAGTAATAAAAGCAGAACAGCTGTATTATAGCAGGAGAGTTGATTTTACAGACCAATTGTGAAAAAAATTGCACTGATAACAAGTGAATACTTCCAAGAGACCCTTATAAAGCTAAGGTCCAATGTGCTTTGTTTTATAATGGTTTCATAGCCTTAAATTACCTACAAGCACAGTGAATGTGAAGAGTGTTTGTTGTCTACCGATTAATTCAGACTATCACACATTGTTTACTGACCTTCTAGTCATAGATTGTGTCATACACACCACAGCATGAGTCTCATCAGCTCTGCTGTATGGCTGTATTGAGCTGGAGACGATGATGTCACAGGCTTTTCTGGCATCTTCATCAGCGAACAGTTACTGCTCAGACTGGCTGCTGGGTTCTTGGCCCTCATCATTGTCATACAGTGCATTATGGGAGCTCTCAGGATCATGGTGTTGGCCAAGGGGACAGCTGTGAGAAACGTCAGCGTGGCTGAGCATCGTGCACAGATGGTGTGGTTGTGTGTGTGGGTGTTTGCTTTGGCCGGGTGATATGTTTATGAATCCAGATGTTATTCTGACTGCATAAAAGCACTAGAGTGTTTGATTACTCAAAAAAACGAAGGATATAAAAGAAATGACTTGTTGAATAACTGGTGTGTATATAGAAAAAAATGAAAAATCTGAATTAGCTTGTTCTTTTTCTTATGATCTGATTTGGCTTTCCATTGTTTCAGTATCCAGATATTTTGTGTCTTTAGAATTTTGTTTACATATATAAATTAAGGCTGTCACAGCTCTAGAAGATAGAACAAGATTGATATGAGTTAGCTGATGTCTGGTAAATAACATCTTAAAAGCCGGTTCACATTGCAGCTTATTCTTGGCAAGAACCAGCCATTGGACAGGATGAGACAATCTGACCAATATATAAAACAACCAACCACAGTTTACTTTTTTAAGGATTCTCATGGAAATTGTGTAAAGCCAACCAATGAGATTCTCCTGCACATTTGCCATTTAAGCCTGATATCCTTTAAAAAAACCTTTATTTAGAGTTTGTCTGTTATTTAGTATTTGCTTTAATAATTCAGGTGTCTACGCTTCTTCAGACCTATGGAGAGTCATTTAATTTCTCATCCCTGAAATCTGCTCATGTCTGTCATCTCACACAAGTAAATGTAACATGACTATTGACCATCATGAGTATTTCCATTATTTCCAATATTTTTTTAGCTACATTCTACATTCTTCTTTAAACCACATTAGATCTCATTTTAATGATTAATTAGTTTTGCAATTAATCTTCTGACAGATTTCTAGCAGTGTCTTTTAGACCTCATCCAAGCAGTATAACTGCTGTTACAGCAAAAAAGGGTAAAGCATTGAAACAAAATTTATCTGGTGGGACTGATGTATTTTCTATGATTTGGCCAAATGTCATATCTTAGATGTGGTTGCATTAAATTGCTTTTATGGGCATTACCCAAGATTACATGATGCAATCTGACAATTGTTATGTATATTAAAGTTACAGTGTATGACTGGGTTAGTATTAGGAACATCCATTTCCACCAAGTACAGTAGTAAAGTTTGTTACATAAATGTTGACAACAATCTGCTAACTTATAAACAAAGTTTATAAAACAAAACACTCTAGAATCAACTGTCACCAGACTATAGAACACCTCAGGGTACGGACATCTTGTTTTGGGCATGTCCAACACTGACAAAGTTTGTTAATAACCTTTTTGTTTTAGATTTAATTACAATTATACTTTGCACATCTTGTTATGGTAACTAGTATAGTAAATTAAGATTACAATATCTACCAGTTAGATTCTTCTTTTTCCATTTGTTGAGCCACTGCTGGTGTGGAACTCTCTGCATATCTCTGGTGATAAGTGTCAGTCTCAGCTCAAGGACTGTTTACAGTGCTTTGAGAGATGTGTTTTCAGCAACTGTAAATGTTTGTGTCAGAGAAAGAGTTGTTTTCCAGTAGGAGAAGGGCAAAAAGGACACTAGACACTGACTACACTCACCACCCACTTTTTCCATGGCCTGGGTTTTGGAAATTTTTTCCATTTTTAAAGTAATATAGAGTTCTAAGCCATTAGCCAAACCAATTATGAGTTACAACATTACAAACTTAAATTTAAAGCAAACGTGTATGAAAATCATAAAAAATAACAAAGGTTTGAGAATGTACCAGTGTGTTCTACAGAGATGCTTATCTAGTAATCAGTTTATTTTTAAGTGACTTTATTCAGATTTGTCAGACTGATTTGAACCGATGACTTGTAAATCTGTGAGTCTTACAGGTTCTCTGTAGCTGAGAGCAACATTTAATCTTTAATATTGACATAAAATTAACCCTGGCATGACAGGGTATCTGAAAAAAACAGGGTTAACTTTCATAACGGGTAATAATAACTGACACATACAATACATTTGTCCCAGCCTAGATATAGGATTGACATTTATTATTGCTCTTGACTTTTAGAAAACTAACAAAGCAATTTACTGCCATTGTTTTTATTTTTGTTTGACCACAGAATCCCATCAAAATCTAGTATCTCAGAGAGCAGTGTGATATTGATATCATATCATATAAGAAAATAAATGGTAAATAAACTTATAATACCACGGCCCTGTTTAGTTTTGGGATGGAAAGCAAATAAATCAACTGTATAATATATAAAAGGATTACACTCTGATAATCCCTATCAGAGATCTGCCGCAGTTTTTAAATGAATCTTCTCATGCTATTAATGTAGACACTGGGACCCAAACTGGATAGTTTATGAAGAATTTGAGTTTTTGTTAATTGATTAACTAATACTATCATATAATGTCCCTCTTGGGTTTTGGTATAAAATATTATAGCCATTTGTAAAGGGGTGGTTCACCTGCTCTCATTTTTGAGGGGTGCAGTGGGGGTCTGAGATTACATAGCTAATCCGCTGGCAGACGAGGGACACCTGCACAGTCCCGCAGAACTGACCGGATTACGGAAACATGTTGCACTAATTACGGGATGATACGCACCACCTGGCCAGATCTGTGAGGAGAATGCCAGAAAGACACAGAGAAAAGTTTCCTGTTAGAGCTCTTGTGTGTTTGCAATCACTGGCCACACTGCTGACAGATATTAAGTTCCCTGTTTCTTCAGATTTTACAGATGCTCATCAAATGCTCTCTAGTTTTAGTCTGTACTGATTGAAACATTCAGAAACAGTGAACAGAAACAAAAAAACAAAAGAACAATTTGGTATTTGTGACAGAAGCACACTAATCTATAAGTGGGGATCAGGCCCCCTTTTTGGGGCCCACCTAGTCTACAAATAACTTTAAATAGAATATATGTACATATGCCCAGTCATTATTAATCTACAGATTGGTTATAGTATTGTATTGTAGAAACCTTAGCTTAACAGCTCATAATATCCTACTTTATCATTGTTCAACAAAGACGCTTGTGCATCTATGTCAAACTGACAAAGCGCAACAGAGAATTTATAGCGTTTCATCAATTAGCCTAAACTATATCGGTAACACTTCACAATGAGGTTGTATTTGTTAACATTAGTAAATGCATTAGCTAATATGAAGCCAACAATGAGCAATATAGTTTTTCAGCATTTATTATTATTTTTTTATCATCGAAGATAAGATTATATAAAAAACATTCATTATATGATATAGATAACTTACATAAGCCAGTAACGAAGCATGTCTTGTTTTGCAGTGAGCAGTGTGGTGCAGAGCTCTAACAATCATCCGCCTCCAGCTCCACCTGTTTAGATCTGTTTGTGGGATATTGTGCCTAACATTGCAGCAGCACCAATTGTGTGTTTCAGTTTTTCATTGCAACAGCAGCAGCATAACCAGATCTAGTATTTATATTTTATATCTACATTATTCTGTAACATGTTGTATTAATGCAGAAAAGTTGTGTAATGTTTACCGGTTGACACATTTCTATTGCCACATGGTATATGTTATATTGCCCAGCCTGTGTACCTGTAAAATTTTTGTCAGCATTTATTAAAAAAATAGATGCATTATGATAAATGTTATGTTCTAGCAGGATGATCAGGTATTGTTGGCTAGCCAAGACAAACACAAATTTTCCTACAAGTGGTAACACAATACAAGTTTGAATAGGCTGCTCTTTGAAATTCTGACTAATGCAGGCACAAAGGAGTTGAGTAGAATCAGTTTACGCTCCTGAACTCTGTAAAGTTTGCCTGACAGTTATAGTGAACAATGAACCAGTTAACCTGGAAAGTTTCAACAAAATACATTGACATTTTGTTTACTATTTTTATTTGTATGCCTTGTATGCCTAATTTTTTTTGTATTTCCCTGGCATCAGGGAGGCATGTACATATAACTTTCAGGAAACATGATTCCTGGCCACATGTCAAAATTCATGAACCAACTTGTTCTTTGCTAAGTTGTAAGGATCACTGCTGAGTCCAGTTGCTGTAAATTAAAGCAGATAATCGTTTGTTTTAATCTCGTAACTTCTTTAAGGTCTCTTTCTCCTTATGTTATTTAATAGAGAAAATATAGCAAATCAGATATCATCAAAGTGCTGTCCACTGCTGTAAATGCTGGGAGGTTTAGAAAGAGCTGTGTTTAGTGGTGTATGGGTCAGGGTGGGGAGAGTGTGCAGGTGGTAATTTGGATTTTTGAGGGATTTGGATAATTGGGACTGACCTAGAGGAAACCCTCAAACACAGGTGATCAAAGCCCTGCCTAAATTCAGCTGCTGGGGTCAAACTGAACATTACCTCACAGAGTTAGAAATGACATCAGTCGTCTAACCAAGCATTTGCTCCTGGAAACGTCTTATTTTAATAAATATTTCACTTAGTGCAATAAATCAGGGGCACATTGTTACTTATGCTGGCAGAAAATGCCCACTTACTCAGGAAATGATCTGATTAACATTAAAAAACCAACATGTTTTTAACTTGACATTTGGGCATGTGAATCTGAAATCGATACCATTATAATAGACTATAATAGACATTTAATAAAGTGGTAGCTCTTTCTAGTATCGATGCAACACAAACAGTTAGTGTAGGCAGTTAATATAGACAACAATAAAATAATAAGTAAAACGTTTTTACATTTTGCGATCAGAATGTTTGTCTACCAAAAAAGTAAAGAATAGTAATTTATCATATAAAACCTGTGCACACTTACTGCACCCTGTGTAGAAGGGAGCCATCAGACTGAAACTGGTGATTTTGGCCAGCTCTTGATATTTTTATCTGCAATATGCATTAGACTGCGTGCATGCCTTCTGAAACCAGCTTTGCCCTTTAACTGAGAAATTCTAATCTGCTGTATTGTATGTAGGCTCTACATGTGAAATTATAAATAACCATATCCAATTTAACAAATTATATGATATTACGGTAAAAATGGTTTTATGTTTAGCAAGCCAGCTGACAGCAACATCATTTAACCCATTCATCAACTGACCTGTAGCGATAAAATAATAAAATCCTTTTAAGATTGGAAAAACCTCAAACAAATATTTACAAAGTAGACACCAATTGTTTTCTATACAAAAGTATTATTAATTGTTGTAAAATCATTACAGATATCATTAATACTTTTTAGCCATGTGTCACATAAATGGCCACCGCATTCACAAATGTAAACAGAAACCTGTCCCAAACAATATGCTTTTGTCCACATATTTTACATTTGTAAATATTTACCAACTTTAGAAACATCAATAATGTGCACTGTACTGTACTGTAGTTTATTATAGGTGAGTTTGTGCATTTGTCAGCTAAAACATGAAGTTGTAAAATACTAAACATCACCAGCTTAAGAAATATGAATCGTGTTCATGGGCTTATTTTACAGACTCTGACAGATGAGATTTTTACACAGTTTTACCACAGTACTGTGTTGCAAGTATACTCTGTTGATAAACAATGAATGAACAATAATCTTATATGAAGTCTGATGTAAACAATGGATAATATAGCAATATTTCTACAATTTGTTCCATTTAAGTGGAATAAAAAATGGATGCTATATTTGTGAACGTTGGCATGGACAATTTAACAGCATGATCCGACTTTATTTAGGACTGATGCATAGTTTCAAAATAAAGACATGACGTGCCATTAATGTACATGTGGTGTGCATATGTTTATGTCTTGTAACACTTAAAGTGTTTTCTAAATAAATATAAACTATGTTTACACAGCTTTTTTGGCAGGTGTCTGTGTTTTATATGGTGTTCGGCCAATCAATTGGAACTGATAGTTCCTAGGGACCTTTTTAGACCATTCTCTGAATTAGGCACTAATTTAGTTCCCCTAAAATGTGTTCCTAGAACTAAAATTGTTCCCAGTTCCTGCGGTGTGGACACACCAAAAAGTGGAAACCTTTGCCAATGGTTCTGAAAAACATGGCCACTGTACAATTGTTTATTCCAGATGAAGGTGCAGCATGTTAAACAGCATGTTTTCCCATCAGAACACATGGGGGTTTATGTGTTTGGGTGGTGCTGTGCATTTCACTATGAAGGGTGGGGTACTGATGGGGCTCTGGCGACTGCAGTGTTTTGGGGGAGTTCCACACAGCAGATGTGTGAAAGTAGGGCAGATGTAGAGGACAGCGCTTGTGTAAGAGCTGAAGAGAGGAGGTGGAGGTCTGATCTCAGCAAATGCTTTCACTTCACATATGCACGGTTGTGCTGTGCATTACACACACATACATCAGGGAAAAGAATTTCAGCACAAAGTAATTCTGTAATGTACATAAAAAGTCAAATCTAATAGACCATTAGTAAGATTGCTGTATTAAAAACTATCTTCATATTTTCAGTACATTGAAAAGTACATTTTGCATGCATCTTCTACAGAGTTCTAACCCATGAAAGCTTTGAGTTATGTTATTCTTTATGAGAAAATGTAATCAGTTAAATTCAATTTAAGTGCTGCAAATCCCACTTACATGGTAGCAGTGACTTCTGATTGGTGGATATCTCTTTAGGAAATGTAGGAAAATTAAAATTATACTGAAAGCGGTGACTGACTTTCTACTTTGCTTATGGTGCACTAAAAATCGTTTTTATAGACAAAATGTGTTTGTCACTTCTAGAACTGCACCATTGAGCTCTGTAGGCAGGCATTCATGGACAGCATTAAAATTTTAAACCACATCAACTGAAAAAGTTTTTCTGCATTCATTTAAATTTGCATACGCAATTTCAATGTAGAGTAAGCATTGGAGCAGCTCTGATTTCTGTCTTCACTGATGGGGATGTCCTGCATGGAGCTAAGCAGCTCTGTTTGAACAGAGGAAGAGGGTGCTGGCATAGACATGTAGCCCCATGTGTCTCCACTGTTCTTCTGCTGAACCTGCACATTTTCACACTCTTACAGCCATAGAAAAATTCAGAATGAATGTGGTGAATGGAAGCAGCTGGTTGTTTTAAGGGACAGCAGATAGGCTAGATAGGCTAGCCTATCAGACAAGCAGATAGGCTAGATATATTCTTCCACTTATCTCACCATATGATAGCTTTATCTTACCAAATTGAGGTTTATTTTTATTGGATTGTTTGGCAAAGACACTGATTAATAATTATAAAATATTACGAAAATCAGTATGAAGTGATTTAAAAAAGAAATAAATTGAGTCTTGGCCATATCTGGGGTGGGCATTGGATTGATTTGTTTGATTGTAATATGTTACAAAAATTTTAATTAACTCTAGTCTGTGTTTGTCTTTATACAGAACTCAATGAATCTGCCTCCAGACAAAGCAAGATTATTAAGACAGTATGACAATGAGAAGAAATGGGAACTGATTTGTGACCAGGTAAACCATTCACTCCTTCCCTTAATACCTCCATTCTCACTGTTCAGTAGTCTTTCCTCTATCACATGCTGTAGCTAGTAGCTATGGGTTAAACAAAGGACTTTTGGTGAGTAATTCAAGATTTGTGCTTATGATCAAAAAGGTTGCAGGTTTGTACCTGTAACTTAAAATGACGCTGAACTATGGTGCTGTCCTCAGTCTCTGATATTTTGTCAATATTCATTTAGTATTGTAGCAACTCTATTTAGTATTATTAAACAAAGAAATTATTTAAAATAAAAGAAAGATGCTGAAACGTTATTACGGTGTTTAAACAAATGTTTTTTTTAACAGATTTTTTTTTTTAAATTGGCCCCTGTGCTTGGAAGTTTCTTTTTGTTCCTCACACTGTGCTTCATGATCTCGAGAGTCCTGCTTCCACAGTGTTAAACCTGTTTACATACACACACAAATAATAGAGTATATCAGGGGCCTTGTGTCGTTTTAAAAGGAACTGGGTTTCTTCCTCTTTCAGGTTATGTGGTGAAGTTGAATTCACAAATAGCATTCTGTAGAATTCACACATCAAAATTATTGTGCAGATTAGCCACTGCATAACCACACACTCACAAACACAAAATCAATGCTAAAATAAATAACATTTCTACAATGAGCATCAGTGAAATAACATCTTTCTCTGTTTCTCCTCCAGGAACGATTCCAAGTGAAGAATCCTCCTCACACATACATACACAAGTTGCAGAGTTATCTTGACCCAGCCATGACCAGGAAGGTGAGTTCTGATTGGATTCCCGTCTCTCCAGTGGATCAGGGGGCTGTATGTGTATGTGTGTTAGGGCTGGGATGGATGACCTCAGACACAAAACAGCTCTTGATAATTAAGTTTTCTTATAGTCCCACCCTTACAGCTTCACTATGACAGCTGGCCATAGAGAGAAATGGCAGAGACCTAATGTTAGTGATAGGGATCAAATGTTACACCTAATTTACAGTTTTATTTTGAAATAAATGTGATTTTTTATGCAGAGAAGCTCACTTGAAAGGGTCCCTTTTTAACAAGACCCATGATTATCATGATCTGGTTAAACACAGACAGTTGACTATATTTAACCCCTCAACTCTGCGGCTTGTTTATAAGTACAGCAGTTTTATTGCATATTTCACATGCAAAAGGGCCCAGCAAAAAAAAATCAGTTTAATTGTAAGATTTAGAACACGGTGGGAAATTATGATAAAAAAACTGAAGTGTGCTTTTGGCAAAAATAAACTTACATTAAGTAACATAATGGACCTTAGAGACAAAAATGAAAATACTAAAAGAATTTATGGAATGAAACTTATGATATGAAATGGTATGAAAAAATGGTATGAAAAGTTTAACCCTGAAAAGTAATGAGATGAGTAGATGGAAAAGAAGAGGAGGATTAATAATACATGTGATGAATATTCAAGCTAAATCCAGTTTAGTGTTTTTTATGTCTTTCATGGTGAACACAGGATTCTGTTGTCGACTCTGAAGTGTTCTTGAGCTGCTCTCATGGGCGTTACACATGCCAGCGGTTGACATCATGTCCTGCAGCTGAGAGAGATAGAGAGAGAGAGAGAGAGAGAGAGAGAGAGGAAAAGTGAAAGCCGTGGGTAGGGGATGGCTAAGAGATGGTGAAAGAGAGGAGAAAGAAAAACATGAGAGGACAAAAACTTACAGACAGATGGATAGAAAGACATAGAGAAGTACAGAATAAACATGATGTGTGACACACACACAGTTTTGGCTGTACATTCTTGCCATGGCTCTTTTCTGCAGACGTGAACAATTGTTACTTTGTGTGCCTGAGCGCTTTACATACGGTGCATTCCACATGCTGCTCTCAGCCAATGAAATTGCAGAAGGAAGAGGGTCATTCCAGAGGGTCCTGAAGAATGTCAGTGCCATTGATTCTGTTCCAGGATGACCTCTGGAGAGCTGCTTTCCTTGCCTTTCTCTTACCCTCTCTCTCTCCACAGCTGGAAATGCTTAGAGATAGAAGCGTGAGCTCCACACACTCACTGCATAGCAACTCCACATGTGCCAAACACACCCACCCTGGGAACAACACAGAACATGCTTCCTGCTTTCTTTCTATTCACTCTTTTTTTTGTTTTTATTCAGTTGTCTCATACTCTCCTGCATCCCAGTCTACACACTGGCTTAAACAGCTTACAAGAATTGAAAGTACAAATTATGTTGGAAATAGTATGATCTAGATGATAACATATTTTCATGGGATTTCAAAGTAGCCATGTATGTGCTTCAAATATTGCCTACAGTCTCTTGCACAATGGAAGAGGAGGAGTTTATGACCATTCTCTGTTGATTTTCTCAGATCATGAAAATTGCTGTGAAGTAATAATAAACTTACATTTCAAACATGAAACTCACCACACAATATCTATTTGTTCACTTTTGTGCAAAAATGCATGTTGAATATAATAATTTTTTATTTCATTTACACAGAACCAAAGCCTAAACACTAAACTTTAATAATGTTATTTTCTCTGTATACTTTAAATGCGTACAATGCATTCAGGTTTGTGAATTGGGACGCAGGCAAGTTTTAATACATCCCTCTCGCTTGCCTCTCAGCCATGCCTCCTTTTTGTTGTCATTTTCATCTCTGACAACCAATGATGCAATCATTTCAGCATCTGACATCAGTGAATAAGTGTTTGATTATTAATGTCTGGCTCGTTGTTCATCAGGCTGCATTCTAATTGGTGCTGCAGAACTGCAGTAACACTTTTGAGTTCCGATCTGGCTGAGGAAAGCAGTGTGCCTCTCTTATTGGGTTGCTTGTTCACATGCACTTCTCCTGACACATGATTGGGTCAGCCACAAAGCCACTGTAACCATGGCAGCGGCAAGGAGAACAAAAATAGGACTACAGTTTGAACTTAGTACATAGAGGCAGAACTGTGAGCACAGTTTAATGAGATAAACAAGAGAAAACATCAAATGTTAATCATTACTTTTAGTAAAGAAGCACCTTTCAAATCTTTCAAAGCTCAGGAGACTGTATAGAGTCCTTATTTGTGTGAATTTCAAATACCTGCTTCTGGGTCATATTTCACTTACTAAGTGAAGAAAAATATGACATTATACATAAAGTGAAGTGTCTCTCATATATGCATGTTAGTGCACCTTAGTTCCTTGTAAAAGGAATAAGACACTACTTCTGGTTTGAAGCTATGGGAAACACCTCCGGTGTGAACGTCACTGGTCTCCAGTCTAGAGTAGGTACGCCAACATGTGCCACTGAACCGGCTTCGTAAAAGGCTTGGCAATAATGGCTTAAAAGCCAGATGCTGTCTTTGAGAGAGTCGATTTAATGCAAGCGATACCCCACCACCACAGGAGAGCAGATTTAAAAATGCTGGCTGCACATAAAGAAACGCGGGTGTCCTATGTTCAGTAATGAGAGGCTGACCATCCCACCACAGGAGACCCTTTTATGGGAGTTTGAGCCAAAAGTGTGGTCTTTCCCTGACCTACATGGACCTGGGACAGACTGTACTAGGTATGTTCTAGATGGGCTCAAACCATAGGCTCTTAGTCTAGTGACGGCGTATAGCCGGCTCATGCCTACAATGAAAAAGCTCTAATAGGGAGCGTCACAGCTCTCATTTAGAGTGAGACTGAGGCCCCACCCAATGAACCACTAGCCAAGGGCAACTCACCAGTAACAAGCTATGACTCCTCAGCATAGCTGTTCTGTATAGAACTGTTCTTTATATCTGGGAGCCGCCTATTAACAGAACACCGATATCTGGGGCAGCATCACAAACCTTATTGCTCATGTTATTGTAACAATGAGCTGGTAAATCCTTGCTGAACTGTGAGAGTAGACAGAAAATTTTAATAGGCTGCTATAGTCATCACTGCTTCAATATTCAGGGCCTGTTCTTATGCAAGTATAAGGTTTTTATGCAACACTATAGGATAGGAAGATTACATTGTGCCGGACATTGTGCCACTCCTGCATTTTTTCCCTGTTTGGGGGGAGGAGCGTAGATGATAAAGCTCCGCTTTTGGCCCCACCTCCAGTCCTCAGACATAAGTGGGATATACTTCTCAAAGTCTTCAGACTGCACCCACGCTGTTCTGAACTTCTCAACCACCATTTGTACATATGTGCAAAATAGTTTGAGGGCAAGACCAGTAAACTGAAGAGAAGTCTCTTTTCCTTCTTTTCATTATCAGTCAAACTAATGAACAGATGTCTTTCCGTGGTCATAGGGCATCTTATAGCAGAAGCTGTGTGTTTGGTGTCCTGGAAGAGCTAAAATTGTACATTAGGTGCAGCTCAGCCACCGTGTTAGGGGAAAGCTTCGCCCACTGATCCAAGACATTGAGAAGGTTGGCTTGGTATGCCTGTAATACAACCACTGGATGCAGCACAGCAGCAGCCTGGCTCACACAGCACCAGCCTGATTCACTGTGGCATATGCTCTGCCATTCAATGCAATGTGACCCAATGTGATCCATTTGGTTGAGCCTGCAGGGATGAAGCCCCGCCCACTGAGAAGCAAGCATCTTGTTAATAGGAGGCATCCCTCACATGCCTGTGTTTTCGCATTCCCCATATGGAAAGCTCACCCATGCTCCCCAGCCATATCCTGTGTATCTTGGCTTGCAGCGGGATGATATCTGACAGATCGGAGGATATTGACGAGAGCTTCCTCTGACTCTGCGAATCAAGGCCTCCCTTCAGCAAGGGAGTGATAAAGCCTCACGGGATCCAATCCACGGGGTGTCCGCCCAGGCTTACCCACACAACAGCCGCACAAAAGCTGAGCTTTACTTACTCTCTTTACTGAGAAGCCCCGCAATGTCCACACTCAGCCCCCTCAAGAACTAAGTGTATATGTTCTTCCCCAGGCAAACAACACAGAATTTGTGCCTGACCTCTGACATTGGGGCACACACTTTCTTAAATTCTTTGAAGCTGCATCCATTGGCGCTTTAACACAAGAACAACAGACAAACAGCTCCTGAAGTCAAAAGAGTTGATGGCATCCTCTGCAGGTGCCATATTATACTCACAGTTGAACCTGATGAGCATCAAGCCCTGCCGTGGACCAGTTGGACCGTCATGATTAAACATGAGATTCAGACACTGGTGACATCAAAGGTGTTCCGCATAGCATTAAATCAGACAGTGTTGTGTTCCCTCGAAAGGGAATATGTGTTTAGGACAGCTAATATTTTTCACATGCAATTTCAATTCAGTTTAATATTTTTTAAAATAATATGAATTTGCATTTTGCCTTCTGATTTGCATTTTTGGTAATGAGCATTGGGTGTGTGCTTTATTGTCATGAAAATAATGGTCTTTATGTAGGATATATGTTATTTGTACATAATAATTTAGAGAGTTATTAGAGACTATTTCCCTTCATGTGAGACTATTTATATTCTCTGAGGTCTCTTAAAGCTTCATTTCTCAAGACTTCATTTTCTCTCTGGTGCAGAAGTTCAGGAGGAGGGTTCAGGAGTCAACACAGGTGCTGCGGGAGCTGGAAATATCATTACGGACCAATCACATTGGGTGAGTTCATCTGTGCTTATGTGCGTGTGTTCATGTACTGCTCATGCTGGATCTGTGATTACTCTTCTGAAGTGTTTGTACTAGCCAAACACTCCTGACTGAACTTGCATTTCTTGTCATAAATATTTTCAAGAATGCTGTAATTTTAAAGATAGTAAGAAAGAGTATGATAATGTTAAATAGCATGCCTAATGCTTTAACGTTATGCATTTCAAATATTAGTATACTACATTGTTGTACTTATGTTACATGATCGTATTGTGTACCCACATGCAAAATTAATCTCAGAAATAAAACTCTTGTGTGTGTGTTTTTAAAATATTTTTATACTCCAGTCAAATAAATCAAATAAAGTAAGATATGTTCAAAATCACAGATGATATCATATTGAAAATGGACAATGAAAGCTTCTAAGTTGCATGCAGGGTTCTGGGATTGACAGGAAATGGAAAGGCTGATATGGAACTCAGCGAGGTCAGGGCCACAACAGGAAAATAGAAAGACCAGATGTTCCAGCGTCCCCCACATACATAGATTGTGCCTTGTTGTGTTAATTATTGTTATATTTTGTTAATTATTTCATTATTTTAAGGTCAGTCCAGAGCATATAAACACACTGCAGTAGTTATGAAGGCCAGAGCTGCAAGATTTCAGCTACCATATGGCTACTAAACTAGATTACGTAAATGATCTAGCTAATCTAAATGAGATAGGACAGCATTATCCTGTTCACAGAGGGGTGTACAGACACAAAACAACAAACCAGCAACACCCTGGTTGTTCTACAGTACCCAAACATCTTTATTGGTATTGTTGTTGCATTATCTTTCTTCCAACTTGTTCCACAAGTTCACTGTCATCCCCAAATGTACAGTATATGGTTTAATGACATCATGGTCATAAGTGATTAAAAATATGTAAATAGGCTAAAATGTAGAAAAACATTTTTATCCTCATGATTGTGGAAGTGATATCACATATTTTGACCTTATTGTGATAAGGCACATTTTGTTCAGGTCAAAACTTAATATTTATAAAAAACAATACCTTGGAAAATATATGCACATATATGCATGTATTCAAGGTGCAAGTAAAGTATTTTAGTGCTTTTTCATTTTGTTTTCTTATTTGATTATTTAACTGTCCACTTGACATTTTCCCTAAATACTTTTTGGTAGGAAATGTTACTATTTTTTTTATGAAATCACCTTATCATTATCTCAGTCAAATTTGTCATTGACCTTTAAACTGACCTTTGTCTAAAAGGTTCTTTAATAGGAACATGTAAATTTACCCCAAAACAATACAAACTGTATGTATTTAAAACTAGACAAATATTCTATTGTTCCCTTCCCTCATAGGATGTAAATGCATTTACTTACACATAAAGTATAACTGTTGATTCGTAATATTTTTCTGATGAATATAAATTTTATTGTTGTGATAGAGAACAGAAGGAGTGAGAGAAGTCATTTTATTTCTAAATTCTAATCAAAGTGGTAAAGTTTCCAGGTGGTGGCCTACTTTCACTGCTTAGAAAAGGTAAAAGCCAGCTTTTGATCATTTCTAGGATCCTTGCGGTTTTTGTCAGTTTGTGTGTGCGTGCGTGTGTGTGTGCAGAGGTATACTGGGATGTCTCTGCTTTCCTTTTGAAGTATCTCTCATCGCTATTCCTTCCAGGGAAAAATTCAGAGACATGAAATCTTTGCTTTCAATCTATGAACTGCATTGCAGCTGCTTTTTTAAAACACTGACATTTCAGAAATTACATTCAATGGTACATATTTCATATCTGTCTCAGTATAAAAAGGCAGTTTCTGAACACTGTGACACACTTTGATATCTGTGGAATCTGTCAGTTTGGCATTGGCAACTGGACTGTTGGATAGATACTATTTAAAGTGGCCTGAAGTAGCATTAGGAAGTCACACTTGAAAAAGAGTGAATGTGATTGTATTACGTAATCGTTTTTTGAAATAAATTTTGTAAATGTCTCTCTTTCTGTCTCTGTTTAGGTGGGTGCGGGAGTTTCTGAATGAGGAGAACAAGGGCTTGAACGTGTTGGTGGAGTATCTTTCATTTGCTCAGTATGCGGTCACGTAAGTTAACCAATAATTTTACAGAACACAGCAAACACAATAAAACCTTTCAGCAGTCTTCTGAGGAACTTGTGTTTGTGTGTGCTCATTGAGATCAGATCAAGTCACAAGATCCCATTTACGACCTCAAGAACCTCTAGATAAGAAATCATGTTGTAGTGAAGTGTGCATTCTGTGAAAAAGGGTTTTCACTGTTTTCACTCCCAACACAAAGAACAACATGCTGTATAATTTTCCCATTCAGAAGAATATTCCCATATCAGTTTCTTCATTGAAATGATCAAATTTTAAATGTTTACACACAGGCTTTGCTCATCCACACTGAAACATCCATAAATGCTTAAATCCTCATATTGTGCAGGCAAAAAATAGAAGAAGCATCTATGGCGTCTAAGTATTTTGGTATGTTTTATAGTCCATTAAAATATACAGTTCATTTCATATATATGAGTGGGATTCTTGACAATACACGTTAAGCAATTAGTAATTACTTGTAAGGCTACTTGTGGTCTACATTGAACATTAGGCTGTACCAAAGCTGGATCTAGAAAGTTCTAGTACCCTTAGGGTTAAATTTGACTTCCAATGGAGAGAGAGGAGCAAAGAAATAGCATTAGTTCTAATATTTTTGGATATTTGGATAGGAAATTCTGGAATAGGATATTTGAGACTGGCTTAGAACTAACTAATTCTCCAAGATCAACTGTGCTTTCTTGAAGCTTTTGCTGATGTCCTAGGGAAAGCAACAAGTTAATAATATTAGGAAGAGGTTCTAAGTTTACAGGAAGCACTTCCTTTAGTATTTGAGTATTGGATCTAGCATACATGTTGCTGTCTAAGAAAATTTTTGTTAATTATTCCTCTCCTGACATGAAATTGAATGAAATTGCTTATAAGATATGGTTTATGAGAAACATTCCACATGCCATGCCAGTACAACAAGAGGCTGCCATGTTTATTAGTTTAGGTTGAATGGATCACATGAGTGTGTCACATGTGAACAATGTGAACTTAGCCTAAAATGACTCAGTATAAAATTTATAAAAGTAATAAGGCACTCAAGGTCATATCAACTTTGGGATATAGTCAAGTTTAAAGTGCATTATGTGATGTGTGTCATGCCAGCAACTCCTCCAGCCATAAATATACTCAAATATAGCATGGCCCAAAGTGCTTTGTTATTTTATAAAATGGATAAATATATTAAGGAAAAGCTATTCAAGTTCCATTCCTAGAGAGCCACCTTCCTTTTACAAACCTGCCAGTAATTTTCTGAAGACCTTAATCCTGAGGACCTCAATTAGTTGGGTTGGGTATGTTGGGATTGATCTGATCTTCACAGGACTGTGGCCTGCTATAGTGGATTTAAGAAATAGTTTGCCTCTATAGGGCCTTTTACACTGTACTTAACCCAGGGTTATTTTCATTCTAAACATTGCATTGCATGCTTAGAAACAGACAACCATTCAGAAACTGAACAGGGCAAAGTTGTGTACAGTCACAGAAACCCTATGCGCTGTGGAAACAGTTGTTTTTACATTAAAAATAATGTAAAATGTTGATGGCAAATATGCAGATATGAATGTTAACAAAGGATTTCACATTGTTAACCCAGAATTTACATTGTGAAAGATCAGATCATGAATACCAAGTGTTAAGTCTTAACCACCCGATGAAGTATGAGCAGTGTAAAAAATGAAAAAGATAACCCAGGACTCCATGTACCTGGGGTTAAGGATGGCAGGATTAATTGTTTCAAGTGTGAAAAGGGTAAATGCGTAAAGTGCAATAATATAAACATTAGCTTTATAAACAGGTGTTTAACTTTTACTATTTTAGCTGTATTGACTAATCAGCATCCAGGACTGCAATTATACATTTTATAATGCATTTATGATACTCTGTATGCTCGCCCTGAGCACCTGTTCTGTGTGTGTTCACAGATACAATGGTGATAGTTCTGAGAACAGCACAGATAACTCCATGGATAAATCCAAACCATGGAGTCGATCGATTGAAGATCTTCATGGAGGAAACAACCTCCCATCAGCTGTTACAGGAAACATCTCCAGATCAGGCAGACATTCAACGCTAAGGTGTGGTCATGCATGAACACATGAACATTTGTTGTTATTAGAGTAGCGAACAAGTCATACAGGTCAGTAATGTTGAGAGTTTTGGATTCAGCTTAGTGTAGAAGCTTGTGTCCAGTTGCAGAGAAGATGTACTGACTTCATGTGATGTCTGCTGAAAGGCTCTTTTGTATAGTCATGAGATCTGTAAGTCTTTAAATGGCTTAGGAAACAGTGCATAGAACCAAAAGTGGAACACGGCTGACATGTGTCTGTCTGGCTGGCTACCTGCTGACTCACAGCTGTGTTTTCTATAGTTCTAATGAGGTAGTGAATAACTGGCACAAAAACATCATATGAGCATTAAAGGGATAGTTCACCCTAAAATGAAAATTCTGTCATTAATCAGTTATTCTCACGTTGTTGAATAAGTGTTAAATAAAGTTATTATTTTTGTTTTATTGGTGCACAAAAAGTATTCTTGACGCTTCATAAAAAATAAAAGCTTGAACCACTGTAGTTACATGGACCATTTCAATAATGTCTTCATCACCTTTTGGGCCTTGAAAGTGGTATTTGCATTGCTGTCAATGCTGGGTGGGAAAGCTCCCAGATTTCATAAAAAATAACTTAATTTGTGTTTTAAAGATGTGAAATGACATGAGGGTGAGTAATTAATGACAGAACTTGCATTTTAGGGTGACTTGATGATATCATGTTTAGTGGATACCATAAGTCTGTCCACAGGGCTGAGATGGAGTTTCAATGGATTCAATATGCTTAGGTCTTTCTGTAACTTCTGTTGGATTAATCTCTAATCCTTAATCCAGTTAAGGTCTAATGTGAGAATTACTATAGAATTCCTAAAGGAATACTGCTTATTTTTATTGTTTTTGGTGACAAAAGCTCTTGTCCTTTCGGTGGGGTATTATTACATACAGGCTGGAAGCTGTGGAGATCTACTCCTGACAACTTTTTAAGAGAGATGTGTCTAATGAAAAGCTCCCATGGTGATCTGACCGAGACACCAAAATTGACATAAACGCAATATCACAGAAAAGCATATCATGTTGATTACTAATGTAGAAAAATCCTCTTCATAGATGTCTTTGTCATCTATAATTGATTTATTCTACAACAACCAAAATTGTCTCATAATATAGGGATTAGCATTTGTATTATTGTTCAATGATGTTTGCTTTACACTACTCTAGTTTAAGGGGAAAATGTTTTAAAGAGATTTGACCAAAGTATTATTCATGTATTTAGGAGTAAAACCATTTTACAATGGAAAAATGACTTGTGATAAACGATCTAGTTTAGTCATAAAACTCTAGAGGTGCAGGCTAATATTTTAAATGACTCCACTGTTACATCTTTCTCTTATATCTTTCTCTTTGACAAAATGTATCTCTCTTTTTAGCATCTAAGAATGGCTGTGTCATGTTGTAATATTTTAAATGTTTCTGTCTACAGTAAAATGACCTTATCTGTGAAATTAATGTTGCTCTGTCTGCAGTTTGCTGTTTTGTGTTCCCATCTTCAACAAAAGGCACGTTTTTCTCATCTGTTAGAGGAGAAAATAGAGGAATCACCTTTCATGTTTTTGACAGCCCCTTTCTTGTATTCCATATCTTTCCTCTGTTCTCTGTAAACAACTTTGCCAGTGATGTTTATTTTATGCTCCGTAGTTTAGATGTGTTGCCCACATGCACTAGTTTTGCTTTGGTGTGTTCTTTCTTCTCTTTGTAACCCTTAGGCTTAAGTCTCTTGCAATATTATCACTTATTTTATTAGTTAAATAATTCTCAGTTTTCCCAATGGCTTTCAGAAGGACACCTGCACAATGCCCAAAGTGCTCACAGCTACAAGGGTATGTTTGCTATGCTTAGTGTTAACGTTTAGCTAATTTGTTTTTAGGGATTTCTGTAGAGATAAAAGATAGAATAATGGAGTGGTCCTGGATTTATACTGATACCTAGCTGTGTGTCTGCAGCATCACATACAAAGCACAAGAATTTAAAGGCAGAATATGTAATTTTCACTGCTTGAGGTTGCATATTCAAAACAATAACAAAAGGCGTAGTTTGATGACACTGTAAAGGAGTGTGGAAATCCTGTTATGGATTAGGTAATGAAGTTTCATAACCGTTACGTTTGATCACATGGTTTTATTTCCTTCTAGGTAATTAACCACAACATAACGTAATGTTAAATGCTAAATTACTACTCATACATGTCACTTGATTTTTTTAATTAAATGGTGGGATAATGTAGAACAGTTTTACCTGTTCAAAACAATTATATTTTAAGTACATTTGAACATAACTACAGCATTTAACAAAAGGCTGACCTACTATTTATGTATAACAAATACTGCATTTCATTACACTGCCATAGAAAAACAAGTACAATTTAACCAAAGAAATACATTTCTTGGTACCTCATATCACTTCATATCACTTACACTTGAAAGAGCCACAGCTCGCAGTTTTCTGGTATTTTGATTGTATTACCTTTTCAACAAATTTACATTTTTTCAACCATAAACTTTTTCAACTTCTATTTTTTTTTTAATTTTAACATTTTTTCAACCATCCAGCCATATGGCACAGACATTAATCACACACATGCACACACACAAACACACATTTACTTATCTAAATTGGAACATTAACTTTTACACTAGTTATAAATACCTAACTCTAACAGAAATCTTTCTGAATTTGTAAATAAAACATAGCCTTTGGCTTTATTTAAATTTTTAAGCCATTTGGTTTACAAGGACACAGAAGCTTACATCGTAATACACATGAAATTAAACACATATACAGTCCGCGTAAACCACATATTCAAGCACACACACACTTTAGTACTTTTCCTGATTCTGAAACACTTAAGGATCTTATAGATTTGTTCAGAAATAAATAGTGGAATCATTTGCCTCAGTCTGTAACAGATTTTAGGAAGCAACCACCTGATAAATACACTAACACACACATTTGCATGTAAACACTTTCACTTGCATCAGAGTTGAATAACAAACCAGCTGTGAAATTCTAGTGACCAGATAGACAAGAGTGTGACATTTTAAATGTGTGTTTGTGTGCCTGTTAATGTCACATTTTAAATGAATTCTCAGCATTGAGCACAAAGCATGCCCTCAGCACTGCTGTGTGTCCATGTTTGTGTGTCATGTCTAGCTCATCTTGTGACAATGCTGACAAACTCTTTGTGTGTGTGTGTGCATGTTCTCTAGCCTGTCTGGTGTGCACATTTACACTGTTTGTTTGTGTTCATGGATTTGTTATGCCTGTGCATATGTTGTTTTTTATCCTTCGTCTACCAGTGTTTGTTAGTAAAATGTGTAAAATTTTATACCTGTTTGTGTGCTCTTTGTTTTTGTGGGCGTCTCTTGCTGTGTGCCTCTTTTCTCACACATAAAAGCCTTTGACTCAGGCCTGATCACTGGCATGCATGTCAATGATGCTGTTGTTGTGTTGTGGAGGTGATATGTGTGCACAGAGCACTTCAACTGCTCTAAGACAATACAACTCCCACAATCCCACACAGCAGTCCTCAGTTACACATTTGCTGCTGGCAGAGCTAAATACAGCCCTACTATCATTCAAAGACACTGCCAGAGTGTTTTTTTACGGTTCTGTTTTGAAGCACTTATTTACTGTGAATGTTTCTGATGGTACTGCTATTTATTGTATCAGACCTTGAATCCAGATTAGAATGTGATCGTTGATTACATTAAAAAAAACAAATTTATTTTGTCTGATCTGATTGCCTAGTTTTCTGTTTCGAGAAAACAAGTAGATAGTTAAAGGTTAGTTTGCATAATAAATAAATTACAGAATTTCATATAATTTACATATCCTCATCCTGTCTTAAATCTGCATTGCTTTATACCATAAAACATTCACACTACTGTTTTTCATATATGGGAAAATATGGTGACGGAGGACTGACAGACTACACAAATACAAAAAAAAATAACAGTATAAAAGTTACCTTTACAACTCATGTTCTGTGTCTGAATAATGATGATGAAAAAGTTTGACAGGATTATTTTCTTTTTTGGATAAACTATTACTTTAAATGGGTTTGGATTTGTAAATGTCTATTGTTGTTTTTTTAAAGGTGTAATACATTACTCAGCAGGCGAACACTGAAGAATTCCAGATTAGTGTGTAAGAAAGACGATGTTCATGTCTGTATCATGTGCCTACGAGCCGTCATGAACTACCAGGTACAACACAAACACATGCATACATACAATGAGTGAAAAGCTGTTTGGTCTGTGACTTTTGTTTTATTTTCAGTTAATAAATCTTAAACATTGTGCTATGTTTACTAATGAGATTTCTCTTTCTCTCCTCTTTCAGTATGGCTTCAACATGGTAATGTCTCACCCACATGCTGTGAATGAAATTGCACTAAGTCTAAACAATAAGAATCCCAGGTAACCATTTGAAATGCAGTGAATTTTCATGTGTGTGTGAGAGAGAGGGAGAAAGAGAGCGAGAGAGAGAGAGAGAGAGAATGGTGCTCTATTAAAGCTTTCCCAGAATTCCCTTCTTTATGCTTCTGAGGGTCATAAATACAGGAACTACAAAAAGAGATCACTTAATCTATCTCTCTCTCTTTATGGCTGTGTGTTTGTGTGCGTTAGGGTGTTGTGGGGAGTAATTTACATATATTGGGGACAAATTTGTACCCAAAAGCCAGCAAATCCCAACATATTTTTTATAAGTAGCTGTGTTTAAAAACGATTGAAGTCTATGGAATGTCCCCATTTAGATAGATAAGTAAACTGCACTGCAGTGATTGTGGCAGAAAATCTGTGCAACAGATTTAAATACTGTTAAACAGCTGAGAGTAGTGCACTCTATTGTAGTATCAATTTAGCCAAAGTATTTACTCAAAAATTCAAAGGGGAATGTTAAGTTGATTGTGTATGGTGGATGTGTATAACGTATCAGCTCTGTGGAATCCTGAATTCCATTCAGGCCTAACAATACCATAATCACAACAAATGTGATTTTAATGTGGCTCATTCTTGGTGCAGGACTAAAGCTCTGGTTCTTGAGCTGCTGGCTGCTGTGTGTTTGGTTCGAGGAGGCCATGAAATCATCTTGTCTGCCTTTGATAATTTTCAAGAGGTATGAATTATACACATAGATTTACAGTGTAAAAATTATTATCATGAGAATACATACATGACTGCTTCAGTCATCCTTCATCCATCTTTATACAAAGTTCATCTATCTGAAATGTTGCCATTTGTCATGATTCTGAAGATTATGTCAGATTGTTACTATGTTTGACCAGTATATTTACATTTACCATAGTAAAGCACATTTTAAAGTTGCCTGACAAAACAGTTTTCAGTTAAAGGTCCACCAAGCAATGTTATTTATCTTTACAATGCGCTGACTCCAGTGAGGCATCAATGTTCTATTGACAATGACATAATATTGTTCATTTTTTAGCAGTAATTGGCTGGTCATGTGATCTCACATGTGATCTTGATTAGGATGGACCAGAGATTAAACAAAAGTACTATTCATTTTTGTAGCTGGTAAACATGAAAAATTAAAATAATGTAATGCTTATACCAGTAAATGTTAAATATAGCCAGTAAATTATACTTATATAAGTAAATTGTACTTAAATACAAATATCTAAACATGCAGGATACAGACATTTAGTCTAGTCTTATGAACATTCATCATTATAAACAGTAATTACAGTGTAATGCAAATCTTTTCGCAATAGAATTGAGTTGTAACCATACAGCACTGTTTTAAGAGAGGCTAGCTAGCATACACACACACAAACACACGCCCAGCTGCTAAAGAACACATTATTATTGATGAGTAATATAGAGGGAGGATCTGAATTTAGAATCATAAACACAGCTTTGGCTGGTGTGAGTATGTAACTCCTTCATTTCTCTTTGATTCGTGAGAGAAAGAGAACATAACAAGCTAATATTATGTTTTTGTTCAAGGGGTAATTTATCAATATGGATTACTGTGTATTGTATTTGAAATGTCAAATAACTAGAGGCTTAGCACAAAATTGTCATCTTCATTCTGTCTGGGAATTGTTGTTCTTTCTGTCTCTCCATGTTCTTTCTCCTGTTGTTCCTTCTCTCTCCATAAAAATATTACATGTTAATTCACAGGTTTGTTTAGAAAATCAGAGGTTTGAGAGACTGATGGAGTATTTCAAGAATGAAGATAATAATATTGACTTCATGGTATGTGTTGAATCAGGACTCAAACAGTCAATGAAATTTAACAAAACTATGATTTATGTCTGAATATTGAATGTATTCTTTATGCATTTAAATATACACAATTGATTTGGATTGTTTAATGAATAATTATTATTTATACTCTGATTACTTACAGTAGCATACTATAGTGCGTTGTACCCTCTCTTTAACTCAAAGGCCAGTGTCTGTGGACTTTTGCTGAAAAATGTAATCATAAATACAAACAGCTTATCAGAGAAGTGACTTACATTTTAAACAAAAGAGGAAAGTATTTTTCTTGTAGAAAGTGAATACAAGATAAAATTGCATTTTGTTTGACTTCCTAAGCTTTATGATTAAGACATTGCACACATTGTTTGCTTTTACATTAAGTATTTGAAATTCTATATATTGTCCCACAGGTTGCCTGTATGCAGTTCATTAACATTGTGGTTCATTCTGTGGAAGACATGAATTTTCGAGTGCACTTACAGTACGACTTCACAAAACTGGGCCTGGATGAATATTTGGACGTGAGTAAATGTGCTTTGACTGAGCTTTTTGTTGTAAATTTCAGTATGGCTATTCTTGAAGTTCTAAACTTTCACGAGGAGCCTAATCAACCAATGCTGTCAATCATAATTCCAAGCACTTACTACACTTACTTTTGCAACAATTCAACTCCTCCCCTATTCCAATTCATTTCTGTTTATTTATGTCTGTATTCTGGAGTGTTAGCTTAGAGCAGGAGCCAGGTCCCCAGACAGACTAATTGTGAGACTGTTCAAGACTGTTATTTTATTTCAGACTTGAATAGACATGTAATATCGTAAACTGTTAAATGATTGTTCATACTAAAGTAACAAAACAATTTGGAACTAAAAGACACAAGAAATCATGTTAAGGTACAAGTGAAAACAGAAAACCGTAAATAAAACAATAATTAAATCATAAAAAAAAGAACAATAGCAGGACTGTGATGGTGTTCCTCTTGCTGTAACATGTGAACACATTGTGCTGCTAAAACGCAGCAGTCTGCACAGTTCCCTAGATTGGGGAGTTTAGCATTGTTGGCTCAATGGGGTGCACGTTTAATTTTATAAAAATACTTTTTTCTTTTTCTCTAGAAACTGAAACACACAGAGAGTGATAAACTGCACGTGCAGATTCAAGCGTACTTGGATAACGTGTTTGATGTTGGGGCTCTATTAGAGGATGCAGAGACCAAGAACGCAGCACTTGAAAGGGTGGAGGAACTAGAGGAGAACATGTCCCATGTTAGTCTTACAACAACACTTGTATTGATTGTTCACAACTGACTTTTGAACAATCAATAATATTAATACCCATATATATTTAGGTAGTTTCAATATTATATTGTATTATATTCATATAAAATACATAATATTAGTAATTATTGTAGTTCTTGTTAGTTTTGTGTCTTTAAATATATATTGTGATTTGTTGTTTTCTTCTCTATATATCATTGGCTGGAGTCTTATTTCTTGATGTTATGGGTTCTAGCTGACGGAGAAGTTACAGGACACAGAAAATGAAGCAATGGCAAAGATTGTTGAGCTAGAGAAACAACTTATGCAGAAAAATAAAGAACTAGATTCTATTCGGGTAAACAAACGCTCATCATTTTCCTCCATCTCCTCACATTGTTATTATCTCTGTACACTCTTTATCATAAAGATTCAGTGGTTCCTTGCAGCACATTCTGGAAGGTTCTACAAAGAACCCTGATCTTAACAAAATATTTTGGATCCTTTTAGATGAAAAAGTGTTTTTTTAAATTAATTCTTAACAGAAGTTGCATCATAGATTAAATCAAATTACTGATTTCTGGGTTATTTAAATAGATATATTTGGACTTCTAAAAACAAAAACTATAGAATGAAGATGGTAACATACAATTATACATACTGGTGCCCCAGTCGTCTTTATTGTTTTTTGAACAACCAAGGCATCTTTGGAACCTTTCTATAGAAGTGTGGGATGTAAATAATTTTTATCAGTTTCAGTTTTACTGCAGTTTTACTGAATGGCTTAAACCATTCTCCAAACCATTCCACCCTGGACTATTTGTATTTTATTTGAACATTTAACCAAATTTTTATTGATATGTATAATTTAGTTTATTTACAATGTATTGCTAGAGAATATTGATATCACAAACCCAAATTGAGTTTTAGCTGTATTAAAAAATGCAAACCTCATATACTATAAACTAAATAGAAAAAACAGAACAGAAAAAGAACATTGATTTTGTTTCATTTTTGTTTCTAATATTGACTTTGTTTTGTTTTTTATTGTTATTATAACAGTTAATTCACTGTTAAAATGATCTGTTGTAAAGTTATAAAGACTGTGTCAAATGAAAGTGATTATGTTGGTATTGTGTTTGTTTGATATCTCCTTTAATGTTAAACCTCTGGTCTATTTATACACAGGAAGTGTATAAAGATACCAGCTCTCAGGTACATACCCTGCGACGACTGGTGAAGGAGAAAGATGAAGCTATTCAGAGGCAATGCAATCTGGAGAAGAAGATTCATGAACTGGAGAAACAAGGAACAATCAAAATTCAGAAGAAAGGGGACGGGGATATAGCCATCCTGATGTCCACTCAGCAGGGGAATGGCCATCTGCCAATGTCTGAGGGTGTTGGAATGTCCAGCAAGGGTGTGGTGAGCTATGGAGGTGTGACTAATGGAACAGCACACGACATGCCCATGCCTGCACCTCCACCACCTCCTCCTCCTATGCCAGAAACCAGTGAGTGACCATCCCTGATTTTTACATGAAATGAGTTTGAAGTTGATCAATCTTGTTGGTAACTGTAATATTGTAATAATGTCTTCTGTTTGAAGCTTTACGGTTGAAATTTGCTCAGATCTGCGTCCAGCCTAATTGACAGGAAGAGGAAATAAATAATTAGATCGCAAATGGCTAAACATTCATACTCTTATCTATGGGCAATTTTAAATCTCTAATTTAACCTGATCAGCATGTTTTTGGACTGTGAGAGAAACCCACAGCAACACAGGGAGAACATGCAAACTCTGTAAAGAAAGGCACCCCAGTCAACCATGAGTTGAACCAGGGATCTTCTTGCTGTGAGCCATTGTGCTTCCCTAATTCAGTTACAGTTCTCCAGAGGACATTGTTATTGCTCCAAGGTTGCTCTTCTAAATTGCAGAAGATTTCATGGATATCTCTTTATCAACTTTGTGTCTGCTAAAATTACTTAGGAGAAAGAAAAAGAAACAAATGAGACTTAATGAATTGTTAACATTCATTAAGAGTATGGAGCTGTAAAATATTATTTAGTATATTTTGTATAGCTAAAATAATTTAGATTTTGGTAAATTTGATGAGAAATGTTTGAGTTCATATGAGTATGAGCTCAGTTTGTGACATTGTTACGCAAAAGTTTTCTTTTGCTCTGTATTATTTTTGCAGTCTATGAAAAATAATTGAGAAGTTAAAAAAGTCTCATCTGTGATTTTTCTTTACTATGAGCCATATGTAATTACTGAACAGTTATATTTGCAGTCTCAAAGAAAGTTCTGTCTTAATGTATTTGTCTGTTAACACCTGTCAAGCAAACTAACTGTGACTGTCAATATAACTCTTGCCATTTTGGAGCAAAATGAATCAGAGTAGAACACAGACATAAAAAGATGTCTTTATACAAAGATCTAAGCACAGACAAAGAGAGCAGCGTTTATTTTAACCATTTGTCCTCTCACTCTTGCTAATTTTCTCATGTGTTCTTTCTTGTTCTTTTATCTTTTCCAGTCCCGAACAGTCTGTCTGCTGCCCCAGCACCTCCACCCCCACCCCCTCCTCCACCTCCCCTTCCTCCTCCTCTCCCAGGCCCTGCCATGGATATATCTGTCCCTATGCCTCCTCTTCCACCTCCCATGGCCCCTCCACTTCCCGGCTGTGGTTCACCCACTGTCATCATGAACTCAGGACTGGCAGGTAACAGCACCTACTCAATATTAAAGACAAGCCTATAACAGTCGTAAAAAAATGTTTCTGTTACACCCTCAAAAGATGAAAACCAAAAGTAAACCAAAACAATAACATCACAGCTAGAGAGCAGAATTCCACTGATGTGGACCCAGATTTGCACTAAAAATCTTTTAGGATGGATGAAGACAGGGGCAGTCTATCAGGTTCAGTCAAACTATCAGTATCTCTATCTACAGCTTCAGGTCTTTTCGGTTGCTGTCTCCTCTATGAGATGGCTGATAAGCTGTGTGGTAAGTTTCCTGTAACAGGTCTAATGTCTGAACAGGTTCGACTGAATCACACAACATTCTGAAGAAATGTTAAGCCATTACTCAAGCCAGCTCTGTGATTGTAATCAGATTACTTGTAGTGTCTTTCTTTCACCTCAGCTGACATAAATAACAGATTTTGGAAAATGTTAGTCCTTGTACCCAAATAGTCTGGCATCAAGATTTGTGTTGAAATTAATCTGAATTTGTAAAAGGCACTTGCCACCATTTCTTAAATTTTCTCCTTATTTAAAAAAAAACGTTTGTGAGCTATCATTTTGTCTCTCAGTTATTAATAATTAATAGTTAATTATTGTTCAAAAACGATAATACTAATAACAATAGTGAAAGTGAAGTGAAAGTGACATATCTGTCAGATATTGTAACCCATACCTGAAATGTGACCTCTGCATTTAACCCATCACTGGTGAAGAGTGAACACACTGCAAATCGTGAACACACACACACACACACACACACACTCGGAGCAGTGGGCAGCACACTACTGCGCCCGGGGAACAATCGGGAGGGAGGTGCCTTGCTCAAGGGCACTTCAGTTGCTACCTACCAGCGCTGGAGTAATAATAATAATAGCAATAATATTAATAACTATCATTATTAAATAACAATACCTAATAAATTAAATAATTATAATTACTTAATAAATTATAATAATTGTATTAAGTTTAATTTCTGTAGCATGTCACAGTGCTGCAGGAAACTGCTGTCACTGCTTGAATGAAATCAACTATCCATCCCTTGTAACGTTTTGTGTTATCATACTGTTAGTAATAGTACTGCAAATTTGTCTGACAGTATGGCCATCAGCAGCAGTTACCTCAGCTACCTCAACCTCAGTAATGCTTTCAGTCATATTGTTAGTTTAAACTCTTTTGCTATTGTTGTTTTATTTAAAATAAATTTGATCCTGTGCTAATATAGGATAACTTCTTCAATTTAGTCTTCAATTTTTTTCTTTAATTCAGTACTTTTATTAGCTTTTTAAGCTGATAAAAGTATGTTGCTGTTCCATTTTTGTCTGTGTATAGGGTTCTCTCGGAAATTCTTTGCAGTCAAATTCACATTGGTTCACAAATTTACTTCATTATGAAACTGTCTACATTTAGAGTCCTGTGCAAAACATGCACGGTTTGTAGTTCATTAGTTTACATAACAGTAACCAAGTGGAAAAGGCCAATCAAGTCTTTGAAATCAAAGGTTTTGTTTCGTATGTTCCTAACCACCTCTTTCTCTCTGGTTATGTCTGCTCTACCTGTTATGCCACCATAGAGGGACCCATCAAACTGTACTGTAGGTTTGAACTGCCTTGTGTTTGCTTTCTGTCGTTTTGTGTGGTCATGGTATTTTTAGTCAACTCGCTCAGTTGCTCTGCAATCAGAACCTGGCAACGGCTTTGGAGCCCCATTTCAAATTATGTTGGTTGTTCCTCTTGAAGCCAAGCATGAAATTGGATGCTGTGTAGCAGGACTTTCCTTACCATTTGAAAACCAAAGAGGGACATTCTTTAGACCTCACTTAGCAGAGTTCAGCAAATAACAGGACACCAATATCAACCGATGAAACCACATGTTTCCATAAGATGTAAGCTCTTATTTCTACAGCACGCAGCAGACAAAATCCCTTTTCCCAGACCTCAAGCCATGAACTGCAACCTCATGGAAAACAAAACTGCAATTTACGTCAGCGCTACTGTGCAATTTGGCATGAGGTTGTTAAAATTTGTAGAACCCCAGTATCAACAAAATTATTTAATATACCTTTAATATTCGTGGAGAATTTAGTTAACTGTTCAGTGGTTCCGAAGAAACATACACTAAACTAGTATGTGAATCCAAATGCTTCTACAGAAGCTATGCAAACTGAATTTCGTGCGTTGTTGCAGTCTGAAATGTGATGTTAAACATCACTTTTATTCAATGACCTTTAAGCAACAGCTGTCAAGACAAATGTTGGTGTATGTATGAGGCCATCCCTCTATGGATATGTTCCACTAACATTTGACAGCTACAAAGTGTCACTATACCTATACTTAACAGTAATAGCTTATTGTTTTTTCAACACATTCTCATTCCCAACTTGTCACATATTGATGCTTGGTCAGGACCCCTCAGCGATGCTTTTTAATGCATAGAGTACCCCTTTGGCATCATTTTTCAGCATGCAGGGTGCTCTGTCACTTTAGGTTGGTTGCCTTGTGTCACATCAAGACATTTAATTCTTTACATTTGTAAAGCAATGCTTTTATAAATATTTAGAAAATTTGGAAATATTTCGATTTTTTTTGTGACTGTGGTTGTATCGGCCTGTTATAGTCTGTGTTTTATATTATATAATAAACAAATGGGTAGGTTTAGGGGCAGGGGTTTGGTTACATGTCTAAATAAACGTAAATAAAATATTATACTTGCTGTTTAAATTGAAATAACACCCTGCCATATAAGCTATAAAATACAAAATTATATCACTATGTAATTTCATCATGACCATAAAATTCCTGTGCCCTTTGCGTCTGCTTATTGATGTTAAAGGTTTTCTTATCGAAAGCAATGGAGTACCCTCACATGGAAAAATGATGCTAAAAAGGTACCCTGCGTGTCAAAAAGCGATGGCCAGGGGTCCCAAACCAAGCATCAATATGTGACGAGTTGGGAGTGAGAATGTTGTTGTTTTATTTTAAAGAAGAGAATCTGAGAAACCTTTTTGTCAAATGTCTTGTTAGAAAAGGGTGCTTGCACAACTTTTCGAAGTACCACTTTACATATATTGTAATATACTAACATTCATACACTGTTTAATGTAACGTATTTGCTCAAATGACCTCTTTTTAGGGCCATTCTAGATGTTTATATCAAGATGTGTATTAAAAATATTCACCATTCTAATGCTGTTTTTATTATATGTAAATCATGAATGTACACTACAAAGCATGAGCACTAAAAATACCATGTCCACACGGATGTGAGCATGTGTTTGACTGAGTTGTTTCTGCATGCTGTTCTGCAACATTGTGGCGTGTCATTACAGGCAGCTGATCGTCAGATAAGGGAAATGTTGCGTAAATTCAGGAATGCAGTTTTACATACACTCAAGTTTATCAGCTTTCACTGGCCACACTGTGCATTATCCAGCATCACCATATCACAGATATTACCCATGATCCTCTGCTTACATCCAGACTGAATACTCACCCTTGATCAGGCATTAGTATTTTGATACATAATACATTTTGATCCATTTTGAGTCATTTACTCAATGGATTTGTGAAGTTTAAGTTAAGATAGGAAACCCCAACACATGACTCATGCTCAGACAGCATTTGAGTCACATCCTCAAGTAGTGTAATCTCAAGACCAGCAATGAGTGTCTGTATATGGCTCATTTCCTCAACACAGGAATGGACAATGTTATTGCCCAGGCTGTTCTTTCATTCCCTTCTGATCTAATGGGGTTTTCAGCAATTTTTAATGCAAGTTAAATGCAAGTTTTCTCCTAAAATTCTTTAGGAAATCAAATTGCTATGAGAAATAAAAAGGAGTGAATTGTATAGCTCAGAAAATTTGGTTTTGGGAGTATTTGATTAGTAATGTTCAGGTTCGTATTAAAATCTCAGCTTTAGATTGCAGACATTGGTGCCATGGCAAATTTGGTCAGTTTGACTCTCAACAGAAGACATAAATGAGGTTAATGGGGTCTCAGTTAAAGTATGATCTCAATTGAGAAGCATTAGACACGTTTTGCTCTTCATTGAATCTCATTGCTAAGAGGAACAATTGAGATTTTAAAGACATCTCACTTTCTTGCTGTGGAATTCCACAATTCTGTATTGTTTTACTGTCAGAAATGGGCTTGGGTGTATATTTAGGATCAGAGGTTTAATGCAGCATGTTTTCCCTCATGTGTGAACCGTGTGTATTCAAAAAGCCATCTCTTTACAGACTCAATAATCACACTATACAGTGTTTTTTTTGTTTAAATACCATTTGTATGTTTGTATGAGTGTCTGACACCAACGCATTCTGTTTGTTGCTGTGTAGCTGTAAAGATTAAGAAACCCATCAAGACCAAATTTCGTATGCCTGTGTTTAATTGGGTGGCACTGAAACCCAACCAGATCAATGGCACTATATTCAACGAGATTGATGATGAAAGAATACTGGAGGTGAGCTTCATTGACATTCACATCAACTGAATAGAACAATGCATCAATACATTCCATAAATTCATGTCGATACCTATCAATGCATTCATTTTGTGACTGCTAAAGTCTCTTTGGAGTTTGGAGCTGAAACATGTTGACCAGATTTCTTCAAACAGCTTGTTCTATTACAATACTTAGAATACCATACACAGAATATCTGCAGACAGACATGTACAGTAAATTCATTTGTGCATTGTGTCCAACTCTGTCCACTAGTTACTAACTAACATAACTATATTTACAAAGAGTTAAACATTTACAAAGAGTACCTAATTTTGGCAAGAATAAACCAATCATCAACCAAGACTGATATAGTGTGTTGCTTATTTAAATGTACAGCAAAGAGTAGGTGATTATTACATTATTACTATACTTGTAATAATACTATATACCATTGTACAGTCCATTATGATATATGCTTCCCGTAAAAACTTAAAGTACCCTGACGGGTACTAGAACTCTGCTAGAAATGTATCTCATTTGTATACTAACACAGAAGTATTAATATTTTTCACTAAACATATATATTTATATATCAGTATATTTGTTGGCCTGGTTATATGTTGATTTGCACCAGGATGCTTGTTACTGTTTTAAAGTGGGATATATGCAGATTAATTTAAAGTATTAAATGGAGGATTGTCTTTCTGTTCAGGATCTGAATGTGGATGAGTTCGAAGAGATGTTTAAGACAAAAGCCCAGGGACCAGCCATAGATATCATCTCCAGCAAACAGAGGACCTCTCAGAGAGGACCAAATAAAGTCTTGCTGCTGGATGCCAACAGATCTAAAAACCTGGCCATTACGCTAAGAAAAGTGGGCAAGGCACCAGAGGAAATCTGCAGAGCAATTCAAATGTAAATTTGAAAAAAGACAAACACTAAAAAAAAAAGACAAACACTAACAAACAAATACATACACCATTCTCTCATTGCTACTGAATTCACCAGCATAGTTTAAATACATGGATCACTCCATGTCAATCAAATTTGGAAATTTGGAAAGTTTTGCAAGATCAGCACTAAACCAACACTAACTACATCTTGTATAACAATAGTTATATAGTTAACATTGACTAGTTCTAAATTATAGTTACATAGTTATATAATTATAACTAGAATACTGTCTTACTCTTGATGGATGCTCTATAGAGTCTGCTCCATCAGCTAAGAATTTGGGTGTCCTATTTGATAGCAATTTGTCCTTTGAAAAACACATTTCCAATATTTTTGACTTTTTAATTATAAAGCTGTACAAATAGGAGTGGCACCTACATTCTGCTGCTGTGTGAACATTCCCTTTAACGTCATTGCACATCAGGTTTGACCAATTAATTGGTTTGACCAATTAATTATGTTTCTACATCAGGTTTGACCTGCGGACGTTACCGGTGGATTTTGTGGAGTGCCTGATGAGGTTCATTCCAACAGAAGCAGAGCTGAAGGTTTTACGGCAGTATGAGAAGGATCGCAAACCTCTGGAGAACCTGACGGATGAGGATTTTTTCATGATCCAGTTCAGCAAGATCGAGCGTCTTATGCAGAAGATGACAATCATGGCATTTGTGGGGAATTTTGCAGAGAGCGTTCAGATGCTCACACCGGTAAATGACATTAACCCACAATTGAGAATAACACCACAGGAAATCTCTTAGATTTCACAATAATCCGGAGATTATTTAATAACTCTTCATGTTCAAACACTTTTTTTTCTGTTTCTCTAACTGTCTGCCATATTTTTTTGAACTCTCTCTCTTTCCATTGCACTTTAAATGAATGCAGTATGAGACAGCATATTATTATTTTCTTGTTTTAATATTTTCTTATGCTTGTTAGGTGACTACTGTAGTTTTTTTAATGATTAGTGTGGAAACATGTTGAAACGTAATAAATGTATGACAGTACATATGACAGTATGACAGATCAATAAATATATTAAAATATCTGTGAAAACATTTTAAACATTTTATTTTTGTCTCAACAGCAACTTCACGCCATTATTGCAGCATCTGTCTCTATAAAGTCCTCCCAGAAACTCAAGAAAATTCTGGAAGTGAGTGTTTCACTTCTGTTCTGATGCGCTTTTGTAAAGTCTGAGTGTGTTTTTACTAAGAGTCTCTCTCTCTCTCTCAGATCGTTTTAGCTCTGGGAAACTACATGAACAGCAGTAAAAGGGGAGCAGTGTATGGCTTTAAACTGCAGAGTTTAGACCTGGTAAAATTTACCCACGCTTCATAAAATTTAATCAGAACTCAATTTTTGCATGCAACTTACTATTCTTATGTTTCTGGTGCTATTCTAGGATGGTTTAAATCTGTTGTTTGCATGTGCTTTCTAGTTATTAGACACCAAATCAACAGATCGCAAGATCACACTTCTGCACTATATCGCAAATGTAGTAAAGGAAAAATACCAGCAGGTGTCACTCTTCTATAATGAACTGCACTATGTGGAGAAAGCAGCAGCAGGTATAAAACATGCTGTTTTTACATTTGATTGTATCTATCATAAACAGTGCAGATCATATTTACTCACAGGTTTGACCTGACGGGTTTGATTCCAAGAAATGTTTTTGTCTGGTTGTCATACCATACTGTAGTAAAAAACAGCAGGAGAGACATAATTCTGTCTGTATGTTCTTCAGTCTCTCTGGAGAATGTGTTATTGGATGTGAAGGAGCTTCAGAGAGGGATGGATTTGACGAGGAGAGAGTACAGTATGCACGGCCACAACACATTGCTGAAAGATTTCATACAGCAAAATGAGACTAGACTCAAGAAACTTCAGGATGATGCCAAGATTGCTCAGGTGATGATAACACAACACTCACAAGACCCACAACACACAACTTTTACCCTATTAGACTCAGATTCAACATTTACATAGTTTAAAAGGTCTCATGAAAAATCAAATCTTTTGAGATTTCAGTATTAAAACACTGTAACTTTAATAACTTAAAACGTCCTTCTCAGTCCATAAAGAACAGTAGGAGTTCTTGATTTAATGATGATTATTAAATGTTTGATACGCTTACTTTAAAATAAGGATGAATGTATCTATAGTAACATTGTAAATTTATACTGGGGTGGCCAATCCCACTCCTGGAGGGTCAGTGTCATGCATAGTTTAGCTGCAAAACCAATCAAACACACCTAATCCAGTTAATCAAGGTCTTACTATGCAGATTAGAATAGGCAGGTGTGTTAAGGAAATGGCCCTCTAGGACACTGCCTCTCCAAGAGCAGGACTGGGCTCCCCTGATTTATACTAGAAGATGACTTAAAAATTCCAATTATATTTCTTTTAATTTTGAATAATCGACTGGTTATATTCATTTATTTAGGATGCCTATGATGAGGTGGTAAAGTTCTTTGGAGAAAATTCCAAAACAACACCACCGTCTGTGTTCTTTCCAGTGTTTGTGCGCTTTGTGAAGGCATACAGGGTAAGCTGAGCAATCTGCCTCACTTCATCCAATCATATGATCTGTACATGCTTTGATCATGTACAGCATGTCAAGTAACATCCAAAGCCAGTAAGACCTCGCAGAAACTCATTCTCTCTCTCTCCCTCTCTCTCTCTCAATCACAGCAAGCAGAGGAAAATAATGAACAGAGAAAAAGACAAGAGCAGATGATGATGGAGAAACTAATAGAGCAAGAAGCTATGATGGAACAAGAGGATCAGAAGGTGAAATGAGAGGGAGAATTATAATTAGTTCTGAAAGTCTAGTTTTGGTATGATGCATGGTGTAGAAGTCTTTAAGTAAATATTTATGTCTGCAGGATTAGAACATTCAGAATTAACATTCAGTGCCTAATGTAAAAATTCACATTTGGATGTAAATAATTTAAAGTCACAGCAACTGCAGTAACAATACACCAATCAGAAAGTAAGAATAAACCAACCTTGAGTAAGAATAACTGCTGGTGCCCTGATCAGCAACATGACGGCAACAATTCAGTGGAATTTGTAGGAACAGTGCTCTGATATACCCTTATTGACATGAGTGGCATAAATTATACAGTCTACTAAAGAAAACACAACAAAACTAAATCTTAAAATACAGCTAGCAGTATAATGTGACAAAACCTGACAAATCTGAAGAAAACTTCTTTTTAGGGATGTCCTTATTTGTAAAAAAAACGTTTTTTTTTTTTTAAAATGCAGAAAGTTTTCTGTTTGGGTTAGAGTGTGGGTTAGTGTTACGTAAGTGTGTGTGTCAGGTGGGTGTGTGCTAAACTGTGTTGTGTGCAGTCATGTCACACTAAAAGCATCATATTAAAAGCATCAATTATCTAGTTAGAGGAGCATGTGAAGATGTTTATAGTCAGTTAGCATTAATTGTGGCATTTTATCATGTGTGTGTTCAGTCTCCCTCTCACAGGAATAAGCGGCAGCAACAGCAGGAGTTGATCGCAGAGCTGAGAAGAAAGCAGGTGAAGGACAGCAGACATGTGTATGAGGGTAAAGATGGAGCCATCGAGGACATAATCACAGGTCAGACATCCACAGACTTAAAACATCAGTGATGTGCTGGATGGTCTGCATGCAGATGGCTTTAAAACCTAAAAACCTTTATAACATGTTAATGTGAGTCACTAACAGTTCTCTGTGACTGGTGGAAAATTTCTGTCTGAAGGCTTTACTGCTTAATAACAATTTACTGGCCAGTGTTATTACAGGCTAATAATCTGCTGCTACTTCTCACAGCTTTGAGCTGGAGTACATTTACTATATACTAAATTGTATAGTTTTAAAGAGGTCATATCATACATTTTTAATAGTTCACCCAAAAAAGTCCATCATTTACTTACCCTCATGTCATTCCAAACTTATGTGACTTTATTCTTTTGTGGAACAAAAAGAAAACATTAGAAATGTCTCAGTGGTGTCCATACAGTGGAAGTCATTGGGTGCCACTGTTGTTTGGCTACCAACTTCAACAATGTTGTTTGTGTCATACAGGTTTGGAATGACATGAGGGTGAGTAAATAATGGAAAGATTTTTATTTTTGGTTGAACTATCGCTTTAAGACTTCAATGTAAACACCATATAGCAGCTTAGATAAAGTGAAAGGTTGTTCCGAAAGGGGGAAAGATTTTATTTCTAAAAATAAACTTTAACCTCTTCAAATAATTTTATTTCTTTCAAATTTTAACAACATGACCTCTTTAAAAATATTCAGTAATAATCATGAAACCATTACATTTTATTCTGAATATCTATGAATATCTTTATAGAATTATCTTTACATTTAAATGGATTAGAAGTAACACTCATAACATTGTATAACATAGCATTATTATTTTATACCCAGGGTATTTAGTTGAAATTGTGCCAAAACTAAACAAACATACACAGCATTTTGGAAACAAATGCAATCTGCTTTGCAAAAGTAACTCAACATACAGAAAGTGCTTTGCAAATATAAAAGGCAATTTGAGAGTTAAATTTTTTAATATATTTTTTAAAATACATTTTTTTGTATATTTGCCGCTTGTACGCTGTAGTCCAGCCAACCACTGAGTTAATTTTTTAAATATTTTTTTAAATAAAAATAAATATTTTATTTTAATTAATTATACTTATGTATTCTCATTAAATTAGTCTAATCAGTCTAATCTTGACTGGTTGGTTATTGCTACTTGCACTGGCCACCCCATCCAGCCAGCTGCTATTGAGCACAGAGTTTGACATGTCCATCCCACTCTCACTCAAAAGAAATGAATGTATTCATTTATTATTGTTCTGTTCATATAATTCTATTCAGCAGTAATCTCCATAGGTTTTTAGATTAATTCTTTATATGATCTGTCACATTCAATATTTTTTTTTATTTAAAACAACTCTAAAAAATGCAGGACTTTTAAAGATTTTTTTTGTCGTTTTATTGCAGACTGTTTGTAAAGTTTAACATAGTAAAAGTAAAGTAAAATAGTTTAACTGGTAATAAATGAATGCATTAAATTCATATGTAGAATCATGGTACACTGACAGTAGAGAATTTTATATAAAGATATGCCTTAATGCAAGCACTCAATCATCTACATGGTTTCCTTGCCAATAAGCAGTGTGCAACCTATTTGTAAACTTAAAATTCATACAATGCTGCTCATTTTGTTTATTCCAAGCAAATTAAAAAAAAAACTTTTTGTAAATGTTAACAATGCAATGTTAAGAATGCCACTAAAAAAACCATCAGAAAGTGTATGCAGCAATTTTTTCTGCCAATACAAAAGCTTGTCTACCATGATGTGGCTATGGTTAAATGAATAAAAAAACTAATTAAAATGTTTACCATGTACATATTGTATTTAAAAATACTGCATACAAGTATATCAGATCTCAGTCAGAATCACAGGCATTCAAGCTTTAAATAAAGTTCACAATCTTCACAAAATGCCAGTCATGTAAAAGAACTAAATCATATTGAGCACAATAATAAATCTAATTCTTTGGAGTGAGAGGGCCATGTCAAAGTCAAAGCTTGGGCTGGCTCAAGTAATGTACAGTAATGTAAACGTAAGTTAAATAAAGTTAGGTAAGGTAAATAAAGCTGAGAGAATCATACAAAAGGTGTGTTGTAAAACACGGTGCATTTATTTGTTGCACCCTTACATTTTTCCCCAAATTGTCTTTTATGTTTGCAGAGTGCTTTCTGTTTGTTTCCTTTGCAAAAAGAAGCATTTGTTTGCAAAATGCTGGATTTGTTTGTTTATGTTTGGCACAATTTTAGCTCCATACCGGGGTGCAAAAATGGGGTATGCAGTGCATAGCACTGCCATAGTTGAGGGGGGCGCCATTTTGCCAAAATCTTTCTTTAAAAGTCTTATAAATAATCAAAATCTTATTTGTTTAAAAAATAATAATGAAAGGAAACTTAATTTTTTTTTTTAATAGGTTAATCATTTTATACACTTGAAAAAATAAATTGTTAGTTTTTAGTTTGTCATTAGGATGGAGAGGACAGCAAAGACATGATAGAAAATGATGAAGGTGAACAGGTAGGATCAGGCCATACACGATATTATGACTAAAAATATCAAGACAAAATTGCAGATCTGGTCCATTTACTCATGAGGGTGAGGAGCACAAAAAGCATATGAGCAGAGAGCTTGTGAAGAGAACAGATACAACTGGCCACACAGGATATTATCAATTACATTAGAAATTAGTGTATTGCAGTAACTTTTGTTTTCTGCATTAATGTGTCATAAAATGTCATCTGATCTTAATTAAAGTCACAAGTATAGACACAACGTGCTTATGCTATAAAAACCCAAACAATTTTAATCTACATTGAACACATCCCATTAAACAATCACAGTGCTTTGGATAAAGTTGACTTTGTAAATGACTAAATTGTTGTTACCTGAACGACCCACAATAGTTTTGTGATAGTTGTTCATGAGTCCTTCTTTGTCCTGGATTATTAAACAGCCCACTTTGTTTAGAAAAATCTTCATGGTTCTGTACATTCTTTGCCTTTCCAGCATCATCTTCATTTTTTCATTTTCTCACTTTTCCACAGCACTGTGAACGTTTCATAGAATGTGTTTAATAAAGACGTGAAAGATTATAACTGTATGTTATCATAGGTATATTATTTTTGTCTATGGTAATGATCAGATTACATGTTATGACCAATTAATGCAGAAAACCAACATATTCCAAAGAGTTTACTAATATTTTTTGTGAACTGTACAGAATAGGGTGTGTGAATGTTTGGTAATATTGCTTAATTATTATTATTTTGTGGAAAAAGAGTATTCTAAAATTATATTATACCTAAAATTTACAATTCTAAAATATTATTATTATACTGATCTTGCATACCCCTGAGCACCCCTCAGCAAATGTGCCGCTGTTTAGACCTGTATGTAATACACATTAAAATTAACTTTAGCTTTATGTAATAATCATTAGTCCCATGTGATTATAGCAGATGTTCTGTTATGCTGTAGAAAGTGCTAACCATATGCTTGTTGCTCTGGCAGTTAAACCCAGTGTTGTTTGTGTGTTTTGTCTGGACGCAGTGCTGAAGACTGCCCCCTTTACCGCGCGCACAGCCAAACGGAGCTCGCGTTACTTCAATGAGGAGCTCCACTTCTAAAGCTTAGACTCTGTCTCTCTCTTGAAGGTCGCTGGATGAAGCTGCTCTCTTTCATTCTCCTTTTACTTTTGTGTGTGTGTTCGTGTGTGCACCCTTTTACAAGAGATGTGGGTTTCCTTATTGATATTATGTCACAGACCTGGTGGCATTTCTTTCTTTCATAGCCAAACTCCTGCATGAAGAGGGGTTTGGGGCGAAAAGGATATGATGTCATCACAGTTTTCTTCTGCATGAAGTGTGTCATCAAGAATTAACATATTTGTAACACAAAACCAATGTAATAGGAGGAATCATGATGTCACAAAGAGCCAAACACATTAGTATTTTTAGTATTTGCATCTTTTTTATCTGTTAGCGTTTAAACTTTTGTTTCATTTTCTTGGTAAAATTTGTAACTGTATGGCTGATGTTATTGCCTCCCTATGATTTATTGCTTCATTGTTTTTCTCACCAAAGCTGCTAAATGCCTAAATGTAAATGTAAAATTAAATAACAATTTCTGTTTGTTGAGAGTGCCCTCTGCAGTTTGATTTGCAGAATGCTGCAAGCACATAAATGTGTGCAAAATAACCCATTTGTAATCAGTGCATTTAACACTTAATTTTGTTTTATTATTTCTAAGAGTGTTTGGCATTGTTAGTGACCTCATGATTTCCTTATGTGTTCATTTGTTCATTATGTCAGAGTGAGTATATGATGTCATTAATTATTTTGGGGGTATTTGCTATACGCTGGTTTTCTGCATCACTGCATCACTGCTCACTTTTTACATCATACTTTGCTCTAATAGGAAATCACATGCCTTCCTGTGTCCACATGCATTTAATCTACTGCATGAGTCATGATAAAATATGATTGTTTGCTTTTCTAAGCATGTTTGGCACATTTGCTTCACTGACTGCATGCCCATGCCTGGCATGAATGGCATTTCTCATTCACATGCATTGCTGTAGGACGTTTTAATGGATGAATCTCACACAAACTGTCATGTAGTGTTAAGAGTTGTATTTCAAAAGAAAAATTAGGCCTATTGTTGCATTCTGACCTTATTGACATAATTACATTTAAGTACACCCCCATCACTAAAAATTCATGTTTTCCTATGTGAAAAATATAATAAAACATTTTATTTACATAGCATCTTTCGTACATCAAAAGCATCTCAGAAATCAGTAAATAACATTATTTACATTCTAAGAAATTGCATTAAAAAGCAAAATCGCTAATTATTCTGTAAAAGGAACATGGAAATTTATATTTGAGAACATAGTTAATAATTGAAGTAAATAGATTAATTAATTAATTAATTAATTAATAAAGTTAGAATATTTACATCATTTCATTCTCATTATTGTAATATATAAGGATAGATACATTATTCATTGCAATTGTAGTTTTTATTAATGTAGTAGTATTGGCTTGTTGTACTGCCTTTAATCTATGCTAATGTTGGACAGGATGATTTTTGTTACTGTATTACAGTTCTGAGATGTATTTACTACATTGATGGGATGTGCTTGAAGCACAGGGATGTGCTTCATTGTCCTGAACACACGGTCACAATGCAAACATGGCCTCATGAGATTCACCCATTATGGCATTGTCCTTAGATCACACCGTGTACATGTCTGCTTGAGCTTAATGTCTGGGAAATTCTGTGAGGTTTAACAGATTCTGTGGTGACCTGTCATTTTACCGAATATAAAGTGATCATGCAGACCTCAGCATTTGCTTTGTTGTATCTGGATGCTGAAGTCATTGTGCAGAGCAGCTTGAGTTTTAGAGTTCATTACCGCAGTATCAGCAGTGCTTCTGCTATCCATAACACCCTACAGCGCCTACCTGTGACCTCTGAGTCTTTCCTCTCTAAGCCCTGGGCAGCTTGGCTCGCCATGCTGTGCCGTGACATGTGTCCGGTCTTCTCCGCTCAAGTCTAACCTCAATTTTTGTCTCCTTTCCACTCAGCCTTAAAGAAGAATAATATTACTAAATTTCCCAATGTGCACTCGAGGGTAAGGAACTCTTCCAGTAGTACCTCAGTGGATGCGACTCAGACCTGGCAAGCATCTCTCTCTTTATTTTTTATCATTTACAGTACGATGTCTCCCTCATCACATACCACTTTCTTTTGACACTGAATACCAAGCCATTTTGTTGTGTTCTTTCCACTTGTCTGTCTTTTCTCTTTAACAAACATCAGGGCTATTGAGGTCTGACGCTCTGGGGCAGAGTCTTCAGGTATTTAACACATCACCTGATTGAACTGATTTGATTGTAAATTAGTTTGATCAGGTGATGCTGTGACCTGGGACACAAAAACTCTGTTTGCATCAGTCTCAAGTTTAACTGACTCCACACTTAGAGATAGTTGAGTCTTTATTAGTGCCATTAAAAAGTTGAGTTTGGCTTCTGCTATAGATAAAGTGGCCTCAAAATGTAATTACACACTTAAGCCATACTTAAAATCCATGTCATCTGATACTTTAGTGCAGGTACATTCAAATGTTTTTTTAAAGGAAGGTAGCACAAGCATACTTTGGAATAGATATGAAGATATTAACAAAAAAAATTGGAAACTCTTGTTATACATGGTACAGCAAATATGTGAACACTAGGAAACCTTGAGAGGAGAACTTAAACTTCAGAGGAATTACTTTTATACATAAAATAAAATCATGTTGACAAGTTACTTGTGACAAGTTACTAAATTCATGGCAAAAATGGCTCAGAACAGTGACACTGAGTTATGGGAAATGCTGTAAGATTATTTGTAGATGGCATCAAGTTTGATATTTTCTGTCTAATGCAAACATAAATTTAAGTTTAAAAATGGCTTAAGAGTCTTAGTTTTTGGGGCCACTAAAGATGGTTGAAATATATTGTACCTTTGGAAATTGAGATATTTGCATCTTGAAGTTTTGTCCTTATCAAAACAAGCTTTTACAGGTCTGAAGATGAAATATGATTTAAACCTTATAAAATCCAATGAAACTCAAGCTGCTTTGCCCCGTTGGCTACCAGAATGTCCAGAGCATCTGAACAGAAATAACTCATATTTTGTTCATCCTGTATCAGATCTTAGAAACCAGCCTTACAGGCGTGCTGATGCCGTGAGGAGGAGCGTTCGAAGACGTTTTGATGATCAGAATTTGCGACCAATCAACGGTGCAGAGTTGATCATATGATGAGGGCAGAGTGGATGTGATTGGATGGGCTAAAGTGGAAGAGAAGCTCACAACTCCTGAGCAAAGATGAAGATGATGGTGGGATATGAAAAACAAGAAAATCCGAGCAACTCTTTATAAGCCAAGTGCCTGATTTAAACATCTGTCTGATTGGGTGTTGGATCATTAGTGTTCTATAGTCATTGTCTTTTTATTTTTTTAATACGACAAAGTGTGTTTATCTGTCCTATATAAACTGATGATGCTTGGTGTCATTCTTATGACAGAGAATGTAAGACTATTTCAAAACTTAATGTATCATAAACCAATACAATGGCCTATTACATTCCAGTACTTTTGTTACATGCTGCACAAAGTAAGTATTTTGATACACCACCTTGAAAATTCAAGTATGATGCAAGATGCATAAAAACAGCAAGACATGACTCAGCTGCCAAAGATGTCCATCTACATGTGTACATAGACCAACACAACTAAACTTGGTTGATGCATGACCAATCACCTATCTTGCTCATCTCTAATCAGAAGGCTGTGCACTTTATGTTGACGTATAGGCTAATGACCGTCCTGCACATTACCATCATGATGTAGTTGTAGGCGTCAGAAAGACAGATGTATCTCACCTGGCCCTCAGATTTGCAAGGCAATAGATGAAGGGAGTTTAGTCAAGTAGAAGAAGGTGAAGGACAGGCAAGGTAATTACATGTGGCAAGGTAAATGTAAAATGTCAATAGGGGTCTTTACATCACAAGAAACAGGCTGTTTTTGAAGGACTTTTAATATGTAACAAGACGTAATTATGTCTGAATCGCTGTGCAACAAAATTAGATTTAGATTTTGGCTCTCAAAATAAAAGATTGTTAAATTATACAGACAAAGTACAGAAGCAAGAAGTATAAATCTCAAAAAGATCTGGACATATTTCAGTTAATTCCATTAAAAAATTTTCCTGGTTAAAGGAATAGTCCATCCAACAATATTTTGTTTAAATAAATGTTAAAATAAACAGTTTATGTATAGCAACAGCACTTAAACATTATTTGCTTAACTTGAGACTAGTGTGATAAAATCATTTATTAACCATGTAATTGCAAAATTATATTTAATCTTCAGCTCATGTCGTCATGTAAAGCTGGTAAACAGGTAACTCCAGAAACTGTACACACAGAGCAAACTCCGTCCACAGAAATTACACATGGACATATGGTTACTGATAACCAGAAGTGTTTCTACCTAGTCCCATGCCTAAAGGATGATTTATTATTATTATTATTTTGCTTTTTACAAATTAAGGGATGAGGACAATAATTTGTTTGGAGTAGTCAACAGTATGTCAAAACACTGTCTGGACTTAGTCAGATAACTGGACTTATTCAGATAATGGGAAATAAGCCCAGTTGTATCTGTGCATTCTATGATGACCTATGAGAAATGAAAACAGATTTCCGTGTGTTTTTATTGTATTTAAGACCAAATACATTCACAAAAGAGTAAAAAAAAAACATTTGTAAATGTACAGAGATTTTGCTACGTGTTGCATCTTTTTAAAACTTTTTAATCTAATATTGTGCATATTGTTTAAAACAACAAAAAAAAACATTCTTTGCTACATCATTTGAATATTTTAACTTATAGTTTATCTTCCCTCTGCATTTTGTATATTTAATAAACCTGAAACCCTGAGTAAGGCCTGACATCTGGAATTTTACTAGATTTTTACATTTCACCTCTAAGCCTAAATATTTCATCAGATAGCTGCATTGCTATAGTTATTGTATTTTTTTAATCTTTTTGCAGTTCACTTATAAAAACTGGATTCAACTGGAAGTTTGTTTTAAATTGGAATTGTATCTTAGGCATTACATGCTTACAGCAGATCTGTTGTCAAATTTTAAATGACATAATTTCTCAGTGTCCAATTCAATAAACAATTTACACAACTATATCCCTCTGGGCTGTTCTTCAGATACTGTTCAAGGTAAATATTCTGTATATACAGAATGTCAGGTTCTGAAAATTCCTTCTTATTGGGTTTAAACTGTAGAGCTGTAGCCCTGCTGTAAATGTTAGTGTTTCTTATTCTTCCTGTGACTGGGTGTCTATGGCAGCCACATGAATGGTTTGCAGGTAAGTTCAGATTTTGACATTTTGTCACCTAAATTGAAATGGAGAAAGGAATGGATAGACAGATTCTGTGATAATCTTTACACAAACATCTGCACCAGCAGTATTATTCACCTCCAGGTCAAATTCAACAAGACTCATTATGGCCCTAAAATATGGATACAAAGCATTTCCATAAACATATCTTCCATACATTCCATAGGTATAGACAATAACTATAAAAACCTAAAACATTTTTAGGACAGCTTCATTTTGTGCCATGTTGTAGGGAATTACACTGGCCAAAAATGAGGTAAACATTTGTTTTTCACTGCTGTTTTTATAAATTAAAAATTAGTTGTGGAATATGAAGAAGCTTTAAAATCATAGTGATTTTCCTTTAATTGCTTTTAATGATTGCATTTGTTTTTTATTTTCTTTTGCCTGAAACTTTTGGATCATTTAGCCTAAAAACAAAATATTGTTCAAGCTTATGAGCAGAGGATCTAAAAGATCTGTATTTGCTGCTTGCAACTATGTTAGTCTAAATAGAAAGGGAAAAGATTATATTTTGTGTATTCTTGCATTTTTTATTGAATGTAACTTTTATTAAATGCAGCTTTTCTACAGCTTTTTCGAAACCTTTGAATGTACAGAAGCGAACCAACGGTCAACACAATAATATGTATGATGTATTAAAGATAAAAAAACCCCTAAAACCTAGTTTATAAAGTGTCTACCCCTTTAGAGTCAATAACTGGTTACACCTCCATTAGCAGCAATCACCACTAAAAAATGTTTAATGTATTTTGTGTTTTACACCCATGTAGATGAACTTTGGCCCACCCTTCCCTGCACTTCTTCAGCTCACTAATATAGTCAAAACCATACCACATACATCTGCAAAACAGAAGTATTGTGAAAAAGTTTTGAAAACAAAAATAACTGAAAAATATAAAATAGAGCAAATATAAAGATAAAATCTGTTGCAATCCTTATTTTGGTTTGCAGCAACATTTTTTTTTGCAAAACCTCTGATTAAGTTGCCATACCCATAATCTATCTCAGATTCAAGTTTTGCTACTCTTGAACCTTAAGTTTGTGCCTTTTGGTTGTTCACGCATAACATATCCTTGGCTTTTTTAAATCAAGCTTTTAATTCATTTAAATAAGATTTTAGTACAAATCTGACAGTAAAAATATCCCAACTAGTTAAAATAGTTTCAGTGATGTTAAGCATGTCACCACACAGCACATATACCTCATATATTTTTTCTGAACTTATGAAAATACATGGACTTAATAATGTAATCTATAATGAAGAGGTGGCACTGAGTCAATGCACCTTCGTTTAGCTTGTATCCTTAAGATAAACCTAAGTAAGTAACTTCAGACAGATTTTAAGCAGAATGTTACTTTGAACATGAATATGAGTGCAAGTTAATATGTGGACTAATGTTAAGTAAATATGTACATTAGTTGACGTTCATCAAAGGTAAATTAAAAATAAAACCAAAGTTTTTGTTTATTCATCAAAATGAAAGTTTAAAACAACTCTGCAGACATTTATTTTCTTCAAACTAATAACATTGTCTGAAAAAGCCATTTCTGGAAAATACCATTGTAGTCAAGTCTGAAGTTAACATGAACAGGTTTTTATGCAGGATTTTTTTCCTCACCAACTTTTAAAGAAACTAGCATTAAATGTACATCTACCTAAAAGTTCTGTAGTTTAAGGCAAAGTAATACTTGCAAACTGAAAATATTCTTACAAAAAAAATCAGTTGATATTCAGACAAAACTGCTTTACAAATATCCACCACTCAGATCCTCATCAAATACACTGTCAGCACATTCAAAGGAGGTTCAAAACACATTAGAGGAATGCATCAGAAAGACAGTGATATAGAGGGAGATGGAGGACAGCATGACAGTGATTGATTATGGGGCATCGAGCTGCTCTAACAGAGTTCGTCTCCTCTTCTCCAGCTCTCCTTCACTGAGTTCACTGCCAGAAGTGTCCCATCCTCCCTGGGAGAGACAGAGAGAGTCACGTGATTTGGTTGCTGGAGAATATAGACTGGATAATGTTAAAGTCAGCCTTGTGTCAGGGGTTTCTCCACCATTTAATTCAAAAATACTTAATCATCGAAAAAGACTGCAAGTGATATAAGAGAGTCCAATTTATTGAGGAACACTGACCAATCCCAATACAGTATTTTAAAGAGCCAGGTCATAATACAGTTTAACTGCATTTTACTGCAGTGTAATAATACTTGAATTATATGCAATTACCTCTTCTTTTGCGCTCTTTCGTTTTGGAGATTTCTGTTTGGATTCTCCATGGCTCTTCCCTCTGGACTTGTCGTTTTCTTTATCTTTCTCTTTTTCTCGTCCCTTCCGCTCTTTTTCTCCATCAGACTCTGGAGAGGCCTGGAGGATGAAGAGGTGGCTTATTATGCCCATAGAATGCATCTTTGTAGCAAAAATTCTGATTTTAAATACTACCTAAATCTCTCAATCGTTTGGTCAATTTGGATAAATTGTACTCAAACCTCTTGCGCCCAATTTGAGCTGTTAAAAAACCAGCAACTATTTTCAATAATATATTAAATGGCACAGCACTATGATGATTAGAGCAGATTATGTTGGTTAATCAGCCGATTATGTCTGGCTTAGGTAAAAATTAAAACATAGTTGCAGCATGATAAAGCTTGCTCCAATTATAAGTACATTAAAACTAAAGTCAGCTAGGTATGATTATTAAAATGCTCCCATGCCAGTTTTTTCACTCAGGCTATTTGAGTTCTGCTGTTTAGCATTAACTCATTGACTGTCCATACGCACAACTGTGAACAACTGAATGTTCTTGCCATAATCAACAAAGATTTACATTCGACAGCTAATCACTTAATTACACCGTATCTACATGTTGTTGTTAAAGTGTGCACATTAGCAGCTAGAAGCACAGACAGTAACTGACACTGGGCTCAACAAACTCTCCTAATTTGAGGTGCTGCTGGTTTGCTTTACTTACTGATTTGTGTCGTCTTTTCTTTCCCTTTTTCTTGTGCTTCTTTGACTTCTTGTAACTTCTCTCTGTAAAATCAACAGTAAAACAAATGATCAGTCCTCTTTAAGCCTCTTATTGATGTTAACCAGTATGATGTAATCAGTGTTGATGTGTTGTGTGGATATTGATCAACAATTTTGGTGCAAGAAAGTTGCAAGAAACTCACAAATGCAAATACACCAGCTGGAAACCTTTCTTCACAGTGTTTGTAAAGGAACTGGAGCATTTTTGTCTGGGAGGCCACTTTTGCCAGTGGGTAAGTAACCCCCAACCAATAACAATGCACAGATGAAGCAGCAGGGGCTATGAGCTTCTGGCAGGTTTTCCCCCAAAGGGACCAAATTTGAATGTTGAATATTTTTGTTTACAAAATGTAACTAAAAATATTGCATAGTGCACCTTTAAATGATTTAATACTTAAATACTTGTTACAGCAATTATGATAAAGACACAACATTCATTCAGAGATCAGAAACGACACTGACCAGATTCCCCAGAGGACGAGTGCTCAGATGGAGATTTAGATGTTGAGCGTTTTTTCTTCTTTGAGTGGTACTCTTCATCTTCAGACTCCGAACCCTTCCAGCAACAAATGCAAGACACGGGTTAGGTGTGTGCTTGTATGAATAAAAAAAATAAAGAGAATGCGAGGCTGTACTCACTGATCGAGACCTGGAGCGTTTTCTATGGTGTTTCTTGGATTTTTTTGAGTGTTTTTTAGCTTTCGAGTGATGATGTTGACACTCGTGCTGTGTAAAGATCACACATTGTTTTAGACTCCAGCTGACAGTCAAGAAATGCATGTGTCAAATGGTTCATCACATTTTTTGGAACGGAGCAGCTAGAGGGTTTTAAAGGGAACACAGTGTTGCCTGTACTACTATTCAGCTTCATTTGGTCACATTTACCCTACCGCTCACAACAATGTGAACCATCATGGCCAATTGGCAAATGACCTGAGCAAATTGTTTAATCAAATCATTAATAATTAATGAACTATGTACTTGAAATAATACTTGTTGGTATTCATGTTTGCTTTATTAGTATTTGTTACAAAAACAATATTGGTTATTCTCCACCTTATTCTAAAGTGTTTTGTTTGGGGGACTGTTGGTTAAAAGGGAGGAAAGTTAAACGGTTTGTTTTTTTATGAACTAAAGGGCATTGTTCTATGCATTAGTATATTAGCTTATTAAGAAAAACAGTGTAATTTTATGCATCACTATTCTAATGCATCTCTCTGAATCTTCAGCCACTGCAATAGATAAATGTGATAGATCATGAGCATGGACAAAAGCGTTTCTGAATAACCATCTATATGCAGCAATATGGGGGAAAGAATAAATAATTGCCTTCTGAATGTTTTCAACCTGGATTATTTTAAAGCCATTGCCTACCCCCCCCGTTGTTTGTTTAGTCTGAAGCCTTAAATAACTCATCATACCTCTAGAACATGCATGAAGTCTTTGAATATCCTCTTCCTCTCAGACTCCAGTGTGATGTCCTCAAACGCAGGCTCTTTCAGGAACCGCTCTCGTACCTGTCACATATTGACACAACCATGTACCAGAGCAGCTGAAGAGACTAATGTGACTAAGGACATGAGATGGGGAAGGAGTGGGGGGGACATTATGTCATGATTTGTTATTATTGCTGTTGATGTTTAGTGTAATAGAATGTCGTACTCCCTCCCATGTGGCTTCTGGTTCCAGAGGGGGTGTGGCTTGTTTCAACATGCTCTTAAATGCTGCCTCCTTCCTCTTCATCTTCCTTGCCTCCTCTTTCTCTCTCTCCTTTTCACGTGCTTCTGCCTTCTCCAGTAACTATCACATGCAAATGAAGAGGGATGATTTAAAAAAAAACTATGAAGCTGCTTTAAATGTCTATGTAAGCAGGTACTTTCTAGGCAGCATTTTTGCATATAACTCACAGTGCTGCACACTGGGGACTCAAATTGCAGTTGAATTCAAGAGTTCAATATTGGCATGATGATAGGCTTAACACTATACTCTACACTATACCAATTGAGAAATTCATAGCACAAAAAAATGGATAATAGCACATTTATAATTAGGTTAATATATATTATAAATATAGGCTCTAGTTACAGCCTACATTTCTCAACTTCAATAAATCCTGCGAGTTTCTTAAAATACACAAAATGCTGCCTTAATTTTGAGTCAGAATAAGCTTTCATAGAAGTGAAGACTCTCTGAGTCTCAGACACTCTGAGTCTGAGTGTTAATTAAGTTGCACAGTTGCAACATAACTTAATTAAGTTAAGTTATGTTGTTAATTAATATTACTCATTTAAATGTATAGTTACACTAACAAAAACAACTTAGTGTAACAATCTTATCCAAATATGCATTTACTTACAATTTATAATTTTTGTTCACTTATTTTTGGTTCATTATTATTCCCATTTTGTTTAAGTGTTGTTGTTTAATCTGTAATGCTGTACAGTTTAAGTAGCAATCATAATTTGTCACCATCTTAAGGTTTTCAATAACGTCATGTGACAATTTAGTGAAGTAGTTTTTTTCCACTGTCTTTGCTTAACATAACGCTGATTAAATGTGTGCTTATCAAACAAACTTAAATGCCCACGTTACACCCCTTCTGATTTAACTTCACTGGCTACGTGTAGCTGCCCACATAAAATTAAAATCTCTGAGACTGGACTTTAGGACAATCACTAGAACTTCACATCCTACCTAAACTCACTGCTTCATATATGACATATATGTCCCCTCCTGCCAGCTATGTTTTGTAAACGAGGAACACCTGAATGTTAAATAGTCTCTATAAGTCACTTTAGATTAAAGTGTCTGTTGAATGAACAAATGTAACGTAAATAAAGCGTTGAGAATACAACTTTCATAAACTGCTGATTTTATTTTATCATCACTTCGTCTTTTGTCTGTCTGTATCTATTTCTTGGCTGGTATAGGTGTTCACCTAAAACAGAGTCAATTAACTTTGAGTCTGATTTTCCTGACAGAGAAAGAGATCTAGTAAGAAGTGAATTAGATTCTAAATATTGTAGCTGTTAGATTTAACAATGGCTGCTTAACGATTCCACCTATTGTCTGAAATAGATTAGAGGGCCTGATACGCTTTTAAATGCTATGTAGACATCTCACTAGATTTTGGAACAGAGCAAACGTAGAAGCATAATAAAAATAAAACATTTTTAAGCAAGGTTAAATCTACTTGCTTACACTGTTGAAGGCCAGTTTAATGTTTCCTGCATCCAATGTAGTAGCACGTTTATCAGAGCTGATCACTGAGCCGAACTCCTCAAAGCCTGTGTTGATCTCCACCAGAAAACCTTTATCCTAAACACGTACACACAAACACACACTTAATTAAGAGCTTCAGCAGAAATCTGATCATCAATGATCCTAACACTTGCATTCATTCACCTTCAGGATGTCTTTAATGATTCTCTTTTCATCATGGTAACGAGCTTTCAGATCCTCCACATAAAATTTAAGTAAGTCCAGAGGGGTGGAGCCTAAAAAGATAACCACAGTATTAGTGATTTACCAAACGGAAAATTTCTTGGTTGAAATGAAACCAAATATTATGGACACTGGGCAAAAAAAAAAAACAAAAAAAAAAGATTGGTCTTTGCAAGAAACTGAACATCATATGATGAAAAACAAATGTATGTAATGGATAAACAAATATCCATTATTTGAAAGTTTTGACACTTGTCTCTTCAGTTCATTTCTCTACTGCTGTTGTGGATAGTGATTTGTTATGGTAGTTACACACAAGTAAACTTATGTAACTGCACCAATGACACAGCTCAGTTACTCACGACCTGTGTGAGGCTATGAATTACTGGTAATGTTGTTAATAGGTTCACTTTACATTTACATTTAGTCATTTAGCAGACGAAATGTAAACTTTCTTGCACAGACCGATTATTTCGCTTCTCAAGATCTCAATACATCATCAGGAGTTACAGGTATTCATTTTGTGTTGTCCATATCCGTTTTTGTCTCTCAAACAGATGGCATCTATTTACTTAAGTTTTATAAATCACCAAGGACGACTTCTACTGAAGAGAAAGGTGACCTACATATTGGGTGGTCTGAGAGGGAGTGAATGAACAGCCAATATTTTTTTTTTTTTTTGCCAAACTGCCTCTTTAATACATAATTACAGTGATAATTATGATCAATAATATTTGTACATTTCCAGAAGAAATCTGAGCAGTGAGTACTCATGCAAAACTCACCACCTTTTGATGGTAGGATATTTTGCTGGTTGCTAAGGTGTTTGGAGTATTTAGTGCACTGCTATGCAGCTTCTAAGTTGTTCTAAGTGGTTGATACAGCATTGCTAGATGGTTGCTAGGGTGATCTGGTTGTCTGCTGGTCAAAAGGGCCTATAATATCACAGAAGTCTCTATGATAATAATCTATGATGTCCATGGATATGGCTGGGGTCCTTTTGTTAATTTAAGTGCTTCACTACTATTGTCCATCAGGCCAAAATCCTAAACAAGGCACATGATCTGAAAATCATTTATGTCAGTAAGCTGTACATTATTAGGTTGGGGGATTTGTTGAAATCCTAAACTCCAGTCCAATAAGATTTTAAATCTAGAATTGTTTCGTTCATGATATGAGTTTCTGATCGGAATTCTGACAGTACTGATACAAGACACATTTGGAAATGAGGACAAGGCCCTTTTACATGTATTATGTATCAGCATCAAAGGCTGTCAGTGCATGTGAGTGTGTGTGACCTGGCTGGCCCAACATGTTGTTGAAGCGGATATCAGCGCTGACAGTTGGGTACATTTCCATCCAGGCAGACATGGAGTGCAGATGCCCGTGATCATGAAGCTCATCCAGAAATTTCTGAAAAGCATGCCACACGCAATGTTACTTTCCACAAATGATATACACTTCAGTGTCCCTTTTCTTTTCTCTTCTCTTAATACATTAGAAGCACAAACCCCAAGTTTTTCAGGTGTTTGCTAAACTATTGTCTAAAATTAATGTAGCACGAAAAGTAGCTAAAGATACAAATGCTTAAAAAAAAAAAAAATCAAAATACCTATTTATCAGTGCACATTTTGCACTTAACATTTGATATTTTAGTATTTGGACCATGTTTAACATATGTCAGTTTATGTACTCAAATAGATTTTTTTAAACTTAATATTGTTGAAATTAAGTTGTAGATTTGACTGCATACGCAATGCACAACATTCAAACACAATATTCAAGCAATCATTAGGAAATGATCATTTCTACAGAGACAATTCCAATTTTTAAAAAGACTCAGTTTGTAAGAAATAGCTCTGAAGCTCAGTGATGCTTCAGTATTCAGGTCCCTCCACACACACTGACCTGCAACACCTCATCTATCATCACAACCATCAGCTGATATTCCAGCATCAAGTTCCAATTAATCAAGCTAAGAGCTTTCGATATTAGCAGGAATGGACACATGATAATGGATAAAACAGGACTAAGTCCCGTGTGTCTGTGTGTGTCAGTCACCTGGAAGGCTTCTCTGTTCTTGCGCTGTCTGCGTCTCTCTCGCAGTAGAGATTTTTGTTTCTCATCTTCCTCCTCTTTCTCAAGAGCACGAATATGTTCCTCAAAACAGATCAGGGCATCCTCCTTATCCATGTCTAACACACAAAAAGGAAGATAAAAGCTTTCGCTATATCAAACACAGCCACACACACTCACACATAAGTTTAAAGCATAATCATCAGGGCACTGCATTCCTGTGTATGTTCTTACTCTGTAGCTCCTCATCCTCAGCAAAAGTGGGGTTGTCCAGTAGGTACTGCTGGGCCTCAGACCAGGTGGTTCTGTATGTAACATTGGCCATATTGTCTAAAATGTTCTTAAGTGCCTCCCAGTTCCTTTTCCTCAGCTGCTTGGCTTGCTCCTGAAAAAGAAAGCATTGAGGATCAAATAATTAAATGAGAATAAATAAATAAAAATTCAATGAAATAATTATTTTTAAATACAGTTAACAGTTTTCCAATTACTTTTGGAAAGTAATTGAAAGTAATTTTCCAATTATCACTTTTCCAACATGTATCAACTTTTATTCCACTGTATTAACTGTATAGTATTGAAATGAAGAAACTAAATAGCGGGTGTGGTTAATATTAATATAAACATGTAAGAGCAGTGATAACCAGGACCCAACTGAAGTCAAACCTTCTCTTTCTTGGCGAGATAAAAAAGCACATCCTCATAGATCTCCAGTCTGTCTCTCTCTGGAACACATGACCACACCTCCTGATCTCCGAACATCTGCTCCGCTTTCCTGTACAACACACAAATTCAAAGACACAGTGACATTATACTGTCTGAGAACTGAGAAACGTCTGACTGAAACACGATTTAATAGTCATTCCTAGTCAGAATACAGCACTGCTGCAGTTCACAAATAAATCAGAAGGGGGCAGTGATATTACAGCAGATTAACTTAATTCATAAAAAATGTATCACTAAGCAGTGTTGTTTTTGTGATTCTGCACAAGGTCTATTTAAAACCAGATTACAGGTGTGATTTACACCAATAACAACACAATTTTATTTGGTGACATCATCAAAAAGTCCCTACACAACACCATTACCACCCTAATGTGATTTTAATCATCTAAATAACTAGGACAAGTTCAACTGCTTTGAATTAGATCAACAGTACAGGCAGAACACTGCAAGTCATTAACCTTCTTTCTAGCCATCCTACATTTGTACATTCTGTAGAAATATTCCTCTATTCTATGCGCTATCATGCTATGGAGTTGTGGGTGGACATTGCTATGCATTTGCTTAAGGTGCTCCAGGTGGTTGCAGACCCAACTCAATAGCACTCATTAGGATATGTGACCCGTGCTGCAATGAGTCAGAATGAGCACGGACCATTTACAAGCTATTGGCAAAACAAGTGAAATGTCTTTAAATTTTGGTCTAATTTGAGGTTCAGAAAAATGAGTTCATAAAGCCCTCATCTAGCAATCCCAATACTCCAAATCAGCAGTAAAACATCTAAAAATATCTTTATTTGTACGTTTTCTGTAAGCTGTACCTTACTAAAACTTTCTGTTGTTATAACAATTCATGAAAAATTGCATTTTGTTCTGCTCTTTTCTCAACACTTGGTGCTTCAGACAGGCGTTGCTTATTAAATTTGAATCTGATTCCAAAAAAAACATTTTAATTTAAATTTTTAATAGAACGCATTTTAATTATACCTTATTTTTGAAAGTTTCCTAATAATGACTCATTTTGCCACCACAGGTCACATATATTATGTGTGATAATATATATATATATATTATGTTATTGTACAACCCCAAATCAGAAAAAGTTGGGACAGTATGGAAAACACAAATAAAAAAAGTAGTGATTTCTAAATTTACTTTGACTTGTATTTCATTGCAGACAATACAACAGCACATTATTTAATGTGTTCCTCATGATTTTTATTATTTTTTTCTTCAAAAAAACAAAATTCCTATTTTGGTTCTTGCAACATTTCAAAAAAAGTTGGAACAAGAGCAATTTAGGGCTAGTAATCAGGTAAATTGGTTAAATAATGATGTGATTTGAAACAGGTGATGTCAACAGGTGATTGTAATTATGATTTGGTACAAAAGGAGCATCCAAGAAAGGTCTAGTCCTTTAGGAGCAAAGATGGGCAGAGCATCGCCAGTTTGCCAACAAATACGTGAGAAAATTATTGAAATGTTTAAAAACAATGTTCCTCAAAGAAAGATAGGATGACATTTGCTTTTCACCTTCAACAGTGCATAACAATTAAAAGATTTAAGGAATGTGGAGGAATTTCAGTGCATAAAGGACAAGGGCGCAAGCCTAAGCTGAACAACTGTGCTCTCCGATCCCTCAGGCGGCACTGCATCAAGAATCGTCATTCATCTATAAGCAATATCACGACATGGGCTCAGGACTACTTTGGCAAACCTTTGTCAAGTACCACAATATGTAGTTACATCCACAAATGCCAGTTAAAACTGTACTGTGCCAAAAGGAAGAGGCATCTGGGATGGACCATAACAGTGGAAACGTGTACTGTGGTCAGATGAATCAGTATTTCGGGTATTTTTTGGGAGAAATGGATGACGTGTGCTCCAGACCAAAGAAGAAAAGGATCATCCAGACTGTTACCAGCAACAAGTCCAAAAGCCAGGGTCATGGTATGGGGTTGTGTCAGTGCCCTTGGTAAAGGTAACTTGCACTTCTGTGATGGCACCATTAATGCTGAAAAGTACATAGAGATTTTGGAGCACAATATGCTGCCTTCAAGAAGACATCTTTTCCAGGGACGTCCATGCATATTTCAACAAAAAAATGCAAAACCATATTCTGCACACATTACAAAGTCCTGGCTGCGGAGGAAGAGGATACAGGTACTTGACTGGCCTGCCTGCCTGCAGTCCCGACCTGTCTCCAATAGAGAATGTGTGGTGCATTTTGAAGCGCAAAATGCGACAACGAAGACCCCATACTGTTGCCCACCTTAAGACTTGTTTGCAGCAAGAATGGGACAAAATTACACCTGAAACACTTCTTCACTTGGTGTCTTCAGTCCCTAAACGTCTTTTAAGTGTTGTGAAAAGGAATGGCAACATTACAAAGTGGTAAATGGTTTACTCTTCCAACTTTTTTTGAAATGTGTTGCAAGAACCAAAATAGGAATTTTGTTTTTTTTGAAGAAAAAAAATAAAAATCATGAGGAACACATTAAATAATGTGCTGTTGTATTGTCTGCAATGAAATACAAGTCAAAGTAAATTTAGAAATCACTACTTTTTTATTTGTGTTTTCCATACTGTCCCAACTTTTTCTGATTTGGGGTTGTAAGCAATGTTGTTTTTGCAGAACAAAATACAATTTTAGATACATTATATATTCATGTTAACAGCACAAACAATGCAAAATAAGTCTGCTTGATTCAAATCCTTTTTTGATAGGTGTAGACAGTATTGCATTTTTTAAAATAGAATGAAGACAAAATTAGAGTCTATTTCCAAGTTTTCTTTAAATGGGCTGTGGGGAAAATCTTTGAGTTCTAACTGGTTCGCATGGTTGTGATGACATGGAAACAGTTAAGTTCACTCACTTGTATCTTGTGGTTGAAGTCATCTTTTCATGGTTCTCAAGGAAGCGCTGAAAGGTCTCTTTAGACTCCTTGTATTTGATTCTGGCTTCTTCTTTCTCCTCTTTCTCTGTCTGGACTTTATAAGCATTAAATGCCTGTTTCTTTTCACTCAGCTTGGGCAGAGCACTTCAGACACAGAGGAAGAGGTGAGAACAGATTGTCTGGGATACGTTTAACTGCAGGATTTACATGCTTTTAAATCTCAGTATTGCTGTGAAGTATAAAAATACCTGTAACGAGGGTCATTAATTATAAGCTTCATCGCCTGCTCCCATGATGCATTAGAGGAAACCCCCTACAGTTACATGAAAGACAGAAAGCGTGAACGTCGCTTTGTCCTCAAATCAAACAATGACACTTAAAGATATAAACAACTCTGGTTGTTACATTATTTCAAATTAATGCACTTATTAATTATTCAAATATTTAAAATGTATTAATGTAAAGGCTGCAGTTTTAACTTCATCATACATCATAATAAAGTCATTCTAAATTAAACATAGGAACCTCCCAGGGAAACCTCAACTGTCATAATTACATCAGCAGATCAATACATTTCTTTTCATTGATTATCTCATGAGGCTGAATATATTTAATTTGTAATCTCAAGTGATTGAGTGGTGCAAATGGGCCCTATACAGAGGAGCAGATCAGTCAAAAATCGGAAGAACAGAGTGGTATAAAGCTCTAGATAAGTAGAAATGTTTGTGGATATCGAGAGAGAGGTTCTTCATGTTATAAGTATATGTGCGAGAAAGGCTGTCAGGATTCTGTAAAACGTGCGATTCCATTTCTGTTTCACTTACTTCAGTGTAATCACACACACACACACACACACCAATTAAACAACCACAGGTCTCACAGGAGCACTTTGTGTGCCAAAGTAAAACACTAAATTTAGAAATACCCTGCTGGAATAGCAACATCTCTCTCTATCAGTGTGGAAGAGACTGAATTCAAGAGAGAAAGATTGATTTACCTTTTCTTTCAGGAGCTCTTTAAAGGCCTGCTTCGCCTCCTCTTTTGTGTTCCACTTGTAAACTTTTTTCACCAGCTCAGGTCTCTCCTCCTTAGATGCTTCATTACTGTTGAAACAGAATATACGTTAAAACAACTATCGTATATTAATTTATAATCTAAAGCAAAAAGCTGAATTTGTTTGTTACACGACACTGAATGCGCATTTGCAATACACTTAGGTTTTGTAATTTGACAATTCTGAGTCAGTTAAAAAGCAGCTTTACAAATAATCATGCTGTAGCACATACATGTCTTTAGGTGCATTTAAAAAGATGGTTTAATGCTGCGCAGAAGTGGCATATCCATTTGCACAGCAATTATGGTTATATAAATGTTATTATGCAATTGTTTAAACATTAATTCACACAAAACCAGCATCAGGACCGCCCTTGACTGTAAAGAGAAACTACTGATATTTAATTCAGTAACTTTTTATCTAATAGAATCTGACTGGATCATGAAAAGTGAAATATGTTAGGCTTACAATATTATGTTCCTATTATTGTCCTCTAATTAAAACTACTCCTACCCTGTTGCGATATCTAGTACTAACCCTATAACCCCCATGTCTTTGATGTAACATTTTTACTGTTTGAAATCACCTCAGCATCTGGGCAGTGTTGTATGAGAAAACTAGCATTGATTTAAAGAAGCACACAGGTGCCTTACAGAAGAGGGCATTTGAAGGTTTGTATGGTATGTTGTTTTGGTGAACAGACATGTTGTATGTGTTCCATTACCTGGGTTGTGTCTCTACACTGGCCGTTTCCTCAGTGGAGTTTACAGTGACATCACTGCTAACCTCTGCAGCCTGTGCAGGTACATGAGACGGCTGCTCCTCTGTGGGGCCCGTCGCCATGGTAGCCTCTGTCTCAGTAACTGCAGCCATGGCAACAGAAGACTCGCTCTGAGACGTAAGAGCAGGGGTAGTGCCAGGAGCCACAATGTCAGCCGTCCTTTAACACACACACAGGAAATTATCATGACTAGATCTTTGAATTTAAAAACGTAAATTCACCAAAATTACATGTGTATGAAACTAAGATGTACATTTGATTTTGTGAAAAATCATGAGATAAAATAGAAACATTTTAATTAACTGGAAAATATTTGCAAACAATTAAATGCACCATCCACCAAAGGTTTGTTACTCATTTGGTGTAGGTTTGCAACGTAAAGCAAATCTGACTTATCAATAATTTAATAATTATTCTGATTAAAACAACTTTATAAAGGATTCAAAAATTTAGTCAACTGAGGTTGTTTTGTGCACACAATCTTCTGAGCTGAGAGAATATAGAATTTGATTTGTATTTCACACAAAAATGTCTACAGGTGACCTGTTACCATGGTAATAAACTTGATTCTATTAAACATCTGGTTTATAAATATTTTAAAGAAAACCATGACACTCACCCATTCTCCTCTGCTTTAATCATCACTGAAGAAAAAGAAAAAAGCGTTAATCTCACAAGAGATCATTTGGACAGCATAATGCTAAAAATTGCATGCACTGACCCTCTAAATCCTCCAGTTCTTTGGGTTTAGTCCAGCGGGACTCTTTGGTCTGTGAGTTGTAGTAGTACGGCTTTCCAGTGTCAGATTTATACTCCTTCCAAGGGCACTTGGACAGCATTTGCTGCAAAACACAAATGCATCAAATTTGATTAACATGGTGTAAACCAGGGGTTTTCAAAGTCAAAGACAGTGGTCCTCCCATATGAGCCAACAAACACAATCACGCCCCCTTTAATTTGTTTTGTCCACATAATTTTTGTTCTTTTTATTGTCAGTGTAGTGCGAGTTACAGACAGATTAAAAAGCCCATCGCATTTTGTTTCTTTGAATGATGCAGTCAACCAGTGCAGGAGAAAATGACCTCCAGCGTTTTATCATTCTGAAACAGGCATAATACCGCTCTATAGCTCTGAGATCTGTTAGAAGATCTACTGTGCATAATATTACAAAGCAATTTTTTGACGTGGTTTGCCGAAAATACAGTTGTAAGTCTCAAAAATATAGTATGTTCAGTTATATGCGGTTGTCACACCACCATATACAACTCTATATAGGAAAACTCTATATAGGAAAACTGGCATAAACAAAAAAGAATCTATATCCAGCATCCTCAGCGCCCACACAGGTGATATAGTAGCTGGGTTTTCTGGATGTGACAAACATGCAGAGAAATGACATCAAACTGATTTTCCACAATATCAGAGCCAACACGTCAAACATTATTAAACATTATTATAAACCATTACTAAAAACTTGTTGTGAAAATTTTATTTATAACAAAAAAAGTTACACACTGCAGCTTTAGGCAGTGTGTGAAATATGAAAATAAAACAACTGTCCTTAAAACAAAAACTCCACTGAAGCAACCTTAAAAAGTGAAAACTATAATAATCTTGTCTTGAAACATTAAAAAATATATATATAGTGAACAATGTTATTAGGGCTTTGTTTGTTTTTTTAACTATTTGTGGATGTTGATTGTGGCACATTAAACCGACAAAAGCAGGTGTGTGTGTGTGTTAAAGAATATGGCCATTATGTAGAGCATGACCTCTGGACTGAATTGGCAATGAACAGTAATTGGCAGATGTAATGATATGAGTGTGTGTGAGCAAAATAGCTTTGTTGACGTCTCTTTACCTCTGCAGGAGATTTGAGCTCATCAGGTTTCTCCCAGGTGGATTGTTTAGTCTCTGTGTTGTAGTAATATGTTTTTCCATCCAGTGATTTGTGCTCAGTCCACACTGACTTCTGCAGAACGCAATATGAACACTTCATTCATCAGATCATTACAATCACCAGCCACATCCTGCAGTCAACAGTTAGGTTGTACAGAACCAGTACATGAAAGCAAAAACCTCCTAATCATATACATAACATTTAAAAAGATTCTTTAATTTATCACCTGTCCCGATCAAAAACATATTTCAACATTAAGCTGTACAGTTGTGCGTGTTGAGACATAACACTTCTGGGAAAAATTCTCAGTTTTTTGGTCAGATTGTTGTTACTATAAAATCTTTTTTGCATGTTTTAATTTCTGACTGGTAAAGACTTTTTTTTGTTGTTTTTTACTATAGAATGCTATTTACGTCAGTATTTTTTGGCTAATACGTACAATGGCTCAATAAAATATTTAGACATTTAAGACATACTTATCTATGAATTCTACGGCATTATATAACAAATATCAAACCAACTGAAATTTAAAGAAAGACATCAGTTTCTATTAAAGTGGTAGAAAGTTTTCAAAGTTTTGAAAAACTTTGCTTCAAGTGGAAAAATTGCTTAAAATGAAGACTAAGTATTAAAACACATCCGTGTGAGAACTATCCGTAGTTGATGTGAACTACACTTGTGGATACCTGTGACATTGAGGGGATGAACTGACTTAAATCTAAAAACCACCTTGATAACAGTTGCACAGACATCACTGAAATTATGACTGAGAAAAGCTCTAGCATATTTTGTTTGCAGATGACACTTGCCTTGACACTGAAGTATATTACTGATTATTGATATTATGAACTGTCTAAACTTCGTGTTTTAATATAATATGTAATATATTATCAAGGCCATTTAGTAAAAGTTACCTTTTTTGGCTGTTCATCAGGTGAAGAATCATTTGATGTGTTGCTCTAAGACAAAAACCAATCATTTTTTTTAACAAGAAAAAAAATTCTGACTTAAACAGGCTATATAAAATTGGTTTATACTGTGTAAGACAAGATCATTTATATTATCATTTAAATGCTAATCATTATTGAGCAAAAATAAAATATCAGATGGTCTTTTGTTCTTACTGTAGTTCCAGGAGCTGCTGGAGCTGAAACAGAACAAAACACTGATTACATTTAAAATAATAATACACAATTTGAATATGACTTAACATAATTTCTGCCTCACCTGCAGATTCTACTGGACTCACACCAGGCTGAAACACACAGAAAGAGGTTTTTATACAAAAAAGGCATTACCACATTAAATAAGCAGATGCTTTGATTTGTTTTAAAATTATAATCTCTTAGATCTTAAAAAGGTTTAGACCTTTTTAAACTTTTTAAAGTTTTTTTTTTTGAAAATCTTTATCATTTATTGGGATTAAACTGGTCCATGAGCAAAACTAAAGATGCCCGAGTTAGCTTCATTAGCAGTCTCCTTTCTTCAGATTACAAAAGAAATGACAGATAGGGCAGTTTGATTGACAGCTCTTGTAGCGTCACCTGCTTTCTGCATCTAACAGTTTCTTCTACAGTTCAAAGATAAAACTAATTATTGACAATGCTATCAATATTCGATACCACTAACAAACAACAGGCTGTTTAATGCTTAATATAGTAAATTTAATGAAAGCAGATCTTAATGAACTCTGAGAGGGTATGTGTCTATAATAAAGTGCACACCTATGCTGTTTGTTTGTTCCTATATTACCAAAGAGAGCAACATAATGTCATCCATATTCAACAGTGATGCAAATGAGCCAATAAGTGTTTATAATAAATTAATTATAATAATTAGATGTGAAACCACAGTACACAATCTCACTTGACAGAGATGCAAAGAGAGTTAAAGCAAAAACTAGGGTTACAGTAAGGGCAAAATGGAAGTAAACTGGGGTAAACCAACAAGGTTTTTAAAACAACAATTAAATTCACTTACATGAAGTATTTAGAAACAACAGTTTGAAACATGAAGTTATCAAAGGGGTTATTTACACTAGGTAATGAATACTTGGGTATGTACTTCCCACTTATACTTCTATGAAATAAAATTAATCTACTATTCCTTTGCTATATGAAAAAAATGTATATTTGAATATAACATTTTTGGGATGATAATGCTAATGACAGGCAGTAAAAGCTGGAGAGCTCTGTAAAGCGCTCTTTACCATAAAGCAAAATTAAAGATGAGCTTTTGCTTTATTCATGTGCCTCATGAAAGTTCCTCATCTATGACTGCATGTGGTTTGTGGGACTCCCAAACTTCTATACTTGTGTAGCTGCATTTAAGAGAAGCAGTAAAGTTTAAACATGGCCTGAACAACCAGATTCATTTACTCTCAGCAGAGCTGCATGAGATACTGGATTTCTATCTCATCTCATTTTGACTCTTGGTCGGCCTTTGCACATGGTCTTTCCATAATTAAAAAGCTAACCAATCAGTAAACACTTGAAGTGACCAAGTGTAAATACACCCAAAATCATAATTTTTGAGGAGGAACTATTTTTTCCAGGAAGATGAACTTCTGGTTATGCACACTGACATTTTTCTAGAGGATAGAGTATACTTCATGTAAACTTGAAAAAATGTGGAAGTACAGGTTTTACATTGTCATTACATTAAAGATTGGATATCTAACTTTTCACAGACAAGCTCAGTAAGTGATTATTTTACACCAGGCTTGTGTTAACCCATATAATTACATATATACATACTATTAATTATGTATTTCAAACTCGTGCATATTTTAATGTTAATTGTCTAGCACTGCATACTGCCTTTGTAAGTGCCTTACTTTAAACAAGATTCTTATAATTTCTGAATGAGCCACTTACGAAAGCCACTTGCAATTTAGAGTGGGTTGCACCAACAAAGCTTAGACAAACTCTGCACAATTTAATCCCACTCTTAGTTTTAAAAAATCATTTTGGAGGACTTATTTCAAAGGCAGGAAAATCCTGTTATGCGTTTAATGTAGGGCTGCCCCCTAACAGTCGACTAATCGTTAGTCGAATAGAACTTAGGAATAGGCTTAAGAAAAATAAAAGACTGCAAAGTCATGCAGTCTGTGATGGACAGATATGTAGTAATTATGAAATCAAAGACATCAAAAGTGTTAATTTTGAAAAGGTAATAGTTGACCCAAAAGGTGATGCACAAATTCCGCAGGCAAATGTTTGCTTAAAATCAATCAACTTCAAACATCATTTATTATTTAAAATGCGAGTAGCTTAACATTTGCCGCTTTACATGGCCGCTCACGCTAGATAAATGTGTGCTATCATTAAAAGCATATCAAAATCTGTCAATGTGTGGGAAATGGGGACATGATGGCCAAAATTACGCTATGCAAAGCCTGCCAGATCTGCTAAGATCTGTCACCTCATCCCTTCCAAGGTGCACCAACTTCACTGTGAGAAGGACACCGCCCTAAAAGCTTAACATGGCTTAATCCATTAAGACCAAATGACAAGATTCATAAGACACCTTTTTAATAAAGTGTACCATGTACAGAAATACAGAAGAGCCCAGAATATGAACAGAAAGTACTAAATAACATGTTAAGTGTTTCAGAATGTTCAGTGTTCTTTTCTCATAAGACTGTGAACATAGGAAAAAATAGAGATTAAATAATTTTAGTTAAATAATTGTCTATATTGATTATTTGTTCGTATTTGCTGTATATTTTATTCATTCGTTTTTATATAACGCATAGGCTATTTACTTTGTTTGCATTCTCACATTTATAATCATTACTTTTGCCAGTATCATGCAGATCGCTTTACGTTTGCACTTAATTTGTATTTTAAAGCTCATTATGGTTTAGTATTTCTCTGTAATGTAGAACAATGTTAGCATGCTTCATATAACACTCATTCTCATTCCTGAAACTTGAACCATTATTCAATACCACCTCTCCCAGTACACATTTATGCAATTAATATCGTAAATGCGACTATTCAACTAGAGGCTTAAATGTTGAACCAGTTGACTAAGAAAATCCTTGGTTGGGGCAGCCCTAGTTTTATGCCTCTTTTTAAAACAGGGTCTGAGTATGATAAAGTATTCAAAGAGACACTTCATAGACTGAAATAAATTCAAGGAGGTCAGGCAGATTTTTTTGCTTACTATCACTCATGTCACATGGAGAGGGCTATGATAAAATGGTGCTGATTCTAATTTGGTAAATTTTCCCACTTTGCAGTGTGTTTCTTACACTTATTCTGACACTACTGACAGTGTGTGAGCATCTATATTTAACAAGCACAGCTGAAATACAGAGAGATATACAGGCTAGTTTACCGGTCCAGTAGGTTGTAATGATGCAGCTGGCATACGAGGAGGCATCATTATCCCTGGCATCATTGGTGGCATCATGGCAGGCATCTAAGAAAAGAGTTTCATGAAAAATGCATGATAACTGCTCATTTCCTCCTGCAGAAGGAAAGTGGTGTGATATTTATACATGCTGTGAGCTGAGGGGTGATAAGCCTAATCCTGAGAATTATAATCAAACACCTTTATGGTCACGCCAGTCAGTTCATCACACACACACACAGGTGGTGCACCAGGACCAATAAGACAGAACCACCGCAATAATATCAATGTTCTTTTATCTACAGTTATTTATATATTTTTCAATAAAACAAAGATGCTTAGTAAGGTTTGCCTGTTTGTTTGTTTGCTTGCTTGCTTTTTAAGGCCATGGCAGCTTCTTTAGATGTTTTCACAGCGAGAAACATAAACTTTATCAGTTTAATATCAGTATCAGTTTATTTGCTAAAACTATATTTTAAAGCTGCAATCTGTAACTTTATTTGGGTAAAATGAACAAAAATCAGTTACTGGGAAAGTACACAAGAGATCAGTGTTCAAAGCTGTCTCTTATCTTACCTAGATTTGCAACTATAAGTTTATAATAATGTTTAATATTTAAGCTGCTAGGTGTAATTTTCCAGAAAATAAATGTTTGGAGCATTTGTAGTGTTTACTTGCAGCAGTTTAGAATTTAAACTTTACATCCACATTAAGAAAAAAATGGAACAACTGCCAGTAGTGCTTTCCGTTGATTTCAGCTCCTACCTGTCCCATTGGCGGTGCTCCCATTGGAGGCATCATAGGGGGCATTATTCCCGGGGGCATAGGGGTCATGCTGGGTGGCCTCTGGCCCATGGGTGGCATTCCCATTGGAGGGAAGTGAGGTGGGATTCCTGGTGGTCCCATCTTTGAAAAAGTGAACAAAATAAGCAGCTGCATACAGAAAGATGGCTTTACAGGAATGGCTTTCCAACACCAACTTACAAAGGGCGGGGAGATTCCTGAAGGTGGAACACCAGCATAAGATGGTGCTTGACTGGAGCCACTATTAGCATCAGTCGAAGACTGTTATGAACAAGAGAGTCCATTTCAGCAACTACAGCTCTGATGAAGACTGTGCACAGCCCTGATTTGTGAATGTGTGCTGCTCTTGTATGAATGTACTTTAAGCTAGTTAGTACTTGACAGTGAAGCTATCTAAATGCTTAATTAAATGTTAATGGTTGTATAACACTGATTCTTGAGACATAAGACTAGGGACGTGTTGCTCCAATATTTAGCATCAGAATCTGTCTGATACTGGCAAAAATTGGCAGATATTGCCTAAACCAAAAAAAAAAAAAAGATTTGATTCACTAGAACATAACTGCACTGAGTGAAAAGCTTTAAAAGGGAGATTTGTCAGGGAGCTGTACAGTTACGAAATGATCTGCTGTGTGTTGAATGAATTTATCACAGTATTACCTGTGTGTGTGCGTGTGCCAGATAGATGAAGCAGCATGTGCACTCCTCATTGGACACAGCGCACAATTACAAATGCACAGCAAATTATTTATGGGCAAAACCCCTTCAAGAAGCTTATTTTACTCTTGCATATATATCTTTGATTTGTTTTATCCACATTCTCTGTGTTATCCGTTAAGATCCTCACGCTTTACCTGCTGTTCTGAAGGAGACGTAGACTTTGGATTCAGTCAGCGCAGAAGTCTCTACGTAAGAACAAGCATGCCCATATAGCTTTAGCTGCTATTAGTTTCTTTTTTGAAAATAGTTTTAAATTTCCACTTTGATATTAATCAGAGATGATCACTAAAATGTTCATATCACAATTATAACATAACATTATTCACTAGCCCTAAAACTTTATCATCAGAATCTAACTGAAAACACACAGACATGTATGTTTGTGTGTGTAAATATTTTAAACAAACATTGTTATTATAATTTGTCAGTGGGAATATGTACATTTTTATCTCAACTATGTTTATAGTGTTAGAATTGTGTCAGGATAATCCCCTCCCACAAGAATTTGTTTGGGACTTTTAGATAATTTCACAGATTTTAGGTATTTCTTATTGGATTCTTATTGGAATTAGATGCCAGCAACACTTGAAAAACAAATTGTCTACCGCATTTGATACATGTGTACTTTTATTAACACTGTAAACTGTTAACACCAGAAGATGCCCTGTCTATCTCGTGATAAACGAATAGAATTAGCCAAAAATATTATTAATGAGCATACATAAGTTTAAGACAATTGAATCGGAGAATCAATCATCTATCAGTTTGACGTAGGATTTGATCATTTTCCGATCAATCAGGAGTTCCCACTTAAATAAAAGGAATCAATCAATTGTTATATCACTTTTTCAATATCACACAATCCAGTTCAATACAAGAGTCACACAGCCAGACATGCAATACACATTCAGATCTCTATTAGGCGAGTTTTAATGAAGAATACGGAGTAAATGTAAATTCTCATTCAATCACACATTAGCTTTAGCATTAGCATCACATTAGCTCACATGCTAACACGGTTTTATTTTATCCATAATACAACCATTATTCACTTCGGCTGCCTTTAACGCGAACAATACCATCTACCACAGTTGCTGTGTGTGAGTTGTAGATATTACACTGAGTAATTAACGTGTAAACGAGTAAACTGTGCGGTTTGTCAGACTCACCATGATGAGAGAACATTCAGCGGCCCAACGTGAGACAAAAACCTGCACTCTGATTGGCTGCTGCTCTAAAATATTCGGCGTTTGAAATTTTCGACACTAGGAAGAGTATTCTCATGAATATTTAAATATTCATGAGTTTCCTGTTTAGTGTTAAAGCATGCCCCGCTGCATCCTGTGCTGGACTTCCAACCACGCCCACATTCGTGTGTGACATCATAAGCCACGCCTGTGTCTATTACGTCACTTAGTGACACCCACCATCCCTTTTCCGCCCTGGAAACCCGATTTGTTGTACGCATGTGCAACATGGCGCTACTCCTTATGGAAATATGTCGAAGCAAATTACGACAGTTTTGGAGATATAAGTAAAATAGTTTTGTCTTTTGTTTCACTAATACACGTTTTCTTGGCAGAAATTAAATTTAGCCCCACTTGAATATAGTAATATATGTACTTGAATATAGGATATTGTTCTCCATAAGCTAAGCATAGGTTCTCATTTAGAAGACAGACCCAGGTCTTTACACATAAATATTTTTAATATTTGGCCTCTGTGCATGAGAAAGTCTAGTCTGCCCCTTCAAGAAATGCCTCTGCAAACTAGGAAATTTGGGAAGGGTGAACAAGTGTAATGCAGATACAAACAAACACAAGTACCACCATAAAGTGCCATCTGGTAATATGATGTTCCTTTTTGAGGGAATGCTGTGTTATATAATGACACTTTGGGGAACACCCCAGTGTCACTGCTTCTGAAGCGCATATGCAACTAGCTCCATCTTGATTGGTGTTACATTAATAATAACGTGGCGGTTGAACACGGTTTTTGTTCTTCAGCGAGTGTCGCATATGGTCTGTCCTGCTGGAATATTTCTATGATATGGCAAGCTAACAGTTTAGAAAGTGTGCTGCCCCTTCTCTGCTCTCCCCCTCTAGCTTCATCACTCAAGCTCAGGAATTGGAATCCAGTTTTGCAGCCTATTCCATCCTGGGCGAGAGCTCAATGTTGAGTTGTTGTCAGCATCGGTGCAGGGATCTGGGTGAGGTGCCAGCTCCATCCCTGCAGTACAAAGAGTTAGTGGAGGTTGTGACTCGTGCTGTAGCCATGGTCATGGAATAAGCCATTCTTTGCTAGAATATCTCTTACGCTTGCTTTTAAATGGCTTGCCTTTAGGACAGTAACCGGAACCTCTCCCTCCGACCTCAACTCACTCTTCCAGACATATGTCCCCTCCCGCCAGCTACGGTCAGTTAACGAGTGACATCTGATTGTTCCCCCACAATGAGGCACCAAATTAATCTGTAAAACTTTTACCTATTCTGTTCCTTTGTGGTGAAATGAAAACTCCCAGCCTCCACCTGATCTGCTGAGACCATCACAACCTTCAAAAAACAACTCAAAACACACCTGTTTCGCAGACACCTGACTAATCCCTAATGCTTTATCCTATCCTAACAAAAAAAAATTCTCCTTGTCTCTAGTTCAGCTTGTCTCTAGTAGCAGAATACAATATCCGCTTGTAGCTTTGTAGACTTGGCTTGTTGGCTCGCAAGGCAAAATATTCAATGCTCTCGTCCTTTGTAAGTCACTTTGGATTAAAGCATCTGCTAAATGACTGAATGTAAATGTAAACTAAAATTTACTAAATGTAAATATCTAGCCTTCATAGTTCAGCTACCCTTCTATCATTGAGATTTAAAGAGAATGGCTATGAGATGATGCCTAAAGCCGAGGACACATTAGCTGAGTATCTCTGTCCAGCTACAGCATTGTCCCTAAAGGCCCTGACATTGCCCACCAAGCCATGCTGCATCTTCCTTAGTGGGAAAAGGCATATATGGCAGAAGGTCAGGCGGGGGCCTGTCTTCACACCATGGCCCTCTTACAAGCTACCAAGGATCTTCATGAAGGGGAAGGTGTTGCCTTCATCAGGCCACGACCTAGCTTTCTGGGCCACCAAAGAAATGGCCCACTCCATCGACCGTTCTGTGGTGGCAATTGTGGCCACATAGAGACACCTCTGTTGAACCTCTCTGGCACTAGGAAGAAGGACAAGCCTTTCCTTTTTGATGCCCCACTTCCACCCTTTTGTCTCTTCGGTGACACAGTCTGCACTGTCATCAAGAGATTTCAGGAGGCGAAGAAGCAATCAGCCCCTCCTCAATGAGCTTAGGGGTTGAAAGCACTCTCGTCTGTTTTTAAAACGGTCAGGTTTGATTTTGTGACAATATGTCAAGCACTGAGGAAGGTTACAAACTAATTTACTAAGTTACTAATTGCAGCTATAACGTCACACTGCTGTGGCTAGGCAGGGAACAAAAATATAGAATCTAACTAGGCTAGAAGTAGGCAAGCAGATAATAGGAAGTTTAATAAAGAAGTCCAACATATTCCCACTGATCTGTTTAGCGGTCATCCCATCCCATCTTTCTATCATGTGGTCTGGATAATGTCTGGGTCCAGCTGACTACAGGACCTTGTGGAAATGAAAGACAGACAGACTTAGTGTGGAACCAGTACATCTGTTCTTATGGGAAGTGTCCCTTGTTCCGGTTTGCCTAATTAATGCAGCCTAACAATCCCTTAAGAGATTTGTGTAATAAATCCATAGGACTTTGTGTAGGCTAGATTAACAGGTGGGTCTTTAATCTAAATTTAAACTGACATAATGTATCGGCTTCCCATACAATACCGGGACGACTGTTCCAGAGTTTGGGTGCCAGATATGCAAAGGATCTCCCATCTGTGCTTGATTTTGAAACTCTGCGTATTATTAACTGGCCAAAATTTTCAGATCTCAGTGAACGTGCAGGACTGTAATAAGAGAGGAGCTCGCTCAGGTATTGACGAGCTAAACCATTTAGGGCCTTGTAAGCAATCAGCAGAATTTTGAATATTATACGATTCTTGATAGGCAGGCAATGCAGTGCTGACAGAACTTGGCTAATATGGTCATGCTTGTTCATTCTCCTAAAAACTCTGCCTGCTGCAGATTTTTTGGAGTTTGACTTAGAGAGCATGTGTCAGTTTTGGTGTATTTCTGAGATGGACTAATGTGGTTTTACAAATACTGGAAATGTGGGTGACGACAAATTGTTATCAAAAAGGACATCCTTTTCTTAGCTGATAAACCAGTCTTTATACAGCATCCATCAAGAGTTAGAAAGTTTTCTAGGTTGTTCCGTGTGGAAGATTTTGGTCCAATAATTAAAATTTATGTTTTGTCTAAATTTAGTAGTAGAAAGTTGCTAGTGTTCCAAATCTTGATACGAACTATACAGTGTGGGTGAAAAGTAACTAGGCTTAAAAATTGACTATAGAACTTGTAGTATCACTGGAGTAATGATGAAAACAGTGTCTAAATAGACGATAGTAAACAGGATTTCATAAGTCTGATAACCAGTTTGAAAGATTAATTAATAATACTATGCAGAGGATCTATAATTTTAGGAAGCATATCTTTCAACACCCTGATAGGTATAGGATCTAGCATACATGATGTTGATTTAGATGATTTCATCAGATTTCATTAGACTGTTCATCCCTCTCTATGGTGGAGAAAGTGGCTGGAGTTTTCCCTTGGTTAAATTATGGTGCACCATCTCATGTGATTGTGTTGCATGTTAATACGTTTTTCTCTGAGAGTATATATTTTGTTATTAAAGAAATTAAGTTGTATTAATATTGACTATATTATCAGAACTATCAGAAGCAGTTGATGCTGTATGGAATACCTCTAGTTTTGTTTGCTTTTAACTGTGCTCCATTTTCCAGGCTGCTTTTTTTAGGGTGTGGGTATACTTGTTATACCACTGTGTTGGGCTGCTGTTCTTAAGCACAGAGGAGCAGCTTTGTCTAAGGTGTAAGAAAAGAGGGAGTTAACGTTTTCCGCTGCACTATGAAGGTTTTCAAAGGTATCTGTTTGCTAAGGAATTGAGAATTGAGGTGGATTGTTGATAAAACAATCTTTAGTGGCAGAAGTTATCATTCTACTGTATCAGTAGCAAGAAGCTGATTTGACAACCATGGGTAAATGTATTAAACAGGACACAAGGTAATGATTTGAAATGTCTTCACTCTGCTGCAGAATATTAATATCATAAATTTTACACCATAGGTGTCAGGGTCCTGACAATAGGACAGTTGTAATAAATGTAAAAGGGGACTAATATTAAGTATTGTTCACAAATAAAGTATTCTCAAACAAAGTTTAATTATGAACAGATTCACTCAATGAATGTTAATAGATCTATCCATTCCCTGTGTAAGGGAAACAAATATTATTCCAAATGGGAAATAATTGAATAGAATCAATTGATGATTTGGGGAAATCTTAATCAGTGTAATACATTGATTTGACACACTTATAGAGCACGTAGCAAAGATCAACAGGATTAGGGTCTACAGATTATGAGCATGAACCACCACAACATCATGTGTGATACAAACAAGACTTTATTAACTACACTAAACACATACTACTCTAACGTACACAAACACACAACACACATACATTTTGGCACAGAAAGAGGTTAAAGAAAGGTAAAGATTAAACAGGTACATTTAAAGGTAGCAGATCAACAGCCTTAACAAACCATCAGTTTCCTAATTCCAACACATTTGAGTGAAAGGGCTAATGATAGTTAATCATAGTTTCAATGACTAAGACCAAGTATGATACTTCCATGTCTTGCCCATTAAAGGAAAGTGTCCTGATGCAGTTAGTTGGGGCTCCAGTTGATCTTTGCTGGATGCTATTGATGAGAGGGAGAAAACCAGTTTGATGCAGAGGTTTTTGATGAATAGAAAGACAAGGCTGCAGCCTGGCATAGGCTTAGAGGTCTGCTGAGAACTTCTTCTAGTTCAGCATTCTTATCCTGTTGAGAGTCTTTAAAGGACTGTAAAAGATGGCCAGTAAAAAGGCAAAACGACAAGACCGAGAGGGGCAAAGAGAAGAGAGAGGACGAAAGACCACTAGCGTCGTTGGACACTGGTCTTTTATACTGATGAGGATGTCAGACCCTGAAGAGTGTGATCCAATCAGAGGTCCTCTCAGAAGGAAAGTTAACTCTTTGTTTTCCAACATGCTGTTTTGTATATGGAATTTGATTGAATGTCAAGATGGAAATCATCAGAAGTTTTACAATTAATTTAAATATTAATATCAAACAAAGTTATTAAGATGTTATGAACACTGATGTTCAGGATGTGAAAAATGCAACGCATAGATACTAAACACAGGTACATGTGATCTTTGTTAACAGGGTGACTGGGAAACATTAATTTAAATGTGCATTTACCATTAGTATATATACAAACATAGAACATTAAAGACATATAGCATGGGAATTATTGGATATATGTGTTTATACATTTCTATTATACATTCTTAAGTGAATATGTTCACAAGTAAAAATGGTTTCATTGTGTGTTCTCAAAGGAAATTAGGTGAGAGTGAATCTCTCTAGATTCCTTTGGGTTGTATAACAGTCTTATCTATGCATTGCTATGGTCACTAGAGGCCTGGTTCTGCATCTGTGTGTTAGTTGCAGTTTGGGGGTAGTTTTTACAGGCACTCCAAGAGCATAGCTGATTTGTGGAGTGAGGTATATGTGGTTATAATAATGAAACATAACCAGTTATTATGTGTCTGATCTGTCTCAGACACTACACAATATTAAATCTAAGATATAATTATGACAATGAGTGGGTCCTGACACATGTTATGGAACCCTGAGAGTTTAAAAAGTCAGCACATTCCTCAAAAAAGACTGTGTGGTACCCTGGTGGCCTGTATACAGTAGCCAGTAGAAATTATAAACTCAATTTATCATTTACACCAGATGACATTAAAGTGAAGCCTGTAGCCCAAGGTTCCAACCTGGCCATAGATAGTACTGGAGGGCTCTCCCTAGCATCCTTCGAGCCCCTAATGTCAGCTTCACTCAGACGTATCACTCTAAAGATAACATTTCTGTTAGTGATCACATCCCTTAAGAGAGTAGGATGATTTGCAGGCCCTGTCAGTTGCCTCCTCCTGCTCGGAGTTTGCCCCAGGTAAGGTGTGAGTATTCCTTCACCCAAGGCCTGGGTATGTGCATAAGGTACCAACCAGTGTGGCTAGGTCTGCAGTGCTTCAGGCCTTTTACCCTGCAAGAGGCTACATTTGGTTTGTCCTGTTAGGAAACTTAAGCCCGTGTAGAGAAGACTTCTCTGACTTCTCTACACTTCTCAGAGAAGTGTGATCAGCTACTGGTATGTTTCAGGCTCTCTAAGAAGGGTTACCAAACAATCTAAGTAGATGAATTGATCAGTGGCTTATGAGGAGCAGGATCTGCCTCCGCCTCTCCACATTTGTACGTTCCACAAGGATTAAGACTTCCCCCAAAGCCTTACAGGAATACAGGAGTTTTGTGAGGCAGTCTTTAAAACCACCCCACTGTCTTCCCCAAAAAGAATGCATGAAACAAACACCTTTAGCAGTCCGAACTATATAAGCTAAATGAATATATTTTTCTTTCTATACCTTTCAGATCAGTTACCAACCTTTTCAGCGTGCCAGGTTACACTGATTTAGTTGTTTTTACAGATGTAAGTAACTATTGCAGGACCCATTAAAGTCATAACATTTTTAAATGTTAGCTTTGTTGCACAGTTTAGAACAGGATTTTAGAATTTAAGGGACAGTTCACCTAAAAATAGAAAAAAAAAATTACTTACCTTTACATTATTTCAAACATTTGACTTATATTGCACTAAACCTTTTTAGTTATTCCATCTCCTGGTTGTTGAGTGTATTGTACTTCCACAAACAAACAGAATCACAAATGAATCACATTGAGACAGAATCTGTCAAGCTGTGGTGCAACTTTTGGTGTTTTGCTCTGTAGGTCTAAACAGCTGAAATTTGGGCTCTGCATTGGCCCTGCTAGGTCTAAAGTTTTCTTTTTTTTTTACATTTATTAAATTTAAAAATAAAGCTTTAAAATGGACTTTAGAGTGTTGTCCAAATTGATAAAGTGTGACATCAGTAATATCACTGTGTACAATATGGTTTGCAGAAAAGCCTCAACATATTTTGTTAGATAGATATAATAGATAAGTTATAATATGTGCTTTACAGCAAGAATACTGTAAGTATTCTTACTATACTTAGTTCACTATCATAATTTTATTGTACTGCAAATAAGTGTTTTTTAATATACAAAAAACTACCGTAATTAGTTTTACTGTATAGTAAACCCTAATAAGTTGACTGAACTAATTTGATTAAACATATTCCCTAAATTAAATGGCGTAATGGAGTCTCCCAAAACTTTACCTAATTTGGCACTTGTGCACTAATGTACTTAAACTACTAAGTTCACATAATATGATGTTAATTTGATGTGTGTGTGTGTGTATTAAAAGGCTCAATTGTTTCCGTTATGGCCATTAAGGAAGAGCAGTGGGCATTCAGTCATTTTCTGCAAGCTGTGGGAATCGAACCTGTGACCTTTGGTTCTAATCATTAGGCCATAACTGCCCCAATGACATTGTAATCTTTTGTAAACTTGCATTTATTGAAAGGCCATTTTTTTCAGAAAAAATTGACAACTTGCACTTGACGATAGCACAGTAGATTAGAATTTTACAGTTCACAACACTTGAAATCTTAAGTTTGGATTTTAAAGGTGAATAAGTTAAATAAACTCAAATCTTTTAGTTATGGGACCAAAATGCAACACTTTAAGTAATGTTTAGTCACTGTAAAATACTTTACAATGTACAGTATTTTAAAATACTGCAAAAAACAAGTGCTGTAATTAATATTACAGTATAAATGTACTCTAAGTTATTATACAGCATGTTTTATCAGCTGTAGTTAATTTTAAATTTACTATGTTAGAAAATACAGAAGTTTGTTGTCTATTTGTTGCCAGTAAGTTACTGTTGAGTTTACATGAAATTTTTTACAGTATAGCTCAATCATTAATATTAGTTTACTATGATATAGGACGTCTTAGAGTGAATCAGGATGGAATTCTTCTATGCAGACTTTTGCATCAGGCAGGGGATGAAATCAATGCAGCCGCCCACAGTGCTTAGAAACAATAGTTTCTCTGACACATGCTCTATTTCTAACTCTCTGCAGGTAATCGGGGAACTCAGCCTGTCGCCTCAGCACCACAGTCATCCGTCACGCTGCTTTAATTGGCTGTTTGTTCTCAATTACCATAACATTTATTTTTTTGAGCCCAGAGGAGGGAGATGCAATTTAGAGACTGAAACATGTTAGATGCTGATAAAAGCCCAGCAGAGTTAGTTTTTAAAATAATTCACCTCTGAGCATTGGACATTTCATGTAAAGGGTTTAAATGCATACTGATTTTTGTGAATTGGATCTTGACCAACTTAATCATTCTTAACACCCCCAACACGTTTCACACTTTACATTAATTTTAAGACAATAATAAAATTATTATTTAGAAAATAATTGTAATAAATTAAGAGTATTTGTGGAGGTTTTTATTTCACAATAATTTTGTTCAAATTCACTGGCCCAATTTATGTGAACACAGTGAAGTTGACATGGAGGGTGACTTTTGGCATTTGAATAGCTCTTAGGCTAAGTTACATATTTTCAACATAATGGCAGAAGAGACATGACATAACACATAAATTGCAGTTTGGAACATTTTGCAGATTTTAATTCGCCTCTAGATGATTTAAGTGGGCAATTTTACCTGACTTCACATTGATGTTGACTGCATTCATCTAGCTTAACCATACATCACTGTTATTGCAAGTTTAAAATGTTTTTCCTTTAATTAATTGGTAATAAGAGTTTAGGGATATCAATCCTGGGGTAGTTTTAGATTACGCCTACTCCAGTATTGATCTGACAGACAGACCCAAGCTCCAGTTCAGCCTAAAAAACTGTCCATGCTCCGGTACAGTTGGGTGCTTATACTCATGTCATAGAACAATGTCTACAGCCATAGCCTGGTTCGCCCAAAAAGCACTAGCAATAATGTGATGGACTTCTTTTTTTAATTTTCACACTCTATTTACTGCTTATCTGCTTGGTTGCCTGTTTATTTTTTTCTGTGTAAAATTACACCTCAGTTGGACTCCATTGACTCGTCACATCAGCATACATTCCATCTTGTAACAGCTGTTTGCTGTTACAGCTGCAGCCAGTAACATTATGTCATTACCGCATCTCTGTTGAAACATTTCTCAGTTTTCCGTCAGTAACATTATGGCCCTACCCCATCTTTGTTGAAATATACTTCATTTATCTCATTATCTGATGTGTGTCAAAGTCAGACTGGTAGTTTTATATGCATATAAATGTATAAATTGTTAATCTGAACTTTTCTTTAAATCAACAAAGTTACAGACTTTAATGTGCAAGAGGAGAACTGGCCCTCCCTGCTAACCCTGATTTCTCACAAGGTTTTTCTACATTTATACATCACTGGAGTTTTGGTTCCTTGCCACTGTCACCCTGTTGGCTTGCTGCTGGGAGCAGTCCCTAGGAGACTGACATTAGCTTAGAACATTAGCTTAGGATAATGTTTTGTACATTTTGTTAATTATCATTGTTTTAATAATTTTCTTTCCTTTTTCATCAATCACTTCTGCTTTATTTCACTGTTAAATCATTCGATATTTTTCATTTGTACAGCTGCTTTGTAACAACAAGCCATTGTGAAAAGCACTATATAATCTTGAATTAAACTTGAATTGCACATCTTTCATTGACATTGATATCTTTCACCGTATTTATTTGTTAATTTAATATTTAATTTAATAAAATAATTTAATACTTGTTTTTATATTTACATCACATTATTTACATCAAGGTACATTTCTTTTCTGTTTGATCCTAAAGTAGATCATTAACATATCAAACAGCTTTCCCGACATTTCAAACAGTAGCCGTAACAGTTTTCTTGGAAGGAAAATAATGTGTCATAACACTTGGTGTTCACAGACATCACTGCGAGGCAGGGACACAGGGAACATTTAGGGGACAATTTTCATGTAATTGGGTATCATCAGTGGGTTCTGGAGATAATGCTGGCTTCAAAGCCATCGGAAAAAAGGCTGGGTGGGTGTAGAGCACCTGGCTGTCCTTCCTGAGGCTCACCACTGCTGTGTCTATGATGCCAGCTGCTCTGGACATCTGCAACACAAACCAGATCTAAGGCTCATTAGAACAGGGTCATACACACACAACACACCTTATTAACATGCTGACTGCTCCAGACGTCACCATTCAATTTAATTTATCAGACTCACATTCTTAGAAGTGAAGTGACTTATCTTCAGTAAGCAAGAGGACATAATATTTGTGTGTTTAGAAGTGGATGTTTCATCTACAGACAGTCTGTTACAATGATATCAGAGGTTTTTGTGAACAGACATTGTATATTGGGTGTTCACAAACCTGAATATGCATGCTTCGGGGAGATGTGCATGCCAAAATGCATTGTCCTAAACAAAATCACATTAACACATACAAATGCCCACACACAAAAGCACTGATGCGCTGCTTAATTTTTAAATGTGAAAAAATCCCTCACCTGAGCCTCCACATGCATAAATGTAATATATAACATATATATACCTATATCGAGTTTATGACATATATGACAACCCCATAGTAATATATATATATATATATATATATATATATATACTTTTTGCCATTAATTGTAATAATCCAGTGAGATTTTTGTATGCACAAGGAGACTGACAACAGCCAGTGCTACACAGAAAGATCTGATCTGACAGTCATCGAGTCTGTCTGTGATTTGTCGTTGGTAAACATGCACATAGCTTTTCAGCTTTTCAGGCAGCTTTGCAGGTAGCAGTCTCCTTGTGCATACAAAAGTCTCCCTGGATTATTACAATTAATGGCAAAAAGAATGTTTGGAAATGTAATCTTATAATTCCTACTGACACTAAAACAAAAGATATAAATAACTTGCTTAAAATTTTTGGGTATGAAAATACTAATATGCCTAAGACTTTTGCACAATACAGTATATACATACATATATTTTAAATACATATATGATGTTTTTTATACAGTATTGTATGTTATGGCCATATATGGTAAACATATATATTTCATTTATAAGCAGTTTTATTAAAATAGCATATAAACCTAACTATACTGTTAACTGTAAATCCTTTATAAAAAGTTACTTTACATGTAAATTATATGATAACAATATAATGAATCTAATGAAATTCATGGTTTGAATTTTTTTCTTGGACATAGTGTTGACATGAGTTTTAGATAAAAATCAGTCAATTTTTATTTAAAAAAATACTGATTTGACCTAAATTACCAAACTCGGTTTCTGTGCACGCACCAAAAGGAAATCTTAGCATGAAACCCGTAAGGAAAGGAGACCAGAGACCTTTTTTTAATGTCAATGGGGGAGAGGCTTCACTACAGTGAAGAAACTGCTTTTGTCAGGAAACAGCTTATCATTTAATGAATCTGATGATAAACTGCAGTGACATCATAGCTCTGCATTAGAGTTCTTAAATTTGTGCATGGATCTGTCTATTATTTGAAATCTAGACCCAGACCTGGTCGAGAGACACAGACTTACAGGCACTGTCACGGAAACACCAGGCTCCGCCCCCAGTCAGGATCGATGACATCCTAGTGTACTCCCAGAATGAGGCAGAATATTGCCACCACGTCTCAGAGGTCCTCTGACAACATTGATGACAACATCACAGCAGCCAGTGTTCTGACCCTGCTCTGTCGGGTTGTCCACCAAACCACACATACATACCCCGAAGTGAGAGGACACCCCTCATCCATGCAACGCACACCTCTCTGGGCACGGGTCATCCTAGGGTAGAACAGAACCCTCTCACTGCTAAAAGATCGCTTCTGGTGGCCTGGCATGGCAAAGGACACCAGAAGGTACGTGAGAGAATGCAGGAATGTGCAATGTCTAACTAAACTACTACCCCTTCCCATTCCTCGGCGTCCCTGGTCACACCTAGGAGTGGATTTCATTACGGACCTACCAACATCAGATGGAAACACCTGTATCCTTGTAGCAGTGGACAGATTCTCCAAAGCTTCTCGTCTGGTACCACTGAAAGGACTCCCAACTACTATGGAAACAGTGGAAGTTCTTTTCAATGAAGTATTTTGAAATTTTGGTATCCCCAAAGACATTGTCTCTGACAGAGGTCCCCAGTTCATCTCATGAGTCTGGAGATCGTTTTTCTCCCTCCTAGGTTTGACTGTCAACCTATCTTCTAGGTATCACCCCCAAAGCAAAGGCCAAACCGAAAGGAAGATCCAGGAGATATGTCTGTATCTTCGGTACCTTCTGCCATGCCCACCAGAACTCCTAGAACCGCAACATTGCCTGGGCTTGAGGAGGATTTTATTAACCAAAATGTAAAGGAATCATGTACACATTATTTTACCATTATAGTTCTACTCTACTGTGCAAGCAGGTCTCTTGTTAGTGTAAGGGGCCCAGGGGTCGAAGATAGTAACTACAGACCCCCATTAACTCATTTTGACGTGTGCATGAGAAGACTCCTATAAAGACCCTTCCCCAACCAGGCACAAACAGTTTTCTATAGAAAACTCGGCTGGATTGTTTCAGCAATAAAGTCTATCTTTTGGCATCAAAACCTGAGACTCAAGAGTGTTACTAAGAAGTGCGAAAAGGAAAACCACAACAATTGGCGACCATGAAGGGACACCAAAGAACGGTGGGGTGGACCATGGTGGGTGGATTCTGGTCAAACAACACAACAAATTGGCCAAAGGTAAGCAGTTTTTGCTTATATAGTTAGGTTGTGTTGTCTGCCAGAGTTGCTTGTTGTGAGACACTTTAAGTTCTTCTAAATTCATAGAACTAAATTGAACAAAATAAACATTTCTAAATAAAAGAAAAAAGGGGTTTTGATTCCAAAAGCACTAAATGCATGCATTGATCTGTGTCTTCTGTTGATTTGGTCTTGAGGAGAACAGTGAAGACAGATTTTTAATATTTCTATAAGTGTAGTTTAGATTAGATAATAGTAGATTGTTAAAGAGAAGTGCTAGTAAGGCATCAAATCCTGCAAGGGTTGCCTTTCATTGTGTTGAGGAAGTGTATCAATGAGTATTAAGTTGTGTGTTTAAATTGTATTTGATTTGTTTTGTGTAAGAGCTGTGTATAGTCTATGTATGGTCTGAGCAAACAAGACTGAAGTGTGACTGTGAATAACAGTGAGCGGTGAATGCTACCCCTTCTGTGTCACATGGAAGGAGCGTAATTGTCTCACTTGAGAAGAGTGTATGAGCCCTGTAAATAAAGAGATCCAGCATAATTATATGAGCCCTGTAAATAAAGGGACATAGTATGAGCGTATGAGCCCTGCAAATAAAGGGACACAAATGAATGTATACATGAGCCCCATTCAAATAAAGGGACTGGTATGAATGCTGAGTATTACTTAAAAATTCTTACCTGTATGGATTATTGTGACTGAAAGACTATTATTATAATTAAGTGTATATCTATTTATAAAACTTGAATACTAGTCTAAATGATGGGTTGGGAAACATGATGTATAAAACTTAACATTGAGGGAAAAGTGGCTAATATTGCTGTTTGGTATTAGTTGGAAGAAAAACGTAAGCACTCTGCGAACCAGCAGTGAACTGATTACTAGGTATAAAGGAAAAAACTGATAATTTTATAAAAGTTTGAGTGGAAACAATTGAAAGGTAAAGGTTTGCAGTATTGAAAAAATTATGGCAACAACTCCTGTAGAACTTTTGGGAGTAAAGTATCCCCTGTGTAAAGAACTTATAGATAAGCTCTCTAAAAAATGGCAGAAGAGAACAAAACACATGATGACAAAATGGACTAAAGAGGGAACATTTGATGTAGCATTGTGTGAGGAGATGGAAACATGGGTAAAAAATGACAAAACTAAAGATATGGGTCAGAAGCAGAAAAAAAGAGAAGAAAAAAGAAAAAGAGAACAAGAAGTGTTAACAATATTTAAAAAAAGGAAAATTAATGAAAACATAAAACAGGCTAGAAAAATTCTGAAGGAGGCAGACAGAGAGCTAAAGAAAAAGGAGGACGAGTTTGCAGATCCTCCTCCTTATGTGACCTCTGAAGGTCAATTTCCATTACTCAAAGGAGTGGTAGAAGTTACTGGAGAGACGCAGATGGAAGGAAATGTGGAGATAAGAGATGAAAAACAAAGAAGGCCTAAAAGACTAAAGTAAGACTAAAAAGCAGGCAGGATAAGAGTGAAAAGAAAGGCCTGGAATTTAGAGGAACTTAGAGGAAAAGGAATTTAGACTGTTATAAACAAGTACAGACAGCTTTGGAGAAAATAAAAACACAGTTTAAACAAAACAGACAGGATGGGTAGAAGAGGAAATTGAAGTAGAAGCAAGGGTATTTGAGGAAGAGTTAGATAGAATATTGAGGAGGCAGGAAAGCTTATGGCTGAAACAGATAATGTCAGGTCTGCGGTGTGTACGCCCCGGGTTTTCTGTTAGTCCTCGTCTCTCTTGTGCCCGTGTTGTCATTTTCTGTTGGAAGCACGCGGCATTGTTTAACAGCTCACCACATGCTCCAGCGTCCGCGTGTCCCCACCCTCCTTGTTTCCTTGTTTGTCATTATTCACCGCAACTGTTCCTGTTAATTTCCCTCCGTTTATTTACCCCTCTCGTGTTACGTCCATTGTCAGATCGTCTCGGTAGATACCGCTACCTGACCTTGTCTTGTCTAGTCCTGTTAGAGACTCAAGCCTTGTCCGCTGTCTTTTCCTGTTTGTCTCCCCCTTCCTCTTTTGCAGATCGCCGCTCTGGTTCTTCACAATCTCTCTCTCCCTCCCCGGATTCCGCAGTGCCTCTCCTGCTCCCCTCTGTCCGATCGCCTGCTTCTCCGCCCATCTGCCGCTCAGCCGCCCTCCTGCTCACCCTCCTGGTTCCCGCTGCCCTCCTCTCTGCCCTCTGCCTGCGCCAGAGCCATCCTGCACCTGTTTTCTCTGTTATTCTGACTGTGAAATTCTCTGTCTAAATAAACACTGTAAACCGCTACTGGATCTCTGTTGTGTTCCTGACGGATAAACTGTTGAGAAGAAGAAGAAGGTGAAAAGGAGTCCTCGTCTGATGAAGACGAGGCTTAGACCATTGGCAAAACAATTCCCTATTTTAATTAAAGGAGCGCAGGGTCTTAAGATACCTGGCATGCACGAGGGGGCTGGGAAATGGATTACAGTATTTGAAGAAGAAACTATGGGCAAGCTTTTAGCTGTGTGTGACATCAAAGCACTCCTAGCAAAAATTATAAGAGGTGCGAAGATGGAAGAAATCCTTCAAGCATCTGGCTTAGAGAGAGCTGTAGACTCACATTACATGGACGGTACTACTTTTAATGTTTACCACCCTGCCGTATGGCAAGCACTATGTGCTGAATATCCAACCAAAGTAAACCCTAAAGCATTGAAGGGCGAGCAGTTGGGGGAAACTTAAAACCCAGTCACATCTGTTCAGAGACAATTGAAAAGATGGAAGCAAGAGACTGAAGGGCATCCAGAAGGAGACCCTCTAATAGCTATATTGTTCAGAAACGCTGTAATAGAAGCCATGCCACAAGCTGTAAAGAGTAAGTTAGAAGATGTAGTCGGTCTGAACTCCAAGCCACACAAACAGTTTTGTGACCATGTGTCTCATGCAGTGAAACTGTACAGAAAGAATGAAAACTAGAAAACTAACTCTATTACAGCTTGAAGAACTAACAGTCAAACATAAGATTCAAGCAGTCATAAAGAAAGAAGAGTCTAACCAAATGACAGTAATGGTGTCTGTAAATGCTTCACAACCAACTGTCCATACAACTCCTGCAGCAATCCCTGCAACCGTAAATCTACACCTACCCCCATAGTCAATGTTTATGAAACAACACGGGCCTCTTGGGTGGAAAAGAAAAACTCAAGCATGGAGACAGAGAGGGAGAGGCAAAGCTATAAATTTTCCTCCAGGAGTGTGCTGGGAGTGGACAGCCGGACATAACAGAAGAGACTGCCCTATCAATCCATGGCCACAGGTGCTTGGGGTCAGGCACCGTTTCGTGGTTCTGTGAACCCCTGGGGAGGCCAAACAGGGAGCAGCCATGAAAATAACAGAAATTGAGTTCATAAAGAGATGGTTCGATGTAAATGATTCTATTCCACATATATTTTTATATGTAGGAAAAAATTGGGAAACAAAGGATCTAGGACCAATGATGAAAAAAGCTGCACAAAGCAAATGGGAGCCTACAACAAATCCATTGATTTTTCATTCTGCTAACAAGAATTACATAAAACTTTTGTTTGGTACGTCTTTGCTAGGTATTCCTCAGGAGGTAGTCATTAACCAGAAGCAACGAGTACAAATGATGTCAACACCAGAATTAGAAAGTATGATCTCTGAACTTTTACAGGAAGTTGAACAACAAGTGCCAGCTGAGCTATGGTCTCAGCATGAGACTGATGTAGAGTTGGTAAAGTCAGCATGCCCAATACAAGTGCAACTTAAACCAAATGCACGCCTACCCTGAAAAAGGCTATATCCTTTAAGCCCAGAGGCTGAATTAGGTATAAGGGATACAATTGAAAGACTAAAAGCTGAAGTGTTAATAGAAACCAACAGTTATTGCAACACTCCCATTTATCCTATACTTTAAACAAACAAAGCTAAATGGCGTCTTGTCCATGATTTGAGAGCAGTCAATGATATAGTGGAGGATTGGCCAGCTGATGTTCCTAACCCACACACGCTGTTGGCAAATGTCCCTCCTGATGCCAAATACTTTACAGTAATTGATCTTTGTTCTGCATTTTTCAGCATCCCAGTGGCAGAGGAAAGTAGACACCTGTTTGCGTTTACCTACCACAGGCATTCACCCCATATATTTAATCAGGTTCTTAAAGCTGATTTAGAAAACCTCATGCTAGATAGCACACTGCTGCAATACATGTATGCTTTAATGATTTGTTCAACATCACTGAAACAGTGTCATAGAGATTCTATTAAAGTGCTTACAAAATCAGCCCAAGAAGGTCACAAAGTATCTAAAACCAAACTGCAATATTGCCTGCCACAGGTTGAATATTTAGCACACTTAGAAGGCATAAGTAAAGCACCATTGCCACAAACAGCAGACCGGACGATGACCTTTTTTAGGAATGACTGGCTTCAGTATTGATTGGATAGAAGATTATGCTATAAAAACAGCTCCAATGAGAGAACTTGAAACACCGCATTAAATGCTTACTGGTCGACCTATGCCTGTACCATGCAGCAGAGACCTATACAAAGGGCCCCTATTAGAACAATTACAAATGGAATTAAGATCATACATGAAAAAACTAACTGCTAAGAAAGGAGCCATGTGAGGAGACAGAGACCGTCTGTCCAATAGCCCCAGGGGATCAAGTCTATTTAAGGGTATTCAGGAGGAAATGGAATGAACCGAGAAGGGAAGGACCATATAAAGTGACAGCAGCTACTCCAAAGGCAGTCCAAGTGGAAGGAAGCAACACCTGGTATCATCTGAACCACTGCACAAGGGTTCCTAAAGAGAAAACAACAACAGGAGAAAACAGACTGGAAACAAGCAAGCAAGAAAGTCTGACAGTGGAAAAAAAGAAGTGGAAAGTGTGGCAGAAGATGTTGAACCAAACAATGAAAATAATAACACTCATAATATGCCTGATCATCATATGCTTGTCACAAGTTCAAGCTACAGTCAACATCACAACTCCAGATCCCATAACTCAGACTCACACTTCTTTACCATTAACTTTTCAACCCTTAAAGAGACCCAGTAACTACATCCTGAATACAGTTGAACTGGGATTGTATGAAAAACAATGTAGGAGCATCGAGAAGGAGTATGGCATGGATGAAGCCGATATCAACTTAAATGTTTTATGAGAAACAGCCCTGAGTAATCAATGTTTTGAATGGGCTACCTTAACAACAACAGAGCTGAAAAAGAAAAATTGCCTATTCTGTACTAAAACCCCAATGAGCCAAGTAATAGTAGTACTGAATCCATTCAGTTATGAACATTGTGCTGAATTCAACAGAGACTTTTGTAATTTGGAAAAAGACACCAGACCTTTTTGTCCAGCTGAATGTTTAGGCTTCCTAAGTAATGCTAAACAAAAGCTGCTCTTTCAGCATATACCACGATTGAGAGCTAAGTGTACAAGCTTTGATATAAATAAAAGTACAAAATGACCTGGTAGAAATTCCACTATGGTATACCATAGACTATAGTAAAGAGTATGAGTGCTTCGTCAAACCCGCAGGGGTCATAAATGTAGGACACTTTAAAGGAAAATGCAGTGTCATTTGTAATTTAGATACAATGACATTTTGAAATGTTGATGATTCTATGGACTTCCCACCACTGCAAGCATCAGGAATGAGAAAAGAAGAGGAAATAAGGCCAGCTGATACTTGTAAAAATGAAACTATATCATTACCTGCAACAGACATGTATAAGGATCAAACAATAGCTTTAGCAGACTTTTTTTTGATTTGTGGGAAAAGAAAACTTATACCTTCCTTACCCCTGGGATGGAGAGGAAAATGTACTAGAGTATGACTGATACAAGAAATCCATATAATAGAATGGGATTCCAAATCCTCATTGGGAAAAAATAACACAATTAATCACAGAGTTAAGAGTTATATGCCAGACCCTAAAGTATACATAGATTCAATAGGTCAACCCAATAGGACTTGCTTTGTAAAACTGTATTGAATTTGCAACTGGCAGATGAGACTTCAAGTTCCTCCGATGAAGATTAAGAATGAATTATAAACAAATGTATCTGTAATCTAAACCTTGATATTGTCTTTTAGTTTGTTTTCATATTATGCATATTCTATTTTTGTCTTTGTATTAATTCTTATTTACCCTTATCCACTCTTTTTTATTGTTTACATTTACTCTCCTTTTATTTTATTGTTATATATTCTACACAACTGTGACAACCACAGGTAGGGCTGAAACAAATGCACGCCCATGCTTATAACACTGTTCTATTTTAAATGAGGATTAGAGAGAGAGGATCTTTTACTCCTTTCTAGTCAAGAGTGAGAGAAGTTTGGTCCTGCTCTCTTCCAAAGTGCTGTTGCATGAATCCGTCATTATTAACAAAACTGCGTAACTTGACTTAGTCACTAGATAGCTTAACAAAAGAGACTGAATTATGAAAGTGCACTTTGGGAAAAAGCGATGAAAGTGAGACGTGAATGTCTCAAAGGGGGAACATGAGGAAGATTTTATTAACCAAAATGTAAAGGAATCCTGTACACATTATTTTACCCAGGGGTGGAACACAGTAACTACAGACCCTACAGTAACTACAGTAACTACAGATTAACTCATTTTGATGTGTGCGTGAGAAAACTTCTATAAAGACCCTTCCCACAAACAGTTCTCTATAGAAAACTCAGCTTGATTGTTTCAGCAATAAAGTCTATCTTTTGGCATCAAAACCTGAGACTCAAGAGTGTTACTAAGAAGTGCGAAAAGGAAAACCACAACAGGAGTACGCACAAAACTCCCTTCACCAACCCACCACAGATCTCACTCCCTTCCAGTGTGTACTTCAGTGGAACCCTCAGATGTCCCATCTGTTACTCATTGGTTCCAGGAGAGTGACAGAGTGTATGGGACTCAGCACACTAACACCTTCAGCGAGCTATCAGACCTCACCAACATCATGCGGCTGTCCGGAGAGGCCCTACACCAATTTTTCAATCAGGACAGAAGGTTTGGCTCTCCACCAGGGACATCCGCTTAAGACTCCCATGTAAAAAGCTGAGTCCCAGGTTCATTGGTCCCTTCCCAACCTGGTCACCTACGAACTCAAACTCCCATCACAGTGCCGCATCCACCCCACATTCCATGTTTCACTTTTAAAACCCTATCACTCACCTGTCTCTCCAGTCAACGACCCCCCTCCCTTTGGTATTGAAAGATTGAACGGTCTACTCGGTGAAGGAGATCCTGGGCTCCCGGCGTCATGGGGCAAATTAGAATACCTGGTCGACTGGGAAGGGTATGGACCCGAAGATAGATCCTGGGTCCCCAAAGACGACATACTTAATTCCAATCTGCTGGCAGAATTCCATGCCCCTCATCCCCAAGCTCCAGCCCCCAGAGGTCGAGGATGTCCCCCATGATGTATTTCGGGTATTTCGGCCCTCAGGAGTGAGCCATGGAGAGGGGGGTTCTGTTACGGAAACACCAGGCTCCACCCCCAGTCAACGATTTCACTCACCAGAATACTAATCACATTCACTTGTTTATCATTTCCCAATCACCACCTGCACTATAAGAGCACACACTTCCCTCAGGAACATTGTCTGGTCTCCAGTTGGAAAAGGACTCATTGCCATGCAAGATACTTACCTGATACAGATTTCCATTGTTTTCCCCGTCATCTCCTCCTTCTACCACGATCTTGTAAAGACATCATCTACGTTACAGATCTGTCTCCATTTACTCAACAGCTATTATACTATTGATACTCACCTGTTTCACTTGCCTTTGTTAACATCTTAATAAACCGCATGTTTGGTACTTACCCATCTGTGTTCCTGAGTCTGCAATTGAGCAAATTGGTTTTTGTGAAGGGCCCATGAACCAAGCCACATACAAGGTTGTCCTGGAAGAAACTTGCTTCTCAATTGAAAACCTTTGGAATGTGATCAAGAGGAAGATGGATGGTCACAAGACATCAAACAAAGCCGAGCTGTTTGAATTTTTGCACCAGGAGAGCATGAAGTCACCCAACAGCAATGTGAAAGACTGATGGAGACCATACACTGACGCATGAAAGCTGTGATTAAAAACCAGGGTTATTCCACCAAATACCAATTTTTGAACTTTTAAAGTTAAAAGTTAAAACATTTTGTGTTGTGTTGTTTAAAAATTAGTATGAACTTGTTTTCTTTGCATTATCCGAGGCCTGGAAACACTACATATTTTTTGATGTTTTGACCAGAGCAAATTGTCTGCAAATAAATGCTCTAGATGACAATATATTTATTTAGAATTTGGGAGTTGACAGTAGTTTATAGAATAAAATAAAAATTTTAATTTTATTTAAACATACCTATAAAGAGTAAAACTAGAGAAACTGATAATTTTGCAGTGGTCTCTTAATTCTTTCAAGAGCTATACATACATAAACATATTTGTATGGTGTGGACCTGTTAATATTGTCACAGAAGCACCAGGCTCTGCCCCCAGGCAGTGATCCCACTCACCGGAATACTGATCACGCTCACCTGTTCACCATCACTCAATCACCACCTGCACTATATAAGCACACATTTCTCTCTGGCACATTGTCTGGTCTCCATTTGAATAAGGACTCATTCCTATTTACCTACTTACCTGCTATTGATTCCCGTTGTCTCTGTTGTTTCCCCTGTGTTCTCCAGCGTCTGTGTGTACATCCAGTTACTCTGCTCCATGTTCCATCATCATCATCATCTGTTTACCGCAACTCTGGTAAAGACATCAGCGAAGTTAAAGATTCACAGGCAGAATCGTTGTGGCAGCAGAATGGACCGGTCACTCAATCCCTCACCTCCTTTATCTCTCACTTCCGTGAAGTTTTCTGATGTCCAGTAGGAGATGCTTCAATTGTTGAGAAATGATACCATCTCAAACAAGGAAAGAAAACAATACAAGACTATACTCCTCATTTCTGAACACTAGCTGCCTCCAGCGGATGGAACGAGCACTCCCTGTTATCTACCTATCATCAGGGATTGGACCCTTCTTTGTGGCTGCATCTATCCTCCTATGACGACAACATTGGTCTAGAGCACTTTATCCAACGCTCAATATGGGTAGCAAATTGTATACAAGGCTGCCAAAACCTGTCATTCTCCATCTGCCAGGCAGTTTCCCAGTTTCTGAGCCCATGCAGATTGATAACACCAGGCTGTCCTCGGCCGAACGTCAATATCGGCTGACCCAGAGACTCTGTTTATACTGTGAACAACAGGGACATGTTCTACAGACATCCGTTCCTAAGTTTTTACAACTTTTACCGTTTCGTCCACAATTATAGTTTTATAGCAGCTGTACTTTCCCAGCAGTAGGGGACTGCTCCTCAACTCCATCCATGTGCCTTTTCTAAAAAAAGAAAAAACTCTCCCTGGTGGGAGAAGAACTACAACATCGGTAACAGAGCTCCTCGCCATCAAGCTTTCTCTGGATGAGTGGAGGCACTGGCTAGAAGGAGCTCACTATTCATTTGTAGTTCTCACTGATCATCGCAACTTGGAATATCTAAGAGAAACCAAAATACTCAATCCCGACAAGCCAGATGGGCCAAAAATACCAGAGCAGATGCCCTTACTAGACATCATCATCATCATCTGCTTACCACACTCGGGTAAAGACATCAGCGAAGTTAAAGATTCATTCCCAGTTACTCAAGGACATTTTTACTATTACTAAATACTTGCCTCTATTGTGTTCAATAAATCATCTGTTTGGTATCTAACCATCTGTGTTCTGGAATCTGATTCCGTTACAAATATAGGGAATTGTTCCAATTTCTAATAGTTTTAATTACATGACTGGGGCATATATCCATATCCATATATATATGGATATACATATATCCAATAGCATATATAAAATGCATGTACATATCTAACATTTGCTTATGGGTCTGACTGTAAAGAGAATTTCTCAGTTTAAGAAGAAACGCATTAGCTCATCAGACCCCTCTTTAGAAAACAGAGCATGCACAGGATTCCTTTTTCTACCATAATTTGGAATCAATATATCTAATGGAAATTTTCCTAAATGATTCCAAAACCTACTGTTAAAAACAAGGTGCTTATGTCTTTTTGCCCTTTTTTTAAAGGTATGTAGATGTCGCCATATTTGTTCCCTGTACAGGTGAAGCACAGCTAGAACATGTCTAAATGTCTTTCATATGCGATACTTTCAGCTCATTCAAACCCAACACAAAGAACCTGATTACTGAGAGAGTGAGAGATAGACTCCCTACTTCTACCTCTCTAAAGATGCCTGATTTCATGAATATCAATCAGTTAATCCCATCTCTCTCTCCGTTTCTCACAGTCTTTTTCCATGATACAATAAAGATTGTAGTATTCTAGTAGTTTTAATATTTGTTTTCTAAGGCAGGTATCATTGTTTTTGTTACAATAGTTGGGGATTTGAATAAACCTCTAACCCAAGTATTAAACTTTAGTGTACAATTAGTGTGCAAAAGTGAAGTGTACAACTACTTTTTTCTCTTATTGTTACTTGGTGAACAATAAAAAAAGTAAAAAAATCTGGTAAATATAACTTGAGGGAAAATAGAGACATGGTGGTAGACTTTTTAATTTGCTAGCAAACAACCATTTGTCAGCCACACACAATATCCCAGAAAGCATATAACAGCATGTTAAAGACTCTGAACACCTAGCCAGACCATACAACAATGTATAGACAACACCCACAGCCCACAACACCCTTTACACAGGTATGCACCATAGAAGATCTTGTTTATTCATTTATTTATTATAGACAAGCCATTTTGGACCTGTTTTGTTTACTTTTGTAAGTAATATGTAAACTACTAAAACATGTCGAAGTGACAAATATTCGCATGATAAAACAGAGATAACAAAAATGTGAAATGTAGACTTAAATTATATTTATGTTTGTTCTTCCAAAACAAACAAGTAATTTCACTGTACTTCAACATCTATAATGTTTTTTTCTTTTTCATTTGGACAATAAAATGCTGCAGAAGATACCACAAATGTGTCTGTAGGTCAAATGGTGTAGGAACTGCAAACATTTACATTTATGTATTTGGCAGATGATTTTTATTCAAAGCAACTTACAGTGCATTCAAGCTATATGATTGACCAGCATGTGTTCCTTGGGTATCAAGCCCACAAGTTTATGTGCTGCTAACACAATACTCTACCAGATGAGCTATAGGAACACAAATTTAAAGAACAGGTTAAAGACCTGTACCTTTCTCATAATCAAAATATTGTGGATATTAGAGTTACCGTAATTAAGGAAGTCATAGTGTAAAAGAGAGATCATATAAATGAAATACTTGGGTTTCTTGGGAGCTGAATGGCATAAATTAATGAGCTATTCAAAAAACAAACTAAAGTTTAAAGCAAGGATTAACTGCAACTAGATTTTTATGTTTGCTTAAGAAAATATGAAAACTTGCCTGCTCTGTAGATATGGACTGGGACCTTCTATCAACATAAGTGTACTTTTACTTGAATGACTTTAAGTGATTATCCTTATGATTTTCACCTAGAAGATAATAAAACACTGGGAAAATAATACTGCATTAAGTAAAAAAAAAGCAAATGTAAGTAAAAAAAATACAAAAGTAAAACCCCAGGCTCAGCAGTTTAAAATAATGTCCAATTAAACATACATATTAATCTAAATAGGTACATTCTATAGACTTATTAATTTTAGACACAATTAGGTATAAAAACTATAACGTACAGTAAAACCCTGTCCCGCAGGGTTTGGGTTTTTTCAAATGGATGTCCACAAAAGAAGGCTTCTATGGAGTTAAAATTGTGCCAAATGACACATTTACCAATTTGGAAGCGATGTGCATCAGGTTTTATTCAATTATTATTATTCATTCAATTAAAAATCTTTTAAAAGAAAATAAGCACAATCCTAGATATTTATTTGACACAGTGGCTAAATTAACCAAAGAAAAAGCATAATCTGCTTCTGACAATTGTCAATATCATAGTGAAGATTTTATTATTTTTTTAAATTTATAAATTCCAGTCAGGATTCAGACCATATCATAGTACAGAGACTGCTCTCATCAGAGTAACAAATGATCTGCTCTTGTCGGCCAATCGTGGCTGCATCTCTCTTCTAGTGTTACTCAACCTTAGCGCAGCCTTTGACACTATTGACCATTGCATTCTACTAAATAAACTTAAAAATTACGTTGGCATAAATGGAACTGCACTGGCATGATTAACATCATATTTATCTGACCGATTTCGGTTTGTTGCTTTGAGTGAAATGGTGTCATACCAATCACATGTTCAGTATGGAGAACCGCAGGGCTTAGTGCTTGGGCCTCTACTTTTCACCCTGCACATGCTACCTCTAGGAGCTATTATTAAAAGACATAGAGTTAGTTTCCATAGTTATTCTGATGATACTCAGCTGTACATTTCTCCTAGGCCTAACGACACGCATAAATTCACCAAATTAACATAGCACAGTCGATATCAAAACTTTAAATGACTAGCAACTTTCTACTAAATTTAGACAAAACAAAAGATTTACTTATTGAACCAAAATCTTCCACACAGAACAACCTAGAACACTGTCTCACTCTTGATGGATCCTCTATAAAGTCTGCTTTATTAGCCAAGAATCTGGATCATTTCTGATAGCAATTTGGCCTTTGAAAACCACATTTTTTAATCTCAAAAATATACCAAAACTATGACACATGCTCTATAAGTCAGACTCCGAAAAATTAATTGCATTTATGACATCAAGGCTTGATTATTGCTATGTTCTACTTGGTGGCTGCCCCGCAGGAATAATACAAAAACTCCAGCTGGTTCAGAATGCAGCAGCCAGAGTTCTGACTATATGACCATAAGTATGACCATATTACCCCAGTTTTGTCCATACTGCACTGGCTGCCTATGAAGCATTGTATAAACCTCAAACTTTAGGTGAATACCTACAAAGTCCTGAATGGTTTAGCTCCTCAATACCTAAGCAAGCTCATCTCTTATTACAGTACTTCACGATCATTGCAATCTGAAAATTCTGGTCATTTGATAATACACAGAATTTCAAAATCAAGCACTGGTGGTAGATCCTATTCAGATTTAGTGCCCAAACTCTGGCACAGTCTTCCCAGTACTGTCTGGGAGGCAGATACATTATGTCAGTTAAATCTAGATTACAGACCCACCTCTTTAATCTAGCCTACACAATTTTATGGTTTTATAACTCAAATCTGTTAATGGATTATTAGGATTATTAGTAAACTTACCATTATATACATACCTACTTCCAGCCTAGTTAGTTTCTATATTTTGTTCCCTGCTTAGTCACAGCAGTGTGCTGTTATAGCTGTAATTAGTAATATTATGCTTCTGTCACTATTTCTGTTGGTAATATTTCTCAGTGCCTGACATATTGTCAGATATAATTACACCCGACAGTTTCTTATCAATAAATAATTATAAATCATTATAATAAATGCTTCATTTTTATTTAAGAAAGTTACAAATTGCAGCTTTAACATGCCAGAAAAGAACTGACCCTCCCAGGTGAGCCTGGTTTCTCCCAAGGTTTTTCTTCATCTATACACCATTGGAGTTTTGATTCCCTTTCAGTCAGTCACGTTCGACATTATGTCAACGCACTGATGTATGGGGACGTAACATCTCCGTTCCCTCGTTCAGGGAATGATTGTCTGTCCCTGTCTCCCCGCGTCTTTACCAAGATCGTGGAGGCCACCCTTGCCCCGTTTCAGGAAGTGGGCATTCCCATCCTCAACTACATCAACAACTGGCTTATTTTGGCCCACTCTCGAGAGCAGTGGTGCGAACACAGGGACCTGGTGCTTCGGCACCTCAGCAGGCTCCTGGGGCATATGGCATCCATAGCACACCGCTCGGCCTGATGCATATGAGACCACTGCAGCACTGGCTACATGGCCGAGTCCCATGGTGGGCATGGCACCACGGCACACACCGTGTGATTGTCACACATTGGCTTTTCTGGGGTGCCCTTAGAACAAGTGTCCAGGCACGTTGTTGTGACAACAGATGCCTCCAAGACAGGCTGGGGTGCTGTGTGCAACGGGAAGGTGGCCTCGGGCTCCTGGACAGGATCTCGATGCCTGTGGCACATCAATTGCCTCGAGTTGTTGGCAGTGCTTTGGGCCCTGTGCTGGGTTCTTCCATTGCTGCAGGGCATGCATGTGCTAGTCTGCATGGACAGCACTGCGACTGTGGCGTACATCAACCGCCAAGGCGGTTTATGCTCACATTGCATGTCTCAACTCGCCTGCCATCAGCGGTGACTCAGTTCACTTTGCGCTACCCACATTCCCGGGGCAAGCTCAACCGTGGCAGATGTACTCTCACAGCAGCTTCCAAGCCCAGGAGAGTGGAGACTCCATCCCCAGGCAGTCCAGCTGATCTGGAGTCAATTGTCTTCCATTCTCCTTCATTATATAGTCTTCAGGTATTTTTATTGTATATAGTTTATGTATGTATGCATTTTACCTGTGTTACTTTTATGGTACTATTGCAAACCCTTATACTTGTCCTATAAGATGTTCTCTTTTTATATTCCATCTTCATGTAAGCTGGAATGGCATATCTTGCTCAATGATTTTGTAGTTTTATCTGTTCAGTCAACCCTTTATTTATAAACCTACTGTAAACCTAGTATGCCTAATTAGTCCTATTACAATACATTTCACACATTATTTGCAATAATACAATGTATTCTTTGTTGAACATGTCTGACATTTGTTCTGGGTTTTATTATTATTATTCTTTTTAATTATATGTAAAGCTGCTTTGAAGCAATGTAACGTTGTAAAAAGCACTATATATAAAAATTGAATTTAATTTAATTATTGTGCATCTGTTTATATAATTCTCACAAAATCAGACCCAACAGTTTCAAAACCGATAAATAATTATAAATCATTATTATCAACTGCAGATAGTTTGCAGCTTTAACGTGCCAAAGGAGAAGTGGCCCTTCTCTTTGAACCTGGTTTCTCCAAGTTTTTTCTCCATCTATACATCAGTTCAGTCAACGCTTTATTCAGGAACCAACTACAAACCAAATATTCCTAAATAGATTTATTATTATACATCAGGCAGGGCCAATAACCGACAAACAAGAATAATAGAGGCAAGGCAGAGGCATACTGTACCCCTCCCAGTCAACCAAGTACTGGATCAAGCCACCCCGGTTCCTGGAGTCGAGCATAAGCCTTGATAAGCCTCCTTGCCGTCGACTAAAATGTGGGCTGTCTGCATCCTGGGTCCCTCCTTTGACTCTCCAGTGGGTTTCAGCAGAGACACATGAAAAGTTGGAGAAATGTGATAATTGTTAGGCAGTTCTAACCGAAATGATACTGGAGTAATTTGTCTAAGAATTTTAAAAGGGCTTTATGCAGGGCAGTTTTAGGCCTAGGTCCTTCGTGGAGAACCACGCCCATTGACCAGGTTCATAGGCAGGACCAGGACAACGATGCAGATTAGCCTGATGTGTTTGACATCTAACTGCATGCAGTAGGTGGGTGTGTGCCCGATCCCAGACTTCTTCACAACGTTGCACCAGTCTGTAACAGAGGGGAGTTCAGTAGGTTCACCGGACCAGGAAAAAGTGGTGGATGATAACCCAGAATACACTTGAAGGGTGTCATCCCAGTAGCAGGTTTGACCAGGGAATTCTGTGCATATTCCGCGCAAATAAAAAGTCGCCTCCAATCAGATTGATTCCCGTGACAGTAGGAGCATAAAAATTTAATGATTACCTGATTAAGACTATCAGTCTGGCCGTTAAGATTGCGGCTGATAACCTGAGGTAAGGCTGACATTCACATTAAGTCCCTTGAACAGCATGAACCAAACTCTAGATGTGAACTGGGGACCTCGATCAGAAACAATGTCTTCGTGCATACCATAGAATATAAACACATGATTAATGAGGAGTTCAGCAGTTTTGGTAGAGGGGAGCTTTGGTAGAGGTATGAGACGACATGATTTAGAGAAATGATCAATGACAGTGAAGATGGACAAAGATACAATCTTCAGGACATTCAATAGGAGGTGTTTCTTGGTTGTTGACCTGATTAATCTCAGTAATTATATCCCACTGGACAGGAGCGATAAGAAGTCACAGGTAGGCAGAGTCTCAGTTTGACGTGAAAGCCTTGGTATTCTTTGAGCCGGGTCGGTAGGTGACTGCTAAGTCACAGCCTGTGAAAAATGGAATGGAATTTACATTTTTCTTCTTTAACATAGAGTTGATGTTAAATTAGACATTCTCTTACATGCTCTGTGTGTTCTTTGTAAGTGTTAGAGTAGATCAGAATATCATCAATGTAAACATTTACCCATTTGTCCAGCATGTCTCTGAAGACATCTTTCATGAAAGATTGGAACACTGAAGGACTGTTGGCTAATCCAAAGGGCATCACCAGGTATTCCTAGTGACCGCTAGAGGTTGAAAACGCTGTCTTCCACTCATCTCAGATTGTAGGCAAGGTCCAACTTAGTATAATATCTTGCCTTGCGTAGTTGTTCCAGAGCGGCTGGAACTAGTGGGAGCGGATAGCGAAAATTTAACTGTGATATCATTAAGGCCTCTATAGTCAATACAGGGACGAAGTCCACCAACCTTCTTCTTCACAAAGAAAAAACCTGCTGCCACAGGTGAACTTAAGGGGCGAATAAATCCTTTGGCTAACTCCTCTTTAATGTATTATTTCATGGCTTCTGACTCGGGCTGAGACAACAGGAATATTCTCCCCTTGGGGAAAACTGAACCAGGAATTAGATCAATAGCACAGTCAGTAGCTCTATGCGGAGGAAGTTGAGTAGATCCTTGCTTTAAATCGGCATATTCTGATGGTAGGGTTGCTACGGGCTTGGGTATTTCTTCAATTGCTGCCTGAACTGAGTTAACACAAACCACTTTAGAAATACAATTGTCAAAACATGTTGGTGCCCATCTAGTTATCTGCCCCTCTTGCCAGGAAATAACAGGATTATGCAAATGGAGCCAGGGACGACCAAGAATTAATATATGGCTGAGTGATGAAATTACGTAGAATAGGATTTCCTCGGAATGTTAAGCACCCACTTGTGGTTTGACCTCTTCGGTTATCTGTCTAATTTACCCCTACCAAGGGGTCACCCATCTAATGCCTGCACTGCTAAAGGGAAATTACAAGGGATTAGTTTAATCTTGTTCTGACGAGCGAACTCATAGGAAATGAAGTTCCCTGCTGCTCCGGAGTCTACAAGAGCCAAAGTTGTGATAGTTGGTACATTTACATGGTACATAATCGGTTGAAGATAATGTAACTGAGATGGTACTCACCACTCAGGACTCTTTTGAGGGTCGTATAGGGCAGGCAGATTTGAAATGTTCGGTTTGACCACAGTATAAATACAAGTAAAGTGGTCTACAACGATGTCTCTCCTCACCGGTAAGTCGGGTGTAACCGAGTTGCATAGGTTCAGAGCAGACTGGTTCTTTGACCATTTGACATGGTATGAGGAGCACTGGTCGTCGGTGGGAACAAATCAAGTTATCAATCTGAATAAAAAGTTTGATGAAAGTGGTTAAACTCTTCCCCTCATCATGACATGCTAGCTTGTTCTTGTTGAAGTTCAGTCCGAAAGTCAGAAAAAGCAGTTTCAGTAGTTTGAAAGTATCCTCAGTCCAGTCTGTCTGTGCAGCTAATGTGCGAAAAGTGAGCACATATTCAGCCGCTGTCTCCTTTCAATTAGTTAAAGTAAGCAGCTGTTCTCCTGGACACCTCCCCTCAGCTGGATGGTCGAACACCTCTCGGAAATATTTGAGGAAGGTGTCGAATGTGGGAAAATTCGAACCGTTAGCACCCCATATGGCGGTGACCCATTCCAGAGCTTTTCCGGTTAAAAGTGAACTGACAAAGGCTATTTGCCTTGACTCTGAGGGATAGAGGGCTGGTAACAAACAGGGAACATTGAAGGAGAAACCCCTTACATTTGGATGGATTACCGTCAAATCTCTGAGGAAACGCCAACCGGGGGCTAACCGTGGTGGTTGAGGTAGGTGAAACGTTACTAGGAGCTGGAACTGGGACTGGAGTGGGTATGGATGGAGCGGAATGCATGCTCTGGATGGTTTTTACTAGCTGCTGGTGATGTGCTGCCAGTTGAGAAGCCAGGGAGCACATGTACTAAGAAAATGCATAACTTGAATGCACTGTAAGTCGCTTTGGATAAAAGCGTCTGCCAAATGCATAAATATAAATGTAATCCAGCAGAGTAATCAAAATGCTCAGAATTGTCGCTGGGGCAAAACAAGACTTCGCAAAGTGCTGAGGAAAGCCTGGGGTTTATATAAACAAGTGGACGAGTGGAGGAAGTAATCAATCCCAGATGTGATGGCAATTTAATTGCTTTCAATGTGATACATCTTCACAAATTGCCAATCATGTAAACAACCAAATTATATGGACAAGATAAATTTAATAAATTTGATTCTTTGGAGCAAGAGTATGAGGGCCACGTCAAAGTCAGAGCTTGAGCTGGCTGGCAGCATTAATTTAAATGTAAGTTGAATGATAGGGCCATCTGCTGTTTTGGAAGAAAACTCCACAGCTGCATTTGTGCGAAAATCTGCATGGTTACATCTGTGAGAAAATAGAGCTAGAAAAAACTCATATAAAAGGTGTGTTGTAAAATACAGGACATTTATTTGTTGCACCTCTGCATTTCTTCTCAAATTGCCTTTTGTATTTGCAGAGTGCTTCCTGTTTGTTTGAGTCGAGTTTCCTTTGCAAAAAAGATTGCATTTATTTACCAGCTACTTAATTTTGGCACAATTTTAACTCCATAGGAACTTGTCAGGTTAAGCTTACTTTGTCCAAATCTGTCCCTAAAATATGGTTAGTAAGTACACACACACACACACACACACACACAGACACACACACACAGACACACACACACAGACACACACACACAGACACACACACACAGACACACACACACATTTACTTATTTATCTAAATGGGGACATGCTATAGACTTTTATTGCTGTTACTAGTTGTTATACAATGTGGCATTGTTTAACAAAAATGTTTAACAAAATAAATGTCATCCATCCTTTGGTTTAGCAGAAACCACCTATTTCTAATTAAAGAGGATGTGTGAATGTTTTCAGTGAGATAAAGGAGACAAAAAGCAATCTAAATTGATTTCCATATTACCCTCTGAAATCTTTCTGTTATGTGTTTTCAAAGAGAAAGTAAATGGCTTTATACGCATACAGCACATAAATAGGTAATCTCTGTGTGTTCATTTATTTGTTGCATTTATTATGTTCATATGTATAATGCTAATTATAAATTTAATTTAATACTCTGCTGATACTGTTGTCTTATTTCAGCATATATGCGGAGAGCTGCTGTCAGTCTATCCAGCTGGGGGCAGTAACTGGCCTGTGTGGACATTATTTGGACTTCACTGCACATGCAGTAAAACCCATAAAACATATGGCTATAGAATTATAGGCTGTTTGTCACACAGCCCTAGTTCATGTTTTGCAAGACTGCCAATCTTTGTTATAACTGAGCTCTGTTATTACTGTCTATAAAATCACTAAAATTATAATTAACCTATTTAATCATGATTAGAGGAAATGTATACATTAACATAAGGTTCAGTGAACCAATGAGAGTGGCAGTCTAAATAATTACCACCTCCAGTTTACAGAAACCTTTGAATATAATGGAATCAATGTTCTTATCAATACTTCTAGAATACAAACAATGCCCTTGCAACCCTCCACACATCCACAGGACAGAATGTTCTGGTAATAAACACATAGTCAATTAAAAGTAATTATGCTACAACAGTCAGTCACACTGTTCTGACAAGCTTGCTTTCTTCCATTTGAAACAGGGAGAAAGGTCTTTAAATAACATTGTTAAAGGTTAAGTCAGGTGGTGATAAGAGACATGATCTACCAGAGAACCATTACAACAGCTGTTCCCCCATCAGGATGGTAACTGTGAGGCTGAAAGCACATTTTGTCATCATTTACACACCTAGTTCCAAACCCATATGACATTCTTTTCCAGAACAAAAGACAATATTAGCAAAAAGTCTTAGCTGCTCTTTTCTATGAAAATGAAAGCATATAATCAGGAACTGCCATGCTCTAAAAAGAGCAAAACAAACACCATAAAAGTAATTTATGACTCTTGCACAATACTCTTGAATAAGCGTTGTGCCAAAAAGCCAAAATATCTGCTCTGTAACCCACCTCTGAAACTTACAACTTATTGTAAATGTTGGTCTGTTCCGCACGCAAAACTATCCTATTTCTTCAGAGGACTTGGAATAAGTAACAGTATTCCACAATATTATATTTTTTTTAATCCTTTTTGGAGCTTCATAGCCCCTAGTAGACATTCACTGTGTGGAAATGAGCTGTGTGATCATTCTTATAAACATTTTTTTGTGTTACACAAATGATTGATATGTTTTTAAGAGAAATTTGTTTTTACTTTGACTGAAGAGAACATGTTATTAATGGTTTCATAGGCTTTATGTAAAAGTTTTAAAAGGATTGAAACATTTAAGATTCTCCTGTAAGTTGCTGTAGTCATGGAAATGATTAATGGCGTACAGTGGGTGCTGTGAGAGAGAGGCAAGCCCTCTGCAGTCTGTACTGGCCGCACTAACCTGCTCTCTGACCGACATTGCATTATAATATTCACTCATGAAAGTGTACCTGCTCCAGCTTTTAATGAGCCTGTTGAGTTGCCCTGCCATGAACCCAGAGCTGAAACGCCTGATGAAAGACTCCCCATTCTAGGAGGATAGATGTAATAGCACACACTGACACCTAAAGAGACAGCAGCCATATTCTTCCATTGGTGTGAATTACCTACTGATATTTCATTACAGTCTGTTCTGAGATCTCCATGGTTATTTGTGCAATAACATTGATAAATGACTTTTGTGTGATTCTAAGTCCAAGATGACTGCCATATCGAACCTTGCAACAAATTACTGAGTGCACATTTTTTGTGTTTTCAGTTTTGGTCTGTTGGTTTTTATATGCTAATGTACTACTGTAACAGCAGATACAGAATAGCATAATATAACTATTTTAAATGTAAAGTTTCTTGCAATACAGACCAAAAGTATTTATTTCTTTGAAAGTTTTTAGTCCAATATAAATTAATTTTGCATTTCCATTTAATATTTGAAGTCATGAAGGTCAGAGGCAATATGGTGCTAATAATTTGTATAAAGAGTTGATAAATGTAGGGTAGACAATTTCAAAGAGGCTAGCAACAGCAAGCATATAATCACACCTTTCTCCCCAAAGCTGCACCTCCCCCACAACACATGAACATGCTGATGATGGAAGATTGTCTGCACTAACAGGGTGTGAGATATCCAAATACATGTTTGACAGGCAAGTAGGAAATCCTATCATTGTATTTGGACCAAATACAATGGTCCGAATACAACTGGATAACTGGACGAACATTTTATGGTCCTGCGCCTTCCAATTGGAAGGCAAAACCATACTGGCAAAATACTTTCCCTGTTCTTGGTACCAGTTAAATGCATTGCAACAGCATTCTGGACAAACTTAAGGTGTGACAGTTAAGACAGTTAAACACTTAAAGTAAATTACAGTAATCAAGTCTGTATAAAATAAAACATGTACTACAGACTTCAAACATGTGCATGAAAATGATAAAACAAAGGTTCCAGTTTACCTCCAATTTCGGGCATTCTAGAAGTGTACTTAGAATCCAGGGAAAAATAGCAATAGATCATCTACATAGCAATGATATGAAATATTATATTTCCAAGATTGTGTACAAAGAGTATGAGGGGATAAAACTGGACCCAGAATTGAGCCTTGTGGTACCCCATAGGATACTTGTGTGGGAGATGAGAAGTATTTTCCACTCTGAGAAAGTTCTATCCTTAAAATACAAGGATAAGATAATCTTTAATTAAAGATAATTAAAGACTACTTGCTGGTCACAAAGATCTGCCCAATGTTAAGTCTGTGAGATTTGTTTCAGTGGAAGTCTATGAGGCGCTTGCTAGGGTATTGTAACTGGTTGCTAGAGCTTGGCTATGAAGTTGTAATGTCACCATTTGTTGCTGGCTAAGACGAGCGATATGAGCCCAGCTTCAAGTCTCCATGGTATTCTGATGCAGAGCTATGATGTCACAAACTTTAGCCCAATGTTAAGTCTATCAAATTTTTTACCCAACATTGTACACTGTCAAACATTGGACTGTCAGGTAAAACCGCAGTGACAGTGAAAATGGATCCAATTTCTGAAAGCCTTCGAATGTACAAACATGCTGAAGACGGAGAATCTGATTCTAAAGATAAATTTGATGATGATGATGAAGTGACATTCACAGATGTCGGCCATGCTCTTTAATCTGAGTGAGATTTGTTTACTCTTCATCCTCACCTGAGATGCACTTCCCACATACTTAATTTGGTGTCGTGATGTTGGGGAAAAATGGTTAACTACCAAAAGTGGATTCAAAACTATATGGACAAAAGCTAGCCACTCAACAGCAGCCTCGGAGCTAGTTGAGGATAATTAAAAAAGCTCACTGTCCTGACTGCAACAAGATAGAATTCATTCCATGATGCACTTTCACAAATCTCTGAGATTGCACTTACAGATTTAAAGACCCTTTGCAATCAAATGGGGATCAAATTTATTACAGAAAATAAGTATATTTTACATTTTCATGTTTTTCTTTTACTTTAGTGTCTTATACATGCACAAGCAGCTGCATAAGATCTGTAAAGTTACAAATCTCAAAGTTAGTAAAAATGATTTAATTTCACTAAAAGAAAAGGCTGATCAAGGCCTGCCGAAAACAGCTTGGTCAACTCCCCCCCCACATTTGTATGTCACAATGTGGGAATATTTAAAAAATGCCACCCAAATGTAAACCTAAAGAAGGCGTGGTTTCAGTTATCACAGTTGTGTTGCTGCCTGTGACGTGCCATAAGGTCCAAAAATAATGACTAATGACTTGTTGCAAGAAGTTTCTCAAGCATCCCCAGAAGCTATTGAGTTTTCCCACTGATAAGCCGGTGCTGCCTACTGAAGAGCAAACAATGGACAACTAACTCATGGCGACTGACCTTACCCGCTCTTCATACGACTAATTTTCCACAGCGGGCGGCATTGCCAAGCCAATGTGGAGCTTCTGATTCAGAGTCTGTTAGGTATGTTTTATTATTTTTAAATGTATTCGCTATTGACAATTTAAATGCAGAGTTTTGGGCTTGGGCAGTGTAGAGTAACACATTCTTATGATCAATAGTGCAGATGGATTACGTTTACAGACAGGCATCCTCTGTTTTCCGCTTATAACAGGAGGCAAAAAGACTACAAACATAAATGCACAACATATTCTGTTTTACTGGGGCTTGCAGAGTTGGTTCAGATCAATCGGTTTGGTCATCTGCATTTTTTAAATCTGACTCGGGCTCAAACTGAAGAAGTAAAACTGACTGAGGGAAGTGATTGCTCTTATAGTGGTGCTAATGATGTGATGACAATCAGGGGTGATGATTAAAAGTCAGGTGATAGTGATTGTTGAATGGGGGTGGAGACTGATGTTTCCATGGCAGAACCCCCCTCTCCACAGCATGCTCCTGAGGGCAGAATACCCTGACGTCGAGCATGGGGACGAGGTGCTCTAGTCTACCACCACAAAGTCAGGAATTTAGGATCTCCTCTACTGAATAGACTGTTCCATCCTTCAGTACTAGTGGGAGAGGGGTTCGTCAGCAGGACCAGGCTCTGTGGGAACAGGAGAGATCGTGAGATATGGTTTAAGTAATGAAACGTGAAATGTGGGGTTTTAGTTTGTAGGTGACGGGATTGACTTGGCTGATGATGGGGAAGGGACCAATGAATCTGGGATTCAGCTTCTTGCAGGGAAGCCTTAGGCAGATGTCTCTAGTGGAAAGCCAAACCTTCTGACCTGGTTGGAACACTGGAGTTGCTCTCCGGACAGCCGCAGGGCGTTGATGGCGTCAAATAGCCCGTTGAAGATGTTGATGGACTGAGTCCCAGACCCTTTCACTCTCTTGGAACCAGTAAGAGACTGATGGTACATCTGATGGTTCTCCTGACCAGGGAAATAGGGGAGGTTGGTATCCTCGGCCAGGGCGATGAAACTGAGGTCTGGTAACCATGGCAGAAGGTACGGAGATAACATCCTATCCCCTGGCTTTTTCTGTCAGTTTGACCATTACATTGTGGATGGCATCCTGAAGATAGGCTGATGGTTACACCTAGGAGAGAGAAGAACAACCTCCAAACTTGAGATGAATTGGCCTTAGAAAACAGTCCACAGCAACCAAGATACAGGTATTTCCATCTGAAACTGATAAATCTGTTATAAAGTCTACTCTTAGGTGTGACCAGGGACGCAGAGGAGTGGGAAGAGGTAGAAGTTTGCCTGTAGGTAACTGACATGGTGTTCTGGAGGTCGCGCACTCACAGAATCCTCTTACGTACGTTCTAATGTCGTCAGCCATTCCAGGCCACCAGAAGCGGTATTTCAGAAGTGAGAGAGTTCTATTGGTCCCAGGATGCCCAGTGCCCAGGGAGATGTGCATCGTATGAATGCTACGTGGCTGCAGGTGGTACGTAGATGTGGTTCGGGGGAAAGCCAGGCGGAGCAGGGTCAGAAACACTGACTGCTGCAATATCTTTGTCCAGGGACCATTGGATTGGGCTGACAAAAAGACTTGGGGGAATGATAGGTTCAGGGTTGTCTGGAAGTTCTTCTGGAGCATGGAGTCTGGAAATGGCATTCGCTTTGATCTTCTTGGCACCTGGACAATAAGAGATGGTAAAATTAAAAGTGTGGGTTGAGTCTTGTTGCCTCATGGAGATATTTGAGGTTGCGATGAGCAGTGTAAACCAAAAATGGATGGTGGGCCAGCCAGTGTCTCCACTTCTCCAAAGCAAATTTGACAGCAAGAAGTTCTGTTGGAGTTCTTTAACGGATGTGGGAGTTGGTCAGGAACGAATAGCTTCAACCTTCCACTCGTCCATTTTATTTAATCTGCTACCGTAGGAACTGAATATACACTTTTCAGCCTTTATATATAGATAATGTTCGTGGAACCGTTGGAGGACCCCAGAAATGTGATGGCGATGTTCAGCCTTGTTCCATGAGTACACCAGAATATCATCGATATAAATGATCAGAAAACGATTCAGGTACTCCCGGAACACCTCAGTTATATAGCCCTGGAATACGGAGGGGGCATGACTAAATATTCATAATGTCCATTTGGAGTTATGAAGGCTGTCTTCCATTCGTTCCCCTCACATATTCGAATGAGGTTATATGCGCTTCTGAGGTCCAGCTTTGTAAAAATGTTGGCTCAGCGAAGCTGTTCCAATGCGACTGAGACGAGGGGAAGATGATATCTATATTGAAAAGTGATCTTGTGCCCAGGACGCAAGCCCCCGTCCTTCTTAGCCATGAAGAAAAAACTGGAAGCAGGAGGGGAAGTTGATGGATGGATGTAGCCTTGTTGAAGGGCCTCCTTGATATACTCCTCCATGGCCTTCTGTTTAGGGGATAGTTAAGGGGTATATCTTACCTCTGGGCACTGGTTTATCCGGTATTAGGTCGATGGCAGAGTCCCATGGTCGATGAGGTGGTAATTTGGAGGCTCGTTTGGGCAGAAAACGTTGCTGAAGGGGGTGACAGATCTCTTTTCCAAAGGGCTTTCTACAGATGTGAAGCAGACTAGAAGAGCAGAGTCAGGTACGACTTGGAAACATGGAAAACAGTTCTTACCCCACTTCAGGACTTCTCCAGTAGACCAGAAGATGGAAGGGTCATGTGAAACAAGCCAAGGGTGCCCTAAGACTATCCCAGTGGTGGATCCCTACAGAACCAGAAGACAGATTTCCTCAGAGTGAAACAGATCAACTTGTAATTGAATTGCAACAACGATATAGTGAACTTGTCTTCGACCGATTGGACCTCCTGTTATGGATTGGACCTTGTACTGGGTTTCATTGAGCCTCTTTTTGAGGCTCATATAGGCTCAAAAAATAAAAATGTTTATATTAAAAATGAATCAGGTTCTTATTTCTGTAATATTTTTCAGTCAATATTAAATTACTTACACTACGAGTTTTACATTGTAGTGTAATTTTGTGTGTTTAACAGGTTGAATTATCTTGGAAAAAGTAATTATTAATCTGATTAATTTTATTATGCAGAAAACAGTTATGTAATCAAATTGCCATTTTAAAGTACTAATTAGTAATCTGTAGTGGATTACTTTTTTAGTAACATTAGTAAACATGTTTGTGCTCTTAACTCAAAAGGAACCAAACACTTCTGTCAAATTGTATATTTTTTACATGTAAATGGTCTCTACATTAAAATCATGTTTGGTTTCCATGTCTTATTCTTGGGTTCCAGAGGACATCTTACACTATGACAAGACATACTAAATACAAGCAATTTTAGAAATATTGCTCTTCCCCCATTCCCCCAGCATAGGTTTGCTCTTGTTTTACAAGAGCGAAATAGTTGTTTAGAGACATTACACATATGGCAACCAAGTGTAGTGATTTAATGGAAAAAAAACAGTATCAAAACAAACTGTCAATCCACAAATTGTCACATATGGATTTTTTGTGTGCATTTGTGGATTGCCGTGCACATTTGGATCTCTTGTGTTATGGGAGGTTTTGATACTCCATACTTTTGGGGCTGTTATGTGCACTACGGTTTCCAGATAAACGATATAGTCTATCAGGCTGACATTGAGCACCACATCCCAGTCTGACACTGTAAATGCTATGCATTCCGTTTGTTTGAAAACTTTTGTTGTTGACAACATTGTATTTAGAGTCCAGATTGTTAATTAGATAGTGTCAGGCAGCACCATCTCTCCATGTCTTATTAAATTAGCCATCTTGAAGCACTCAGTGCTCATGCTTATCTCTGGGAAACAGTTGGGCTGCTGCCTGCTTGTCTGACAGTGTGTGCTGCCACGTGGGTATCATTGACTTCACACACGCAGTGAGTGTGCTTTGTGTCTCTGTATAGATCCACAGACACACAATGTCTGTTCAGCTTGACAGGGCAAGAGTTTGTCATTAACACACAACTCTCCTTGTGCTGCTGTTACAGAGAATGATCACATTGATCAGAAAGAGGAGCAGTTCAGTTCAAACTAAGTATTTGTGCTCCAGACATGATACTTTAACCTGCAGAGATTTGAGGAAGAAGTCTGCTATTACTAAGCAATCAGACTTATAATATTTGGCTAGAATATGATAAACCAGGCAAAAAAATATGTCTGGGCCTCTGGATCGAAGTCCATGGCAGACAAATTCACTGAAAGAAAGAATTCCATAGATGGAGCTGGAGTCATTCTGGTGTCTCTGTTTTAAGTCCAATCCAAAAGCCAATCTTCAAAGTGCTCTCCATCTTTTCACTTGATAGCTTAGCTCCAGAAACTCTTCCACATACCTTTCAAAGGGGCAACCATTTTGGCCAACAGACAACAGCTGATCTTTAGGTGGAATAGCCACTAGATTTATTTAGTGGTCAGTTATTCTTTTATGGTTGTAAAAATAGAATGATGAAGAGAAGTTGGGTCCAATTGCTGACTTTTATTAGTGAATATAATAATGAATGTGAAGACATGAAAATACATTCTGAAAGTAAAAACATGAAAGTAAAACTACAAAGGAACAGTATAACTATCAATCAAACTAAAGCTCAAACTAAAGCTACCTAAGAAAGAAGTGAGGGAAAGGGTGTCTTTATATACATGAGATGAACACTAAACTTATATCAGGGGAACAGAGCAATCAATAACAGGAATTGAAAAAACTGATATAAAAGAACTAAATGCAAAGTAAACATTAATAAAAGGTGTCAAAATAAGTGTATTTGGTAAGAAACAGAGCAGAAACAGTAAACACCAAGCAATAATATTATTGGCTTATGCACAGTAAGACCAGTGGTTCTATATCTATATTTATTTTGGAGTTAAATTAATTTGTGTAATTGGAATGTGTACCAATTATATTCATGGAGTGACAAAGTGTAGATTGAACTCTATGGCTTAAACTGGTTTGCTTTGGGAAAAAGAAAATGTTTTGTTTTGAAACCCTCTAGAATGCTGGCTACATTAAAATCTACATTTTTACTACATTTACTGCATTAAAAAAAATGTATCACAACATATTGTGGAATTACTCTGAAGAATATATGCAATGCTGTTAAGGTGTTTTCTCTGGGAAACACCTGAACATCCTAAAACACCTGATAAAGTTCAGGTGTTTTAGGAGGTATAATAAAGTGCTGCCTAAAATTTGTGATAACTTCCAGGAACTTGCCAATGCCTCAACACAGTGTGAAGGAAGGCAGCTAAATAGGATTTGAAACAGCCACAGTAATGAATGCTGCTTTCTGGAGGTGGAGGAGTGATTATCTTTGCTTGACCTGGGTCTATCTCTGTGATTTAGTCTCTCCATGCATGTGAACCCAGAAGTTCTCTCAAATTAGGCATCTCTGTGGCTTTGGGATAAACAGCAACTCACAAAGGAAACACACAGTCCAGAGAACACAGCATTATATATTGAGCTGAAGAGAGTGAAGAAAAAGAGGATGAAATAAATTAGAAAAAATAAGATTAAATCTAAGTGTGTAAAAAAAACATTCCAGGTTTCTACATCATCTTTAGTAACACTTTATAATAAGGTTATTTGTTAAAAATTGCATGAGCTAAATGAACTAACAATGAATAATACTTCTACAGCATTTATTAATCTTAGCTCATGTTATTTGTAGCGTGTATGAACTAACACGTTTATAACACTTTATAAAGTGTTATAAAGTGGTGCCAAACTTTCTTTCTGTAGTATTGTGTGTGTAATGAAGGTTGAGTTGTTGAATTCATTTGTGGGGTTTTATTAATGTAAAACACAAAATCAAAACACTGGACAGATTGCGTGGTTAATGGCAAATGGGTGATAACAATAGATCCAATACAAACAGCGAACAAGACATAATTGATAATTCAAAAATGTAGTCAAAACAGGCAGAGCAATCATACACTTAGATCATGAATAAAGTAATGGCAGTGCAATAGCAATACTATGCAACATGGCTAGCAAACAACATGGCTTATAAGGGTTGAATGAAGGAATCTGTCTCTTGTCAAAACTCGGGAGATGGCTCCCTAGGGCAGCTGGATGATTGGATGACAGGTGCAGATGTTACAGTGTTTACTTGTGTGTAATTTGTCTGTTGTGATGGATGTTGTTTGAGGGTGGAGCCCAGTGGGTCAGACACAACCAGTTTCCAGTTTCAGCACAGAATTCTAACAGATGACAGCAGTGCTCTCTGCACTCCACCTCAGAGAGAACCACACTGACCTCAAATCAGATATGAAATATTAATTTGATCCCTGATGTGGCCTTCTGTCTGTCGCACACAGAGTGAGCAGATGTCACACAATTAATGGTCATAGGAGAGAGAGAAAGTTAGTTAGTAGTGGTCAGTTGTGTGAATAATATAATCATTTTTAGAGAGGTTTTGTAAGACAGATAACCTCATTGACTGAATGTTGACAATGAGACATTTAGAATGTTGACAATGAGACATTTATGTAACCAAATAAACTATGATCTGCTTTAAATTTCGTTAAAAGATTTTGAACTGTATGCATAGAATATTCCAGACAGTATGTGTTTGTAATGAAGAGCATTTCAGTTCTGTAGGTTGTGTGTGTTTTAGGTTAATAAATGCTGCTAGATGAGTAAGCCAGAGACTCATTAAGCCTCTAAATGATGAACATTTATAATTATCATCCATTCATCATTTAATGCATCTACAGTGTATAAAACTTCAAGACATAAAACCTCAGGTTACTTCAGGAGGATTGATCCCTAAATGTTTAAATAATTTTAATTTACTTTCAACTCTTAAACCAAGACACAAAGATACAATGTCATATGTTTAAAAACCAAGTACACAGTGTGCTTGCATTACTGGACTTTACTACCAACTCCACTTGACATCATTTGATTCTAGATCAGCAAGTGAATGTGTGGGTCTCTGTAATGCACAAATACCATTTTAATAAGTGGTTGTATGGTTTACAAGAGAGAGATTTGGATCAATAAAATGGGCTATTACATAAACACTCTATTACATAACACTCATTGAATTAAAGCAGCCAGAGTTTGTTGTTTATTTTTCAAGTGTCATATTTTATAATTCATCAGTTCCCTTTTGAAGGAACTTGCTGTTACGGAGAACAGACTTCAGGCGCGCCTGAGTCTGAAAACATGTAAGATCAGGCCTATTTATAGGCAGGTCAAGGTCATGTGATGTAGCAAAATACGTCATCAGCTTCTTGTCTTCAGGAAGCCTGTTTGTCTGCATGTTAGTCAGGTCTGATTGTGAGGGGAAAAAAGATATGAGTGCTAGAAAGCAAAAACAGAGAAAAATTATATATAAAATATATTTTTAGAAGTACACGATATGTGTGTATTTTGTTTGTGAAATCAGCTCTTAAGAGAGCTGACTGCTCATTCGTGTGAATCACTTCCACTAAATATGCTCCACTACTGCCTCCCTCTCTTTAATTTAGATGGGATCTCGGCAGCTGTACCTCACAGGTTGAGTCCCACTTCTGCCAAGCCAGAGCGGAAGCTGCACTCATTCTTCTCGCGCTTTCTGCCGAATTAAACTAATGCATGCTGCCCTTGCGCAAATGTAATATAGGTACATATATATATAGATATATATTCTTTATATATATATATAGATATATATTCTTTATATATAAAGAATATATCTATATATATCTATATATATCTATATATATCTATATATATCTATATATCTATATATATGTGTGTGTATACACATATGCAGCAGCAGGTTAGGCTGGTGCGTCCCTGCACACTGCTTAACTTCTGCTGCTGCCATCCACCTCCTTCTTTGAACCGCGTCTGGTTCTAGTCCCCCACCTTGGTTCAGGTCCTGGACTAAGGTGGGGGATTAGAACCAGCTGCGGTTCAAGAAGCTCATCCCTTTCCAAGGCCAAGTAGCTGCAGCGTCAGGTGGTCCATCCACCTCGTCTTCTTTTAAAGTCTTCTGCCTACTGGCAGCAGCAGAAGGCCAGCGGTTGGGCAGCACATGCAGGCCTCGCAGCCCAAGAGGAAGTTCAATCTGAGGATTGTGTTTTTCTCAAAGGTTGCATAGAACACCTGACACCAGCAGTACTATACTATATCTGTCTGTCTGACTCTTTTATGTACAGATACCACCTGCCAGTTCTCTAAATCAGGAGACTGGCCAGGTAGAGAGAATGATACCTCTCTGGCAGCGTGGAAACTTCTGCCCAGTTTATCTGCTGTTGACTTCAACAGACAGAGGGTACAGAATTCAGTTTGCCTCCTATCGTCCTCGCTTCAATAGCAGGCAATAGAATTAGGAGAGCAACACCTAGTGTTAGCCAAAGAGCTTAAGAGTCTATTGGACGCCATGGTACAGAAGTGGCCAAGGTTAAGTCTGTATGCACTTTCCCGATAGCCTTGCTCCTGGGTGTCTTAGCCAGGTTTGGCTGCTTCTTGTAGCGCCATTCTGGATAACCTTTGTCTTGTTCTCAGGCATAATGTCTCTCCTAGATGGGACTCTTTGGGAGCTCCCAGTCTGGAGGGACCTCCTATAGGGTCAATCTTTCACCTCTGGCAAGAGGTCTGGCAACTATAGATCTGGCCCCTGAGAGGTTCCAGAGCCCCATCTACTAGGAGACTGTATGCCCTGAAGTGGCTCTTTGTGTCATGGTGTGGGCAATACTATATTGACCCGATTCACTTCCCAGCAGGAAAGGCTTTATTCGCTGTGTCCAATTAGAGCCTTGAGGATCTTTGTCCACCACTCAGGCCAGTGGCGTAAGACCTCTCAGCTCTTAGTCTGTTTTGGTGGCCACAACCGACGTAATGCGGTCACAAAACAGGGCCTATCTCAGTGGATCACAAATGCTTTTACCCTGGTCTATGAGGCCTGTGACCTTTTAGAGCCCATTCTATCAGGGGTGTAGCATCATCTAAGACTCTGTCTAGGGGAGCATCCCTAAGTGATGTTTGTGCTGGGTCTTGTCAGGCTGGTCCTCTTCGCACAATTATCAGATTTTACAGTTTAGACCTGATCTCCAAGCACTAAGGTCCTTCTGGGTTGTCAAGTCTATGTCTGCTCCTATGTTCTATGCCAATGTTTCACAGCATTTGGGGCAGGCTTTCCCTCACTGAGGCGTAGTGGGTATTACTTCCCCATAGTGTCAAGTTGACGCAGCGCCAAGTTCCCTCGAAAGGGAACATCTCAGGTTATGTACGTAATGCGGTTCTCTGAGACAGGGAATGAAATGCTGCATTGCTTTGCCACACTTCAGTCTTGCTTGCATGGCCTTCCTTCAGACTTGAATCTGATGACGTATTTTGCAGGTGCCTTTTAAAGGCTTTGTGGTGTGCAATGCTATGTCATATGACCTTGACCTGCCTATAAATAGGCCTGATTTTACACGCGTTCAGACTCGGGCGTGCCTGAAGCGTGTTCCCCATAGGGGAACTGATGCAGATCAAGCTGATGCAGTGTGTCGTTCCTTGTCTCAGGGAACCGGTTTACATACGTAAACTGAGATGTTTTTAGGTAACAATTAATGTTCCCTTAATGTTGAAAGGGTTTGCAAAGGGGTTCATTGATGACAAATATTTTTTAGATCAGTCTTGTTAGTGGTACTTGGTATGGCTATATCTTTGCACCAGAATATCATAGGAAAAAGAGGGGTAATGATATTGAGTAGAGGTCCTGACAACAGAGAAGACCTCTTTCAATAGTTTAATTGGAATAGGGTCCAATATACACAATGAGAATTTGAATGACTTTATAAGTTTTGATAGCTCTTCCTGTCCAATGGCAGTGAATGATCGTGGGATTGTTACTTAATGTACTGATGGATACCTTGGTGGCCAGTTGCATAATTACAATGTTTCATCTAATGGTTTCAATTTAATCAGAAAAGAAATGAATACAATCATTACTATGCTGTGGTTTAAAATCTGATTTAGTTGAGGTTTGTTTCTAGCCAGCTTTGCGACTGTATGAAATAGGTATGCAGGATTATTATGATTTTTTTCTATTAGTTTGCTAAGGTAAGCAGACCTTGCCGTTTTAGAGCCTGTCTGTAGTTGTGGACACTTTCCTTCCATGCATCACAGAATACCTCTACGTTTGCAGACTTGCTGAATTTGAGACAGGTAAGGGAGATTACTGGTAAAATTGTTAGTTGTTGACATAATTGTTCTGCCTAATGTGGGAAAGATTGAGAGGCCTTAACCACAGGAAATGTAAAAGAGACCAGGTAATGGTTCTAAATATTATCACTCTAAGGTAGAATTGCTGCTATTAACATCCAGTCCATATATTTAGAATAAATAAGAATTAAGTCCAATGTATGATTATAGTTGTGTTGGTCCTGTAACATTTTGTTTGACACCAACAGAGCTGAGAATATCTTTAAAAGCTAGTGCTAAAGCATATTTTTGACTATCAATATAGATGTTGAAATCACCAACAATTAAGGCTCTATCAATTTTGTCTTTTGATTAATATCTGTTGATTTGTCATGCAACTAATACCGAACCCGTGTCCGAGGCTCTCATTGTTTTGGACCGAACCCACTAGGGTCTCGGGTCAGACCTTGGGTTTTTGGATCCAAGGGGACCCGTGAAGACCTCTAGTCTGAGTTTAAACCAGCGTTTAGGAGACAAATGAGAAAACGTTGTACTTCCTTTATTGGACTTTGTGATTCTAAGTACTACAAAAAGTCCAGAGTTTTGTGATGTTAAAGAGCGTGTTCTCTTGTAGCAAAATATACAACTAATATAACTTGTAGTTAAATATACAAGAGCTAACCCATTTTACGACCTTAAAAGTAAGCAGCATTAACTTGTATGTAATACAGAACATGACAGGTAGCCAGTGTAGAAACTGGGGCTGTATGATTTTTTTATTTTTTTTTTTAAATATGTGATATTAAGAGTTTTCTGTATTTTCCTTGTTAAATAATATTTGGTTCAGGTAATCAATCAGTATTTTATTAAGCAGAATGAGATGTGCCTGTGTTGGAATTTAACAGACATTGGAATGGAATGGCTGCCATAAATGTAGAGATGCTGATTTAACATATATTTCATTTAACATATTTAATTATGTACATATATGATATAATATCATATATATTGCTGTATTGACATGTAACTTTGACGTGTCATTGTGACCACATCCTGACCATCTCATAACAATTTTGTGACAGTATAAGTAATTTCATATTGCTGTAAGTGGTTTTATTCATGCTTTTAAGCCTGTTCTTCTAAACTCATCATCAGTGATGTCCACTAATATTTATTTGTGTGCCCGTAGTGGGCTTAACCCCATAATTGCTGCTTGCAGCTATATTTATAATTGTATCCCTTATGGTTTTGTAAGAAAAAAATTATGAGAACATTGGAGATGTCAACGAAGAAGTAGTTTATTGAAGTGTTGTAGTGTTAAAGTATATGAAGCACTTACTGTTAGTCACTATTAGTTCAGGTGTTATGCACTGGATTGTGTTACTTTGTGGTTGTGGTTTTCTATAAACAAAACAATAACATACATAAATACACATAATAAAAGTTACACAATGAAACATATATACAGCACACCAGAATAAGATTAATTAGATTAATAAAACTGTGTCGGGCTGTAATGCGCATAGCAGATTATTTCCAACAGTTCGCCCATTAAATATAGAGAAATAAAGCAGACTTTTCTACTAACAAGAATATACACGCAATATTCACATCAAGCTTAACAGTATGCACATAAACACACAAACTATAGGGTTAAATGCGCTGCAAATAACTACAAACACATATACACGTCTCGCGAACTCGCGAGGGAAATAACTCGTTAAGCGACATGATTAAGTTCACATCGGCTTAAAAGTAAGAGACTGTAAACTTACTTTTCATTCACGCACAACCCATCATCCGAAAGGCAATATATGAACAGTTTATAAACAATTATAACGCTAAACTATAGCGTCCGTCTCTACGTCCCGCTGCACTTAATTACTAAAATCCAGTCTCTGTGAGGGCGGGGAAGATCACGTGGTCGAGATTCTGTGTGTTAATTGGCTCAGGTGAGGTAAGCAGTGTTGATGAGTGGGTAGCGAACTACAGCCTTTTTTACAAAGTGTGTATAATAATTAAGCCTTTTTGGGGATAAGCTTGTCCTAATATCTGTCTTGGAGTGAAATTTGTTTAAAGGCAGTCTACAGTTTCTTACAGTGTGTTCATGCCCTTGGCCCAAAATAAGCATCATATCCACTCCCTTCATACACATCACACCTCCGCCATTAGGCAGGTGCTCAGTGGTGGTGAAGTCTTGCCTTAATTTGTCCTCCTTTGGCCACTGGAGAATCTTACCCATCTTTGGATCATCACCTCCTGCACACTGGTTACCACTCCACCCAATTAGGCAGACTTATCATGAGATCTCTTAGAAACTTTAATACAATATAAAATTTCTCAGTTTGAAAAAGAGACTTTCAAGGATGCTCGTAACCATCAGAAGCATCCTAAGTTGATCATTGAGGTATCTGCAATTTGGCGTGTAAGTATTGAATACATATAGCATAACAATACATTGGCAAACAATAAGGAAGACACAAATACAAATACAAACAGCAGCTTTGAAGGTAACATCCCAAATTTTGCCCAACCTGAATAGCCAATAGCTATGTCTCCATCATACATTTATTTAGCCAACATCTTGTCCTTTTCATCAAGATCTTGTTGAGCTTTAAAAATATGGTTTAATATTATGGTATCTTTCCTTTGCATTGATAACATTACCATATTGCCTAGTTTTGGTAGCTCAAAATCAAATTCAGGGATTTTTCACAAACAAATTGTTGTTCCTGCAGATTGAGTGACACTGTCTGTGTGGGTCAATGTGTGTTGTTGCTTTTGGATGTTGTGGGAAATGTGTCTGTGTTTTTGTGCATTTTCACAGTGTGCTCAATCTTGGTCCATATGTGTTTTCTATGTCCAGCAAAGTTTCTGAAATGGGTTTAATTCTCAAACTTCAAACACATTGTGACTTCTCCTTTTAATTAAGCATTGTCTTGCTGTGTGTCCATCCTCTCCGCATGTACAGTCTTTCATCATCTGGACAGTAATGTGTCCACTTTTTCACACACATAGCAAATGGTTACACCTACTTGACTGGCCATATTGAATTTCCTTGGTCTTTGATAAAAAACACTTAGATGTCCTAGAAAATTCTCTCTTGCTAACAGCAGCAACTGGATTTCTAGGCTCTGCAGCTTTCCTCTGCCTGGTTGCATTAAAGTACTGGGTCATTTTAGAATTTATTTGCTCATTTGGTGTATTAACATCTATGACTTAAAAACTGAATAAGTGAGTTTGTCTACTTACTTACATGGGCCCCGGTTAGTCAAACATTAGAACTATTAAGACTATTGGTCAAATTTCCAGAGAAGAGGGCAGTTCCTACCCAGGAGGGATGGGGACTGTCTTTCTTTAGCAGGTCAGGTCTCCTCCAAAAATACTTCTAATTGTCTATGAAACCTGTTGCTGTTCTGTGGGCACAACTTCAGTAGCAATAATCTAATATATATCTCATCACCCCGATAGACAGGGAGGGGACCAGAGCAAATTACATTGTCTGACAGTATTTTTGCAACTTCCTCTTTAATATTGTCTTTAGATCGCAGACTGGTGAAACCAGACAACATTAGTGACGACATGAATAACAATCCTACTGAATTTACATTTAGAATTAGTCAGCACTTTTAGTTTGGGTCTGATGGCAGATGCTCTGGCTTCTGGTACACATTTACAAAGGTGGCTGGTGCCTCTGTTTCCACATTTCGAAGAATAGAATCATTGATAACCAGGATGCCTGTGACAGATACTTGGACAATCAAGACTTACACCTAACCCTAACACTTAAAAACAGTGGGACTGCATCAGATTACAAAACATCAAAACAAGTGCCATTTGCAAAAATGCGCTAGAGCTATGCTTAAGCTTTTGTCAGAACTAATTTTCCTCTTTTGCTGCTTAAGGGTGCTCAGTTCTGCAGCCAGGTTTTTTGAGCCAATCCCCTGAGCAGTAAAAGCCATGTGACTAATGACTTTGGAAGATTACATCATAACAGTTTTGACTGGCTGATGGCACAATAGAATAATGCTAGACCTTTACTAATGACTATCCTGAGATTTGGTGTGAAAGGCAAAATACACTGAAATATTCTAATTCTTACAAAAAACAATATCTCCAAATCAATGAAATACAAGTAAAACATCCACTCTTTTGAAATTAAAGAAGCAGTTCCCCCAAAATGTAAATTATTTAACTTTTATCATATACTTACCAAAAGGCCACAATAAAAAGCAATCCGTTCAATATCATCATTATTAATCATCATTATTAATCCAGTACCAGTGTATCAATAAATGTCATCTTAAGAAGAAACAATAGGTTTAAGACAAAAGATTAATATTATAAACATATTTAGTGGAGATTATGACCTTGGCGGAAATTAAATCATACACATACACAATTCATATATGGCACCTCATTAATAATATCAAATTTCATTGGTTCTGGCAGGTTTGTGGCTAAAAATATTGAGGAACGTAACGCTGTCAAACACCCACACCCATAAAGCATTGCTAATGACCTAAACAATTTGTATATTTGTACATATTTTAATATTTTGTATATTGAATACAAAATGGCTTAAATGGCTTAAAATCAAAATGGCTTAAAATGGCTTTAAAGTCAATCATTTTAGATTATGTCATTCAGTTAATGACATCACTGATCACTGTGGTGTTTTAATGAGGGAGAAGGCCAAACCTGTAATAATCAAACCATAGATAATAATCAAACCAAAGAAAATATTTACCAACTTTTTGCCTGCAATTTTTATTAGCTTCCATTTTGTTAGTTGTTAGTATAGTAAACTTGTGTTTCTATGGAACTCAGAGCTCTTAGAAAGAGCTTCTTGAACAGCCAGTCAATGTCTTTGTTATGTGAGAAGAGTAAATGGAGGGTGGAGAAATTAATTAAGTTAAGGATTGTGTGTGACAGAGGTGTAGTTTTCACTTCCTAACCTCACGGGGTAATCTCCAGGGTCCACTTTCATGTCTTGGTCACACATCTTGAGGATTCAGTATATTTGTCCTGTGTGACTTCTGACAGTGCTCGCTTTTTTACACAAATGAAAGAACAACCAACACATTTTACAGGTCCGGCAGCTGTAACAAGGGGCTATGAGTACAAGGTTCAATTTTGTCCCACCTATTTACACTTACTTTAGTCATGTCATCTCCTATCTGGTGTCTCTGTTTACAGTAATCTCCTTCTCAAAAAGATTCCAGTCATTCACTAATATAAGCACCATGATTGACCCTTGAATTGTGGATGGACTTCAATTCATCGGTTCAAAAGTCAGCAAAAGTACACCCAACAGCAATTAATTACACAAAAAGCGAAAGCGTTTTTTTTAATCCCATCATAAGAGAACCAAGAGTGATGGAACCAAAGGAATGGTACAAAATTTCCCTCTAAACTAGGCAGGTTTTGACTTAATAAGCGAGCGCTCACAGGCGCATTCATCTTCCATCCATTACGAGACATACAAGTAACAACTATTGAAATATTACAAACAAAAGTCTGTTTATTATTAAAATAAACAGATGTTTATTATTAAATATTACAAAAGTCTGCATAGCTAACCAGAACAACCTCTGCGCTTCTCTCTTTCAAACCTCTGGAAACAATTTAGATTTGCAAACATCATTTAAGTTATGATATATTCCACAGATCTTTCTACCAATTAAAATGATACTACACTTTTGCGTGTCTGTGTTTGCAACAGAAGGTTATTTTATAGTGTATGTTACGTTACATGTACCTGCTATAGTAATAACAATAAATAATGCCTAATTACATGCAATAACCCTAAACCAAATCCTAACCCTAACACTATATATTAAATACATGTTGTTAATTAATATTACTCAGTACTTAAATGTTTATTTACCTTGTAACAAGAACACACTTAAATAAAATGTAATATGTAATCAAAATCTTTAATCAAAGTGAAATAACTTGCCCTCAAATTACTTTCCTTTTCATATGATGTCACCAAACCTTATTTTTCTGCTTCTCGCCTCAAACCTCCTGTCATAGAGACTACTTTTGACCAGCCTTTAGGTAGAATCAAGTTCAAACAATTATTTTTCAAGTTTAGTAAAGTAATATGTCCCAATATAAATATAAAATGTGTAGGACAACATTTTTTAAGCAAGTCAGTTTGCGTGGCAGCTATTTTACCAAAATCTCTAAAATTGTTTGTCAGCATATAACAAATCAACAGATTCAATCGAACAATGAAACTTTTCACAACCATCACATTGAGCAATGTGATTTCTTATTTTCTTATTGTTAATTGGGGCTTACAAAAATATAACCCCTCCCCCATTTCTGTAATCCCTATCACTCAACTCTTACTACCACCCCTATTCTTAAAACTGTGGCAGCTGTGGAGGTTTCTGGGCCCCACCATCTCTCAGGACCTGAAATGGGACTCCAACATATACTCTATTGTAAAAAAAAAGCCCAACAAAGTTGTTCAGTTGTACTTCCCTTGCCAACTGAGGAAGTACAATCTGCCACCAAAACCAGGCATAAGGAGACTGCAACAGACAATTATATCAGCTGAGAGAACAACTGGTATGCCCTTGTCCCACTTCCAGGACTTATACTGTACATCTCCAGAATGAAGAAACTGGTAGGGAACATCATCAAAGACCCCGCTCATCCAGGCCAAAACCTGTTTGCATGGCTATAGATCGCTGTGCATTAAAACATCTGGGCACAAGAACAGTTTCTTTCCACAGGCCATCTCCAACTTGAACAACTAGCATACTAACCGCTGTCTACCTGTCAATGCTGTCACTGTTTCATAGTGCAACACTTTTATGGTAAAACATTTTATAGTGTTTATGCGTAATTATGTAAATACATCTAGTGTTAATGCAAAATTATGTAAATACATATTTTAAAGTTGTATACACAGTTATATACATTTATATACAGTACATACAGTACCTATTATTTACATCTGTACATAACGCCCACTTACATCCTTATGTATACAGTATTATTTAAATTCTTTATCTTTAATTCTACTTAAATTTTTTTCTGTTTTGTGTGTTGTATATGTACTGCATGTACGTACTCAGAGCTCCTGGAAACCACAATAAAATTCCTTGTATATTTGCACACTTGGCAAATATAGCTCCTGATAATTCTGTAATAAGGAGTTTTGATGACTACAAAACACCCCGTTTGTAGTCCACTGTCTCTGTAGTCTTAAATGTAACCCCACCCTAATTGTTTCATGTGTCACGGTCTTGATTAATTGTCTCTAGGTGTTCCTCATTGCCTATGATTGCCTTGTGTATTTAAGCCCTAATTTTTCCTTGTCAGTTGTCTAGCTTTGTATGTTTTTTGTGTACCTGTTGTTGTTGACTTATGTAATGTCTAGTCAAGTACATTCTCATGTCCATGTTTGTCTGTATTTAATTAAAGTTAAATACGGGCAGAGCAATGCTGAAACAGTTAAAGCAAATGGGCTGTATTGTGCGCCATATGTGAAACTGAAACAGTTAAAGCAAAAATATGGTATTGACCACCTGTCTCCACAGTGACACCTATGGGTCACTTACATGTTTTAAACTGAAACAACCTTGACAACAATTCAGATAAGCGTTGACAAATTATAACTTTTGTCAAGCAAGAAAGTGAGTGGGGGAGCCAATAGTGTAACTTAACTTGTGTGCTGATACCTTGTGTTTGAATCCTGTGTAAGACGTCCCTTACTGTCCACATTGTTCACAGTTTTGCATTTTCAGTATGCTTTGTTTTAAGTGATGTACTAGGTGCCTAGGATTAAACATACAGTTAAAGTTATATAAAAAAATCCCTTCACAATTTAGCATCTTCAATGTCTTGACATAATATTTGGTGATAATCTCATAAATAAAACATAGAAAACAGACAAAATGTCAAACGTACAACATGGGAAACAGAATACATGGTATTATTGCAAATTCTAATTGTTCTTTTTGAGATGTATATTAATAAAACTATTTAAGGATACTAGATTTGTAATTAGTATTTGAGTAAAGAGTTGACTGAACTGATGAAAACTACCACACATTTGGACCATTTGAATAAATTGACATGCATTTGAAACTGTCATTATTTCCGAAGCCTCGTACCTCTCTCTGGTCTTTGAGAGGGTAATGTATTCGGACTACCTACTAAAACAGTATCTATGTTGGAGACTATGCGACATTATTCAATTAACATGATACTGATAGGTTTCATATTATGCAAGATATGCTTTTCCAGTCTACATGGAGATGGCGCATAGAAAGAAGATAACATTTTATGGGTCAGAGGTATAAGAGATTTGCAATAATACCAAAAAATACCTCAACATTACACACTGAAAGAGAATGAGAGACAAAGAAATAGCAAAACAGTATAGACTTTAGGACTGTAATGTTAAATGTCAGCAAGCCAACAGGGGACAGTGGCAAGGAACCAAAGCTCCAATGATGTATAGATGGAGGAAAACCCTGGGGGAAACCAGGCCGAATCGATAGGGCCAGTCTATCAATCCCTTAAGGGATTTGAGTAACAAATCCTTAGGACTATGTGTAGGCTGGATTAAAGAAGTGGGTCTTTAATCCATCGCCACATTGTATTTCTTAGAAAATGATACATAGTTCTTACAAGCATTTAATTCCAAAAATAACTAAGGAACTATGTTGAAGTCTGTTCTAAATCTTTTGTAAGTAACACACTTCCTTCTGCCAGTTGGTGGTGCTATAACTGTGACTCACAATAGCCACATCATTGTGATCAGCCAGCAACACCAAACATATTTTCCAAGTTTGATGTAAATCCATCAATGCATGCAGAAGATAAGAGACACATAAATTGATTGTCTCACCATGGCAATACTGTTCAATATATTAGCAATCCGTTCTTAATTTAGAATCATCAATCTTTTTTTTTGGCCAAGAATGAATCGACTTGGGTAAATTAAGAGAACCTTTCAAATGCTGTTTTAAGTGACATACTTCCTTCTGCCAGTTAGTGGTGCTATGACTGTGACTTACAATAGCCACCTCTATGTCATTAGTTACTACAACCAAATATACGCTCAAATGTAAAGAAAATCACTTCATTCATGCACTTTCTATTCATAGCCACTTCCTGTTTCCTTTTTTTAGCCATTAATTTATTGCCTTGCCATGGCAACATCCTTTAGGATATCAAAAATCCCTTCACAAGTTAAGATCTCTAATGTCTTGGCATAACATTTACTAAATTTGGGGTCAATCCTGTAAAAATCCCTAGGAGGAATATTTAACAGTTAGCAGAAAATCCAAAATGCTGACGTCCTGTTGGACGGAGCAAATGGGTTGACAAGACTGATACATGTACCAAGTTTCCTACAGGTGCATGTATGTGTGATATATACACCACCTTTTTGTGGCACATACCAGAGGGTGCTACCTTTTAGTCAGAAGTGTTTCTAGATGCTACACACGTTTTCATATCAGACATAAAGCTGTAGGAGGAGTTTCAAAGGGTTTAAATGACCAGCAGAAGTAGCATTAACTATAAAAAATGTGGTATAACAGGACTCAGCATGAGCCATAAAATTTAAAGGATGTAGTCTCATGACAATATGGTATTTCAATCAAATGTTATAAAGTGTTTTTATAAATGTTGTTATATCTCTTAAACACTAGGGGAACCATCTCAAACTTTGCATGTGCTTTCTGAACTGTTGAATCATACCAACTGTAACAATTTGATACTGCATTCCATGAATACTGAATTTTATTGGAAAATTCAAAATGTTTAACGCCCAAAATAGCCAAGGACTATTAACTAAGAAACACTGGATACCATTTAACTTAAGACCAGAGGTTTCAAGCAAGTTTTAAGCAGAAATAGCCATTTTTCATATCTCTGGATGAGTAGGAAAAATGGCAGAAAAATTGTTCTGACAGAAAGTAACATCATAGGATGCAGTGGAATTGGCATAAGCCAAGGAATCAAAGGGTAAAAGGTTTATTTCTAGGACTTACGAGTCAAAAAGTTATGAGCATAAACATGAGAACTTTTCTATGTACCATTCTAAAGGCTGCCATAGCCTCCCATGGTGGAAGAAGAAGAAATATAGTATGTATCGAGAAAGCAGGTCTTCAAGATAATTCAAAATGGCAGACAGGAAGAAGTATAGTTTTGACAAGGACTGTAATGTAGGAGCCAAAGAATCCAAAAAAGAGTTGCATGACAGTATGTTATTTAAGTTGTGTTATAAGCATTTTCATAAATTTTAGTTGAAAATCTTTTGACCACTAAGTGAAACCAGCCCCAAGCTTTGCAGGTCACCTCAAATTAATAATGATCTATACCAAGTTTCATAACAATACTCAATTGTGACAATACTCAATTAAATTCTGCATTTTACTACAAAATAAAAATGGTCGATGCCCAAAATGCAGACCATGGATAATTAGATATTATTTAACTTGGCATGCCTCAAGAAATCTAAAGACCACTCTCATGATTTTAGACAAAAGTTTTCAAAAGTTATACTTCCAAGTTCACTTCCAAGCAGTGTTTTGAAACATCAGCATTTCAGGATCTTGACACAGTGTGGAAATGACAATTTTGCGTCGACCATCCCTACCCTCAACTTGCCCTCAGTGGACAACTTGTAACACTGGTATCAGTAAGGGTCTTTAAATCAGGAGACATTGCTTTTAAATCTGCATGTTTATAGTTCTCTTAAAGATTTCATAAAAACCCAGGTGAAGAGAAATCCTTGGTTTTGCCAAGGCCACTTTGGTTTTGTTAGCCCTTGTGATTGTAAAATTAGAACTGATCCCCCTCATCTCACAAACACAGCATGTGTTACTAATTGCTGTGAACAGGTGGCATGGAATGCTGTGCTGTCACTATGGTGACAGGTTATGACAGCATCCAGGTGGCAATACAGCATTCTAGGGAAAAAATAACATACATTAACAAATCATAGATACTCTTAGTTCCATTCACATTTTATCAAAACTCATATATTATGACATAAATAAAGATAACAGCACCTCGGTACAGTTAAGGCTGCAGCATGTCTCTCATAGAAAGTCCAGTGCATGCCCTAGGTAGAGTGCAACATGTTGTGGCTGCATGCTTTTATCTGCTTTTTCCCCTGTTCTGTTCTGGAAAACAACATGACAAATTGACACCTGACTGTCTGAAACTTTATTCTATCTGCCCTTCCTGTAAACCCTATTTTCATTTATGCTTGTGCAGAAAAAGAAGAGAACCAAAGTTGAATACATGCTTAACTCTCTGCTGTATCATTTGGAATTTATTTAAGTCAGGTCACCATCATTATTACCAAGCAGTCTAGTTCTGACAGTACAGTATGTCCCAATTAAAACAGTAACCAGAGGCAAAAATAGCACTGACAAGTTTGCATGGGCTGCATTTTAACGTGACCTGAATTTTCAGAAACTGACCACTAGTTTGAACATTAAAGGAAAATGAAAATTCTGTTTTATATATGGTTGCTTTATATTTCTCAAATCATTTATGCTTGTTCATATTTCCCAAATCATTTATAGTGTTGATGAATTAAGTATTATTCTTAAATGTGGAAACTTTTAAATGGTAGTTTATATTGTTGGACAACAATCATAATTAGCACTATAAACACTAACAAACAATATAAGTACAGTAGTCCATGACACTATTTTCAATGTTTTTTGAAGTCATGTGAAAGCTTGTGTGAAGAACAGAATTAAATTTAATTTATCAATCACTGAAATGATTCCATTCACCATAACACTTAAAACTCATTTATGCTTTGTAACATTTGTATGTTTTTATGACCCTCATGCTTTTGTTCGAATCATATTATATAAATTCATACACACAGCTTGAATGTGCTTGTTCTGATTGGTTGTGGAGTTTAATGGATTGTGTTGTGTCATGCCTCATTTTGACATGTTACATCTGGTTCGTCAGCTGAAGGGACAGTATCTTGTGTACTCTGAAATACAGATTGAATGTCTATGAAAAGGAAGAAATGATTGCACTACAACTGCACTGCACTAAGAGACTATGAAGCTCTTGACTGAAGACTATGAAACTTATTTTAGATCAAACATACATGCAGATGCTCTTGAGACCCAGTGACATGAGAGATAGATTCATAATAGATACATAAACCCAGGGTCACCTTTGAGTTATTCCCTCTCTAGCTGATATATAAAAAAATAACTTTGTTGTGTTGTGCCTCAAAAAAGGAAATGACTGATGTTGTTGCCTGTCTTGCTGTTGCACACCCAGAGGATAGAGGACACAGTTTAATATTTTTTGAAACTGCAAAATAATTAAATGATAGCAATGTATTATGCTCTCCCCATTGCAGGAACAAAGAACAAACATATAAACAGAGCATGCAGGGCTAAACATGCAGCAGAATTGTGCCAACAGAACTGTAAAGAAAGGCAAGGTTTTGTAGCAGCAAAGAGTACCAAACTGTTCACCCCACAATAAGAGTTACAGTAATTTTCAGGGGTATATGGCATGTCCTTGCATTGACATGGAGGTCATGCAAGTTAGAGTCTCTTCTCTCTTCCTCATTTCCTGTCCACTTTCAAAGAAACCAAAAAAAAATTTGTTTTTTTTAACTAGCTCTAAAATGTTTTGAAACTATTATGTGTAGTGCTTAGTCATGCCAAACTCAGCAACATGATGAAATGGTGCATGATAAGAGCATTGTGGGTGGTATGCTATGGCTATATGGTTTCTGAGCAGTGGCTGTGTCAGTAGGAACATGTATGCACAAGGAGACAGCCAGTGCTCCACAGTTCTTCTGAATTTTTAGTCTGTCTCAGTTTTTTCTGTTGGTTCATAATGTAATCACAGACATACTCGATGATTGTGAGATCAGATCTCTCTGTGGAGCACTGGCTGTTGTCAGTCTCCTTGAGCATACAAAAATCTCGCTGGATTATTACAATTAATGGCAAAAAGAATGTTTGGAAATGTAATCTTATAATTCCTAATGACACTACAACAAAAGATGTAAATAACTTGCTTAAAACCATTTTTGGGTATCAAAATACTAATGTGCCTAAGACTTTTGCACAGTACTGTTTATCATATATTATTCTTAAATAGTTAGTGGAATGTTTAAAAATGTTTCTTCATTCTTATCACCAAACAATAACATAAATACAACATGTAATAAACTGGACGTTTTCAACATTGTTGGCTAGGCCCACATAAGTTTAGCGCCCAATTCACTAAATGAATTAAGCAAAACGTGTAATGGCCCAAATGTGGCATATCCATTGAGTCACTTGTAAGTGTTAGCAACATCTTTGCCTGGCTATAGCAGCAAGGGAAGATAAGAGGTAGTGTCACTTAACAGTTATTACATTATTAATTGCCCTGCTTTAGGACTTAAAAATGTATAGTTTGCTTTCTGTGTATTGGAATAAAATATCTCAAGCAGCCGTTGCTGTTTTGAGTGTGGGGCAACCTTGGTACAACTGTGAGGTTCCCATGGCGAAGAATTTATCAGACACACTCACAAACATATTCTCACCCTTAATTGTCATCAGCTGTTCTTATTTCTGATGGCTCAGGCATGACCCTCTACCGCCAGGTTGCTTTCATTGAATGAGACACATCATATAGCAAGCACACTAAAATATGAATGAGCTCAGACATAAACAGTGTGAAGACAAAGGACTTGTAGACTTAGACAAGCAGAGTATGAATAATGTATACTGCTATTAAACACCTCAGTATAATAAGGTCGCTTTTCAAATACATCATCTATTATTCAGGACATGATTAGGAAAGCTCACACTGTTATGGGAGTTTTGGACAATACTATTATTAATTCAGCAGTTATGAGAACTGTTTAGTGAACACATTTAGACACAGTCCTTGATGATTATTTGTGAATTACACTGTAAAGTTATAAATTATTACAATGTATCTCTGTTGCTTTAAATGTGTAAGAAAAAGAGCCTCAGATGTCTGTAGGATTGTCAACACAGCTTTGAGTACTGAAGCACATTTATGACTTTCACTAGGTACTAAGTGGATTTTATCACATGCATGGTACCTGCACCTGTGTTCATTGGCTCTACAAGGCTCTGCTTGTGATATATGCAAATTTCAAGAAGATTGGCTAGTTAACGCATCAAGATATTTCAAGATATTTTAAAGGCAAAGTAGAATGTTTATAATGTTTAAAGTCAGTTTGCTTGTCACTTGTTTTATGTTGTCTAAAAATACTTTTTTCTTAAGGTTTAAAAGTAATTTCAATTGGCAAATGACAAATGAGCTAGTAATAGTAATGAGCTTATCTCTTATTCCCTGGATTTTACTTTATGTTATTCATATTCAGAGAGCAGGCATTGGTAAGGACCCTAGCAAACTACAAATGGAATGTTGATGACTCAAATCCTGGTGATGTGTCTACATACTGGCATTGAAAAATGTCTTCACCAATTTATCAACAACAGGCAGTAATATTTAGAGTTTTTTAATGTTGTTGTTGTTGTTTGAAGTGTATTACAAAAAACTTTAATTGTTCTGTTACATAACATTTCAATATCAAATATAATTTTTATTTAAACAATTGAAAATTTTAACAAGGTTGTGTCCCATATCTGTCTGGCATTGCTGCATTTTATGGTAATTGGTTGCTGACCAATGTAATTAAATATAAAATATAAAAATTGTAGTAAGGTTTGATTTGTGTGAAAATAGCACTTAACATCTGTTCCTCTTAGTTCAAAAGGCATTATGCACAGCTGCAAGAAACCCTGGAGAAAATCTAGGGGAGAAGCTTTCATAACACTTAGCCAATTAACATGATAGATAACAGGTTTCATATTAAGTAAGATATGCAATTCCATCTTACATGGAGATGGTGCTTAGAAAAAAAATTACAGAACAGGAGTATAAGGTATTTTCAATAATACCATAAAATATCTGAACATTGCATAATGAAAAGAGAATGGGAGAAAAAGACTATGAAGATTATGAAGCCCAAACATATGTAACAAAGAACTACTTCTTGCTAAAATTGGTCACTTCATGTGTAATATTTTTCTCTCTTACAGTTACATTGGGAACGGAGAATGTAGGAACAAAACTGATGGTTTTGTCACAGTGCAGTCTAGTGCTGTCAATCAATATCACGATCATTGCTGAGCCCTGCTGAGCTTCTGAGTGCTTCTGACAATCAGCTGATGGATGAGGTGCAACTAATCATCATTTAGGAGATGTTTTGAACCTCAGGATATGAAGGAGATTTACTGCAATCCTGTATCTTGATCAGACACCCTTGATCAGACACCAGACTCTGCTTCCAGTTTTGTTCTTTACCTTGTATGTCACAACTTCTTCAAAAACATGATACACAATACCCAAGCTAGCAATTTTAGGTAGTAAGTACTTTTCCTAACATTTCCATAAAGTAACAAAAACGTAAAATATATTATTTTAAATGTTCTAGAAATGTTGAAATGATGAAAATGATGAAAGTTTTTTAGATGTTGTACTAACATTATTGCTTGGTTATAAAAACATTATTCAGACATTTTTTAAAATTTTGTAATTAACAACTTAAGGACAACATTTTGATATATATAATTTTATAAAATGTTCTACTAACGTTACTGCAATCATGTTTTTTGATAACTGCTTTGAGAGAATTTTTTTGTTAACTGTTGTGTGGGCCAATGTTCTGTGAATGTTACCTGTTAGCTGGGTAGTTAATTGTAAGATGTGTATGCATTGTAGTTACACACTAAGACTATTTATGATTATACTGTAATTTATTGTATTGCTGTATTGTTTCTCATATATATTGTGTATTGTCTGTGTATATATTGTACAGTATATTCTATATATTATGTATATTGTGTAAAACAAATTCCTTGTAAGCACAACTTTCTTGGCCAATAAAACAAAATCCAATTTCGTGCAGTGAAGAGATTGTGTTCCTGTGGCAAGTTTGCTGTTAGTCTCAGTTTTAGAAGGACCAATCTGTTCACTGATCGTCTGATGTGTAAACACAAAGTATCTTTGCAGCTACATAACAACTAACTTTCATTAGCTTATTAGTAGACTGTTAGGCTGGAGTTAGTAGAACTAGTTGACTACAAGTTGACAACTGGTTGTTGACCAATAGATATTTATATTTAGAATGTCTAAAGTGGAGTAAAGAAAGAAAGCACAATGTCACTAGTTCGGTATGATGTTAATATGTCTTATTAACATCATACCTTGTTCATCAAAATTTTTATTGCATTATAAAATGTTTGCATTTGGTTTTCAATGCATTAATCTGTCACAGTTTGGCAAAACACCTTTTATGAGTCAACTAATCATGACATTTTCAGTTTTTCTTGTTGATGTCTGAAAGCTATAGAATTAATATAATAATAATAAGGCTGTCAGGATGTGACAATGACACCAAAACATTTCAAGTCAATACACAAATGTTTGTAAAGATACAGCCTGATTTCCTGATGTCCATTTTATATGCTCACTATCAAATTCGTTGATGCAGTATAAGAAAACAATTTGAACAATCAACATGAATTTTTTGTCATGAGTTTCTCTGTATGCTACATACCACATTTCATACAAATTGGACAAAAGCTGTAGGAGCTGTTCATAAAATATAATTCACAATGGTGGACAGGAAGTAGAGTTGACAAATGTGGTATCGTATGACTTGGCATGAGCAAAAAAGAAATAAGTTGCATGGAAAACTTGCATAAAAACTTGTTATAAGCATTTTCCTAAATTGTTATATCTTTTGACTAGTAGGTGGCACCGGCTCCAAACTTTGCAGGTCACCTTAGAATATGGTGGATGAAGTTTTATATACACAATTAGTTTTGTTGAATACTGCATTTCATGACAAAATTCAAAATGGTTGACCCCCAAAATAGCCAACCAAGAAAACATTTTTCATATCTTTGGACCAGTAGAAGACGAAACCCTTAGTGGCCTTTGATGACATGCACCAAGTTTCGTGTCAAAACATCAAAGCATGGCAAAGACACACACAGCCTCACACTGATTTTTACATGCTCGCTTTCACATTTGTAGAAACGGTATATGAAAATATCACTGGACATCACTGATAAAGTGCTTAAGACATAAAAAACAACTAAAAACAACAACAGCATACAATTATATTTAAAAATATTTTTATATATAATAATATAATATAAATATATTTTTGACCAATAGGTGGCGATGCCACCAAGTTTTGATGAGGCAGTGGTCACATGGTCACAGTGACACATGCAAATTTTTATGTTCATACACCAAAGTATTGCAGAGTTACAGTCTTTGATGCGTTTTGGCATTGTGCCATCAAAACTGTTGAGGCGTCATTCGACAACTGTTTGGTGTATACCAAAAAATTTTCATAACTTTTTGTCAGGCATGTCTCTAGATGATGCCCACAAAATTTCATGCAAATTGGGCTTACTGTCTAGGAGGAGTTTAAAGAAAACTAGCAAAATAGCCTTTTTTCTATCTTGGCACCAGTGGGTGGCAGTGTCACAAAATTATGCATGCACACTCAGATCTAGAGGAAAACTCCAAATTTGGTATGGTTACATTTCAGACTGTCCTCTATCTATGTGCCAAATTTCATAACTTTTTACCATATCATTCAATAGGCTGCCATAGACTCGAGTGAAAGAAGAATAATAAGAAGAATAATGGATACAATACAGGTCTTCACCCCTTTGGGGTAACCCCTAATAATAATAATAATAATAATAATAATAATGTTCATTTTCTATAATGGTTCAGATTTGTTACTGAATGTACATTTCCTTACAACTGTAATGAACACCTAAGGTCACATACTGGCTCCACACTAAATCTGTCTGTCTTTCATTTCCCAAAGGTCCTGTTGTCAGCTGGATTCTGACTTTATCCAGACCAAATGGTGGGCAGGATGGTACAAATCCTGAGAAAGATCATATTTTTGTTCCCTGCCTAGTCACAGCAGTGTCATGTTATAGCTGCAATTAGTGACATTATGCTTCACCATTTCTGTTGGTAACATTTCTCAGTGGCTGACATATTGTCACAAAATCAGACCCAACAGTTTTAAATCATTATCATTATTATTACTATCAACTCTCCGTTTACGTCCAAGAAAGTTACAAATTGCAGCTTTAACGTGCCAGAGGAGAACTGATCCTCCCAGTTAAGCCTGGTTTCTCCCAAGGTTTATCTCCATCTGTACATCATTGGAGTTTTGGTTCCTTACCACTGTCGCCCTGTTGGGTGCTTACTGGCAGACTGCTGACATCTAACTTAGCTTAGGGTTTTGTAAATTGTTAATATCGCTTCTATAATTACAGTCCTAAAGACTCTGTTTTGTTATTCCTTTGTCTCCAGTTCTCTTTCATTCTCTTTCATTGTGTAATTGTCAGGTATTTTTATTGTGTATATTTTGTGAATGCATTTTTTGTACTGTGTGTATTTATGGTATTATTATGGTACTACTGTAAATCCATTATACCCCTGTCCCATAAGACGTTATTTTTCTATGTGCCATCTCCATGTAAGCTGAAATGGCATATCTGTGTTGAACATGTCTGACATTTGTTCTGTGTTTTATTTATCATTATATGTAACACTGCTTTGAAGCAATGTAACATTGTAAAAAGTGCTATATAAATATACTTGAATTGAAATTGAATGACATTTAATACTAGATTGAAGAAAATGTGAGTGATGCTTGCCGTGACAAAACTATATGTCAGAATATCAACAATGTTAACATGTTTTAGCACATCAATATACTAAAATATGGCTTATTCATGATGTTAGGAGGTTGCTAGGGTCGTCTAAATGATTGCTAGGGTTGGTATGGTTGCCAAAGCCCACTAATAGCCCGAGTCAGATAAGCCCACCCACATGTCACTACAGTGTTCTAATGCTGATATATGGCTTATTTATATGGTTGCTAGGGTACAGTAAATGGTTACTAGGGTGTAGCTAGACAGTTAACAGGGTAAAACCAATAGACGGATGTGTGTGAATCAAAAGAGCCACATTCTATGTCTCTGTGATGTTCTGGTGCTGAGATATAGCTAATTCATGTTGGTTGCTAGGGTGCACTAAATGGTTGCTAGGAAATGGCTGCACAGTTTCCATAGTAATAACTAAAGACTACTTGGCAGTCTGAGTCAAAAGAGGCCACCCACTTGTCTCTGATGTTCTGATGACTCTCACCTTTTTAAATGGAAATCAATGGGGTGGTTTCTAGGGTACTGTAACTGGTTGCTGGGGTGTGGCTATGAAGTTGAAATGCTGCTTACTAAGCCGAGCGATAAGAACCCACCCCCAAATTTCTACGGCATTCTGATGCAAAGCTATAACGTCACAAGGTTCAGCCCAATGTTAAGTCTATGGAATGTTTCGCCGGCTTTTTGCCCTAAAAACATTGTACATCCAATCACTTATAAAAGTCATAGCACACCTCTCCTCAGTAAGCCAGTCGATTTGACATCTTATTCAAGGGCCTACAACAAACCAAGCGGGATGAGTAGCATGTAGAAATTTTGTCCAGAAAAAGTAGTTTACAGAAGAATAAAAGTGATGCTTTGCTTTACAATCACCACTAAAAATTGTATATAAATTATAGTTGTTAATACATAACTGTTATTTAATAACTCATTCTTATTATTTGTGTACCGTGATAGTTGGATATTGTTACAGCATGTACTGCTTCTCTCTGTTAAAGCTGATGTTACTGCAAGTGTCTGGCTCAGTAATGATGCAGCTGCTGCAAAATTATTCATTGTGAAGTTAACAAGCTCTCAGCTCTCACAGACACTCTTATAAATAGATGTGTCTTAAAAGTGGCAGGCCTTCTTCATCAACAGCCCTCTGCATGCCCTGGTAAACACATTTAAAAGAGATTTACTCATGCAGGCTGTAATTTAGTATAATCTTAGTGGTATCAATATGATTAAAGTATTACAGGTCTATACTTATGCAACAATATGCTAATAGATAAAGGAAAACATCATGATTATTTATAGCCACTATAAAAAGGCTGTGCTTTGTCTCGCAACTGTTTGATTAGACAACAGCTGACTTAATTTAATTAGTTAATCTTTGAATTCAAACCTCTAATTAATTCTATTTAATTACCCATTTTGAGCTTCAGAAAAACAATTTCACTATCCTTCACAATGCACCATAGCATCAGTTAATTGCACCTTACAAACCACAATCTTTTCCAGTGACATAACATAAATTGTAAATAACAAAAATATTATCTGGACTCATTAAGCTTATGTTTACAAAAAAATCAAGCTTTGTTAAAATTCTTTATATAAACTTATTGTTAACGCATCACAATCAGGTGCAATAGCTGACATGTAATAACAATAAGAAATATTTAAACAGCGTTTATTAATGTTAATTTTTAATGTTAATTTCTACATATACTAACAAACCTTTTACATTTTTTAATCACAATTAACATTATTTAATGTATTATCGATGATCATGGATATACAATAAACAATATTATAAATATTATAAACTAAAATTAACCTAGATTAATAAATGCTGTAAAATTGTTTTTCAGTGTTAGTTCATGATACCTAATACATTAACCAATGTTACAGAGTCAGGCTTTATTTAAATTTACATTGTAAAGTGTTAACAACTTAATTACATAGAAAACAAATGTTGGTTCATGTTGTGTTATGTGCACAGCTGTTTTTTGTGATGTTATTTATAACGTCTCCAAATATTTCACCATATTTACATGCAGGAGGAGAGGCACAGACAGATTTACTGCTAGAGGAAAAATTGCTTTAATTCTGTACCATGTTACAAAATCGTGGATTGACATACCATAATAAGTAGTGTATTTGTGTAAATGTATTCTGATGCTTGAAATCATATAGGTAACAAATACTCGTCTATTATAATGACAGTAAAATGTCAAAAAGTAATTTAATGCAATATTGTTCCTTTATCCCAACAGTACTGCTTGGGGACATTAAATTTACATCTAATAATGCATCAATGCATAAATGGAAATATAAATGACACATAATCAGAATAATTTAAATTTTAAAATAGCATGGTGATACACCATGTAAATGTGTCATTTTCTTTAATCTTGCCATTAAACATTTGATTTGTTAATGTTAATCACTTTAGGAAGTTTTTTTAATTGAATGAAAGCAGTTAATTTAGATGTTATCAGATGGAGAAGGTTTAGACTGCATTTTAAAATATGAGGGAGAAAAGATGATTACATTCGAAATGGGAATTTATTGTAATAAACATGATACCTAAAACTTGCTAAACAACAAATAATTAGTCCGTGAAGCACTCGCAACGTGCTTTACGCATCCATAACTATTACAAAACACTCAATACATGCCACATCTCCTGCGCTTGCACATAGAAACATTTTCAACGACAGTGCAGAACTTCATGATGTGTATGGTCGTGTGGGTTTGACGGGTTCATTTCATGTAGATAAAAGCGGTTATATGTAACAGTGGAAAGGCTAACTAGAGACGCGAGGAGGTTTCTTTTTATCTCCAGACAGTAAGTTTCAAACCAGCCAAATAACAATGTGCATAACATCAAATACATATCCATCAGGTGGTCCAGAAACTCGTTTGGTCAAACTGTTCTGGCAGTAAATAATCCTCATCGTCTCTAGTACGCGCCCACGATGACCGCTTCCACCTCTTTGGAGGGTCTCCGGTCCGTTACCAAAAAGTTGATCATCCCCTCCGACTTAATGAGCAAGTTACAGCCCAGGAAAAAGATCCCGAAGACTACAGTGAGGGAGAGCACACACATCACTGCGATCTGAACTATTCTCATGATGAACAGACTCCTCTCGTCCGGAGGGCTCGCCGTGAAGCCGTTATCCGTCACCACCGACGAGAAGTTACAGCACAAAAGGATCTCCTCCGTCCGGTTAGAGAAGACCCCACTGTCCGTTTGGTTAAATGTAGTATTCATGTCAAATCTCCGAATGACAGTCCAAAAACAATACTTGCAAAAGTATTGCAATGCAAAAGTCAAAGCGTTTGAGGAATTTGGCACTGGGAGTCAGTACACATAAAGTATTGGGAGGAAATGTTTTTTAACTCTACAGCACCCATTCGGCTCCTGAACTAATTCTGCTGTAAACTACGCTGGGAGCTTCTACTCAGCATCACACCTGCTCGGGTAAAAACGTTCAGAGAACCAATGGGAGGAGACGACTGTACCATTAACCAACCCTTAAAGCACACAAACACGTCTTTTGCTGCCACCTACAGCTCATTTCCAGATGTGTTTTATTATTAATGTTTTGGAAAACCTTTCATGTATCTTGTAATTTGGTATATATATAGATTATGATAAATATTACATGTTAAACAAAAAACGTGAAACAAAACGTTAGACATTAAAAGTAACCAATAGTTTGTAATGTAACCAATAGCCTATATATATTTTATACTATCCATATGTCCAGAGACGGTCTAAACCTGTTTCTTAATGTTCTAGTAAATCTTATAATTCATAACCAATAATAACGTGAAAAGATAATAAATCAGTAAAAAGATATATTGTGGTCAGATGTTTGTTATTACAGGGCAGTACTGACATCTAGTGTTTAAATGGCGAACTGTTCCAGAATGGGACCTGTCTATCGATGATCATTATTCATGAATCAAAATTAGGTTGCACAAATATTTTAAACATAAAAAAAATATGTGTATAGGTAAAATTAAATTTGGAAAATTATCTCTTTCATGATTTAAAAGCATGAAAATTAAGAAAATTTTCTATTAGCTGGGTTTGTTAACACTGCACTGGCTGTCTATCAAGCATTGTATAAACTTCTGCTGATTTCCTATAAAGCCCTGAATGGTTTCCCAGCAAACATGACCCTTTGGGGTCTGCCCACACACACGGGCAGTCCCTGTGGGCCCCAATACCGTTGTTGGTGGGGCCCTAATGGGACAGCCCAAAGTGTGGGCTAGGTGTGGGCACACTGGGCAAACTGTGGGGAAATGTTCTGCATATACAGAAAGCAGTAACAATGTGTCAGGCTTTAAATTATTATAATATAACATTGAGGTTTATTTGAACAATAGCTCAAAGATATATATTAAAACAACAATAATTTTAAACCTATTTAAAACAGCAATAAAAACAAAACTAACAAAACCACAGAACACTTAAAACACATATAAAAGTAAATTGAAACTCTGGGCAAAGTGTGGGCATACTGTGGGTAAAGTGTGGACATACTGCGGGCACACTGGGCAAAGTGTGGGGAAATGTTCTGCATATACAGAAAGCAGTAACAATGTGTCAGGCTTTAAATTATTAATTCACAGCCAATAATAATAAAAGTATATTAAGATACTAGTATATTGAGTATATTGAGAACAACAATAGCAATAAAAACAACAATAAAAAAGCTATTTAAAACAGCAATGAACACAAAACTAACAAAACCACAGATCACTTAAAAACATTAAAGGCAGTGGGGACCCTTTTTGAATGGGTTATTTTTAAATAAATGATGAGTAATTATTTATTCTGCCATGCAGAGCTAGACTGGAACAAAAAAAATAGCCCTGGCATTTTGGCCCAGACTAGCCCACTACATTCATTCCATAATAGCACTAAAGCCATGTAATGGGTAGGAAAGAGTGGGAGTCGACACATAAAATACTTGTATAAAGTGTCATTTATTAATACAATAAAACTGTATAATCCACACTGATGAATCCCAAAACAGGCTATGACATCCATCTTTTGTGTGTCTGTGTGTTTGAGGGGGAAAGAGAAAAGACAAGCTAAATTGTTAATCATAAGATCACTGTTTTCCATATTATAGCATGGAATAGTCATTGAGAGCATGGAGTCCCTGCCCCTCTCTTTCTTTGACACTCTCCTTCTCTGTCTCTCTATCTCTCTCAGCACCTAATGTTTTGAAAGCAGTTCTGCTTACCGCAGGCACTGCATTCACTTCTCCATCTCTTTCCCTCTCCTTATCCTCTCACTGTGTCTGCTGGTGCTGCCAGTGCCACTGCCACAACCACCACTACCATCATCAGCCATGGGAGCTGATGAAGGATCTGCTGCGCCAGAAAACCTCACTGTATTTTGACACATTTTGCAGCATCTGTCTAAAGGGCCTGTTTCTTTATTTCACATATTTTCTCTATGCCTCCCTTGTGTTTTCTGTCCATCTCTCTCAATCATCTGTTTTTAACAAATGCACACTGATGTTGCAAGCTCGCACAGAACCCAAAAGAGGAGTTGTTTAAAGATGTGACTGGGCCAGCCCAATATCAATTAAGAGAAGAACCAATTTGCTGCTGATTAAATGTCTCATGGGCTGGTCTGTCTAGAAAAAACAGATGCTGAGTTTTTTGAGAGATACATTAAACTGCCACAAAGACCCCAGTTCCATCAATAAATTAAGCAGAAAAAAAGAATGGGTAGCTGATATCCGAGTTTTATAGGACGATTAGATAAACCGAATTGGTTTATTATGCAATTGAAAATCAGGATTGTGCCCAATTGGATTGTATTCACATGATAATGAACAAATCTGTTACTATTTAAATATTTATTTTTAAACAATATACAGTACATATATAACATACATTTTGTAATAAAAGCCCTGGAGCTGTCAAAACGCAGAATTACTCAAAGTGTGTCATCCAGTGGACCTTCAATGGCAAACAAATGAGAATATCTGGATACTGGTAACATTGTTTATTTATATATACTACTGAATTTTTCCTTACCCTTTTCTTTTTTTAAATTCTCGTTTTAAGGACTTATCCCATATAAACATTACATACTGTACCTATAACTGCTATGCAGGTACATAACCGTTATGCACCTATAGCTGCTCGCTGCATGATATAGCTGTGATTGATCTACCTGAAAATAAGTGCCTGACACAGTCAAAAAATTATACTTACAAAAGGCATGATGCTCTCTGAGTTGGCTCTCAAAAAATCTCACATTTCACATGTCATAAACACCATCTACTGCTAAGACAATGACCCCATTATGAAGGTGTAAATATATTTAGATTAAGTGCTTAACGTTGCTTAATGCATTAGGTCAATAAGATTTAAAAAAGGCAAATTCAGTATACCTTGTTATTAAAGCATACTATGCACAGGCAAGCAGAAGAACCCAGAATATGATCGCAACGAGCAGTTTCACATTAAGCGTTTTCCTCTACTCTGTGGTGTGCGTGCAAATTGGATTGTCTTCACATGATAATGAATAAATCTGTTTTTGAGAAGCTGCGCTGTTCACTATAGTAAGAGAGGGTACAAACATTTTTTTGTCTTTTAGTAGATATACTGAAAAAGACCTTTGTTTAACAAACAAGTCATTCTATTTGTGCTGTAAACTTCAAGTTAAGAAACCGTTAAGAAGTGAATATTGACACCCTCTTTCTGTAAAAATATAAATAAGAAATAGCCCAGTCTGCAGATTTCGTCTGGCCCTGCCTGCGAGTCTTCTCTGTCTCCCACTCGCTCTTTTTCAGAGTATGTGTTTGAGAGTAGCTCAGATGCCACTGAGAACAGTAAACTTCAGAGTAATTACTGAAAGTGTGGACGGTAGCAAAATCAGGTGTTTATGTGAACACAAAAGGTCGTACATTTACTGAAAAAGGCAGTCCATTGTCTTGTATTTGTGAAAGTGGCTGTTATGTGAAAATCTTTCCGTCAATAACCTAAAAAGTACATTTATGACATGATGCCTGGCCAAAAAATGTTTATTTTATCTTGACTGCCATAATCCATTCTATTTATTCTTTAAATGGTAAAACCCTGCCTAATCACAACAGTGTGATGTTATAGCTGCATTTAGTAATATTGTGCTTCTGTCACCACCTCTGTTTGTAATATTCCTCAGTTCCTGACATTTGTCACAAAAACAGACCTGACAGTTTTTAAGTCAATATAAAATTATAAATCAGAAATATTAGCGCTCTGTTTTTAACCAAAAAAGTTATGAATTTCAGCTTTAATGTATGAAAGGAAAACCTGCACTCCTGGTTTCTCCCAAGGTTTCTTCTCCATCTATGCATAACTGGAGTTGTGGTTCCTGGCCACTGTCACCCCGTTGAGCTTGCTTTCTTACTGGGAGACTTCTGACATTTAGCTTGGCTCCTGTCCTATAAAATTTTATCAGAACAGAAGTTAGCTTCTGGTTTTCAGCAAAAGATCTATGTGAAGCTGGTTGTCTTGTTTGTGTTTGTGTAATAGAGAAATATAAGAACAGTTTAAAATGGGGAGTAAGGGTAATCAATTCAAGCCATGTTCCTCCTTGACCCAGATATATTATGGGTGGGGACACATAGGAGTGGAGCATGCATGGGTGGCACTCAACAACATGAACATTGTAAGTTGCTTCTTTTAAAAATGCTCTGTTCCCACCTTGCCCAGTTTGATAAAGCAGGCCAAGTTCATGCTCCCTGCGGTTCAGGAGTTTGATGACCGAAACTTGCAAGACAAACTTAGCTTACAGACATCAGGAATTAATAAAGTATGGATTTTAGTGCAAACAACCCATTACAATGGGACTCACAACATACTGGAGGACATAACAAGAACAGTGGGATCTCAGTGGATTGTTATCGGACCCGAAAGTAATGCAGGTCATGGAGGAAAAGCAAAAGCAAGGTTGCCGGGCAGGCCTACTAAACAGGCTATGTAAACAACCATACAAACATTTCTCACTAATGCCAGATCAATAACACACAAAATGGATGAGTTGGAGCTACAGATTACCTGGAGGAGCACACAGAAAGCATTCTGTTCTATATCAAAACCTGTACGGATAATGTCACTGTCAACTAAAAGAGATGTTTGTTTCCTAACCACAATCACTGGATAACAAGTGAGATCCAGTCATTACTGAAAGAGCGTGACTCTGCACCTCACAGACCACAACTCAGGGAAAGTGTGGCAAAGAATTCAGAATATCACCAACTACAAAAACAATAACTGAAGCACTATCCATACTGATGCTTCACTGGCTGAGGAAATGAATAATTTCTTTGCCTGTTTCAAGGTCTGCAGGTCTTTTTCAAATTCACTGCCTGCACTTAGCCCTGGCACTAGCCGTCTTACCCTACAGGAATGGGAGGTGAGATGGGTGCTCAAAACCATGGATGCAAGCAAGACCGCTGGCCCTGTCACAGTATCAGGTAGTTCGCCGGGGTCCTCATAAAGATCTTTAACTACTCTCTGTCATTAGCCATTATCCCACCTTGCTTAAAATCCCTCTGCTTTACTCCTTGTACACATATGACTGAACTCCCTGTCATTCTCATTACACCATAATGAAATTTGCTGATGATGCTACAGTGATTGGACTTACCTTGGGAGGTGACGAATCAGCCTACAGAGATGAGATCAACAAACTTGCAGTATCTGGTGCTCTGGAAACAAGTTGTCACTTAACACCTCAAAAACAAAATGAGCTCAGTCTAGACTTCAGGAGGCTCTGCTCAGGAGAAACAACCTAGAGGAGAAGCTGTTGGTGGCAAAATCGGGTTCTTTCGTTTGGCCAGGCCTTTTTGCCCCACACCTTCACAAAGTGTATAGATGCAGCCCTGGCTCCGTTGAGGCTTCAGGGAATCTGCATACTCAGTTATATCGATGACTGTTATTTTAACTCAGGAGGAAGGAAATGGCACTGAAGGCACTTCAGCGGAGGAAATGACACTGAAACATTGTCTTTGGCCATTCTGAAGTGTTTGGGACTGAGGCTCAATGTCAAGAAGAGATCATTATTTCTCAGCAGAGAATTATGTTTCTGGGGGTAGCATGGGACTCAACTATGGTGTGGGCACAGTTGTCTCCCACTCGATCCTGGCCACTGTTTCTGGGTTCATGCTAAGCCAAGCCATCACAGTGAATTATTTTCAGAGAGTGTTGGGGCTTATGGCAGCGGCATCCACTTTAATTCCTTTTGGCCTGCTGTATATGAGACCCCTACAATGGCCGCTTAGGACCAGGGAGTTTCGCATGTTTTGCATGATCAGAATTGTGCAAGTGCCTTCATTCCTTGGTCATGTAGAAGAAACCACGGTTTCTGTCCCAGGGTTTGACTCTGGGAGCATCCTGTCCATTGTGGCACAAAAATTGCCTTGATGATGGCTTCAGAGGCTGTTATGTTGAGGGATTTCCACAAAGTGTCATTTCACAATGCAGCGTCGGAACAAGGGTTACATTTAGTCAATTCTTTATTCATAAACCAATGACAAACTTAGTATTCCTAATTAGTTTTCCTTACATCTTATAATAATACAAATTTGCAATATTACCATGTATTACCATGTTACATTTGTTGTCTGTTTTCTGTGTTTTTGTTTTCATTATAAGCTGCTTTGAAACAATGCAACATTGTAAATATAAATGAAATTGTATTTAAGTATAAAAACAAGCTCCAAAACAACAGCTATAATGGCATTCTATGTGTTTTATGTTGCTTTGAAAAACTATAGTTACTACTTAAAAATAATCTTCTTTTGAGATTTAAAGGTTTTGGCTCCCTAAAGGTGAAGGTGTAGTTACACCATCCACCAACAGGGGCTGTCTGTTCCAGTGAAATCACAATATAAAACCAAACCAAACCAAATGCAAATGAATTCAGAGTTAATTACTAGTTTATTGTTTTAACTTTTATTCACGAGTTCGCACTAACATGTAATTGCAAATTATCAATCCCCAAAAAGGCAAAGTGAATACAAGTGGCGTAAAGGCGTTTGTATATTTAAATGTTTGACTGGAAGGGCTCTCACAGCATCTGACGGGAGCTCACGGCGCCGGATGGGTAAGCCCCATCGGCGGTCGGGTAGTGTCGACATAAACAAAAGTAATAGTACTAGCAATAAAGGAATCCTGCAAATTACAAAATGGGTTGATTCTTTACTCGGTTCTCCGTTCCACCGGGAGTGGGGAGCCCTCGCAGCATCCGACGGGAGCTATGACGGAGATGCTCACGCCACTGACACAAGGTTGATGAAGGTGGAGGTATGCAGGTGATAGATATTATGTAATTAGCTGATTAAGGCTAGGTGACATTTTTGGATATGGAAGTGGCTGGATCTAATGCAAGTTTTGAAGGCTTCCGATGACCAGCGGCCTAAAGCTTGAATATGATTTTGTGAGAGACCTTTCTGAGCGGCTGTGATTGCTGCACCTATACGAAATGAATGGCAAGAAAATTGGTCTTCTGGGATACCAGACCGAGTGAGAAGATGAGCTGAGAAGGAGGTACTGGGGTTGGAGATGGATCTGACTCTGGTGCCAGCAGCCTGAATTTCTGGAAAGAAAATTGAGAAAGGTATATGTGGGTATGTGTGTAACATAATATATAACAGTGATTGGTTGGATTACATGACCATGCTCCTCCTGAACTTTGTTAAATAAACTTAATTTAATTCATTCTCATTCATTTTTTTGTCTCAAGAAATTATTGGTATTTTATATAAGGGAAATATAAGGGATTCAGGGTTGCAATAATGTCTGATGCTGAAAGACTTTTAGTTTTATCTCCAGTAATGTCTCCTGGCTGCCTTTCAAGCATCGTATTAACTTAAAAATTTTGCTGATTACCTACACAACTCTGAATGGTCTAGCTCCTCAATACCTAGGCTCCTCTCTTATTACAGTCCTTCGCGTTCATTTCAATCTGAAAATTCTGGCCATTTGATAATACCCGTTTTAAAATCAAACGCTGGTGGTAGATCCTTTTTGTATTGGGGACCAAAACTATGGAACAGTCTTCCTAGTACTGTCCGGGAGGCAGATACATTATGTCAGTTTAAGTCTAGATTAAAGACCCACCTCTTTAATCTAGCCTACACATAGTCCTACAGATTTATTACTTAAATCCCTTAAGGGATTATTAGGCTGCATTAATTAGTTAAAGTGAAACACTTCCCATAGGTACAGACGTACTGACTCCACACTAAATCTGTCACTAAATCTGTCATTTCCCCAAGGTCCTGTGGTCAGATGGATCCAAACTTTGAGACCAGATGATGGGGGACGGGATGGTATGACCCCTGAGACAGATCACTGGGATTTAATGGACTTCTTTAGTAAACTTACATAAAACATTATATACCCACCTACCTCTAGCCTTGTTAGTTTCTATACTTTGTTCCATGCATCGTCACAGCAGTGTACTGTTATAGCGCTGTTATATCTGTTTTTAACATTACGCATTATGCTTGTAACATTATGCTATTTCTGTTGGTAACATTTCTTAGTGCCTGATATATTGTCAGTGTCAAGATCATGAGAAGTGAACCTAATTGCATACAATTAGGGGGCAGGTGGGGGCAAAACAAGGAACAAAACCAGGCTTATATACAGAACAAAAAAACTCTCCAAAACACAGAGAAAAAACACAGAGAAAAAGACCAAAATCGTCAGGAAACCGAAAAGACTGCAAACAGCAACGTCAGACAACGAACTAGCACAAGACAAAAAACACAAGGGCATTAAATAGGAACAAAACAAGGACAAACCGGTGAAGGAAATGTACCGAGCACATAGCGAATGTAAACAAAACAGAGGCCATGTGCTTCCACAGAAAACAAACACCCAGAACATGAGCTTAGATCCTGACTCCAAGAAACAAGAACCAAGACTAGGATGAGTCAGGATCCAAACAACATGCTCTGACACAGAACACAGGGAATATCAGATGCCTGACAGTCAGATGTAAATAGACCCGACAATTTCTTACCAATACATATTTATAAATCATTATAATCAACTCTCTATCCATATCTAAGAAAGTTACAAATTGCAGCTTTAACGTGCCAGAGGAGAACTCACCCTCCCAGTTGAGCCTGGTATCACCCAAGGTTTTGCCATTTGCCAGCTATACACCATTGGAGATTTGGGTCCTTGCCGCTGTCATCCTGTTGACTTGCTTACTGGGAGACTGCTGACATCTAACTTAGCTTAGGGTTTATAAATTGTTAATATTGCTTCTAGCGATTATGATATAATTTTACAGTCTAAAAGACACTATTTTGCTACTCCTTTCTCTCAAATTGTCTCCCATTCTCTTTCATTGTGTAATTTTCAGATATTTTTATTGTATATATTTTATGTATGCATTTTACTTTGTGTTGTGTGTATTTCATGGTACTACTGCAAATCCGTTATACTCCTGTCCTATAAGATGTTATCTTTTTAAATGCCATGTCCATGTTAGCTGGAACGGCATATATTGCTTAATGATTTTGTAGTTTTATCGGTTCAGTCACCCCTTTTTTTAAATCTACTATAAACCTAGTATGCCTAATTAGTCTTATTAATATACATCTCACAAATTATTTGCAATAGTACCGTGTATTGTTTGTTGAACATGTCTAACATTTGTTATGTTCTTTATTATTCTTTTTGATTATATGTATTATTAATATAATTCTTTTTGATTATATGTAGCTGCTTTGAAGCAATGTGACTTTGTAAAAAGCGCTATATAAATAAAATTGAATTGAAATTTAATTAATGTAACATTTATTTTTTTAAATCTTAAATTACGTATCATAGTGATATTTAATCAAAGAAAGATTCCGTATGTGTTATAATAGAGAAAACAGAGAATAGAGAAAATTCTTCAAAGAATGTCCTAAGGTAGGAGGGCGTTTTTTGTGTTTTTATTTGTTTGATATTATTATTACTGTTGATGATCGGCTGTTCCAAATAGCCTACATGTACCAGACGTCCGCGATGCACTTGCGCATTGATGTCTTCAGATGACCCCGCCCCTCCAGTCACCGCATTCTCAGAGCATACAGAATAGACTCGTACTACGATCTTGACATCATATGAAATAATACATGATCGCATTTACTGGTGATATTGACTGAAAGACAGAGGCACCTGACAGAGGTATAAACTGAGACCTGGGACTTGGGTTCCAACATCCGCGCATCTGACTCAAGGAATGAAATTTGGCCAGTGATGCAGCGGGCAAAATGCATGCTCACATCATTTTTTTTACCGAGAGACTGCAGTGAAGGACAGTTCATTTAATTTGATTCAATAAATCCGGGGTGTGTTATTTTGTTTTACGGGAGCTATGTCGTTTCTTGGAGTTAAATTCGATGTACCCTCATTTATAAATAGGAGGAAACAGACGCAACACGTAGTTGACTGGCCATAAGGAGCTCAAGAACCTTTCAGCCTTTATTCAGTGAGTATATAAATGTTATTGCTTTACTAGGTCCCTGCCTTCTACGTTGTGGAGAACTCTTTATAGACAACTACAGCAGCATGTCAACAACGTTTATTCATAACTAATTTAACATTGGTTATTTTGAGGATGTGATGTGAGGTAGTAAACTATTTGTAGAAGTGGACATACTAAAAGCAACTTGACTAGTCAGTTAAATAAAAACCTTTTTCTTATTTTAGTAATAGTGTAAAAGAAATAAATAAATAAATGGGTTGTTTCCTGGTGTAACCTTTTAAATCAAAAACAAATAATCCAAATGTTATCAATCATTGTAGAAAAATCCCTATTGTAGCTGTTTCAATATTTATTGCATATTCAATTTATTGCGCTACGGCGTTAAACCTGAAAGCAACAGTTAATACATAAGAACAAAGGAGTGTTTGCACATTTGCTAATTTGGATTAGATGTATGTTGATCTCCATGCATGTAAAAATGCCTTAATGGAAAAAAGCTGCTGACTCAGGAACTCAAGCACATTCTGCCTCTAAAATGGCCTAAAGTGGTTTTACTTAAACTAAGCGTTTTGTAAGGAAAAGGAAACCACAAAGATTCTGGCTTAAGGATCAGTGCTGTATTAGATTGTTGGGTTCCCAATAAGCTCTGAGACATGCTGTCCCTATTCAAAAACTTGATGACCTAATGTACTAGGGTTTGTCAAAAAGTACATTTATGTCTTACCTTATTTTTAGTTGCAATACTCTATACTGCAATTCCAATAATTCTAATTGAATTTGAAAAACATTTAACATGGCTTACACTATGTACCTGTATGCATAAGTTCTCATTGTGCTACATTTTGTCTGCATAGCTTTATTCTACAGCACAATTGTAGATCAGCTCTTGAGAGCTTTTTGCTACTATACAGCAGTAATTTTTTTTTTTAAATGCAGTGTGCTGAAATTCTGCATGCATAGCTAAACACAATAACATTGACGCAAACTTTTGCAAGCATGTCAAATAATTATATCTGGAAATGAATGAGGTGTCATTAGCTACGCAGCTGTGAATCTTAGACTAAGCAGAGCCCCAATGTTAAGTTAAAAGCTTCTTAATTAAGAACTGATCAATGCTCTTCTCAGGTTTTGAGTTTCAGGAGACAAATGATAATAGCTTTTAGGTAACCATACACCAGACTGGAGGATGATTAGACTTCACACCAGTCTGCTGGCTGAATTAAATGTCTTAGAGAAACCCCATAATGCTCACAGTTAAGATGTTGCTGCAGTAAGGTGATGTGAGTGGCTTTTAGTATGCTTTTGGTAGCTGCTAGTAATAACAAATTCCCAGCTAACAGGGTATGTTTTTAGAACATTGGCTAAAATACCCAAAAGTTTTCTCAGAGTTATTAAGAATGTTCTTGCAGTAACGTTAGTAGAACTTTGTTATATATCATTTATATATCATTTATATATGCAGAATTAAAAAAGTTTGAATGACATTCTTGCAATCAAGCAATAACCTTAATACAACGTCTAAAAAACTGGACAATTTGAACAGTCCTAAAACATTTAAAATAATGTTGAATGAGTGTAAGTAAATTAACAAATTTTCATTGTTTGTTGAACCATCATTTTAACTACATTTTCAGTAATGTGACAGTATTGTGACACGGGTATGCATGCAGCTTTACAGCCAAAATAAGGCAATAGTAAAATGCACCCTCATATATCATATATAATATTAGGGACTTTTTTATTTTAGAGTATTCAGTGTCATGTGACCACAAAAATGTAATGACAGTACTTGATTGGCCGATTTGACCACAAGAATGCACACAGTTCCAAGCCTTTACTAGGGAAACGAGCTGTGATGTAAAACACAGCATTTAGTAACATAACTTTATTGCACAAATTTAATAGTCCTCCAAAAATCAAAGTTACATATGCTTTGTTTTTATGTATTTTCTTTCTGTATTTTCTGATGTCAGTGGGATGTTTTGATGTTGGTTGTTGCTAAAGGCCAAATAAACTGTCTGTAATACGTTTTTATATAATTTCATAAATAAATTCATATAATGTCTATATACTTCTCGTCTTTCTCCAGTGGGATGACATCTTGGCATATCTCCTGTCCCATCACCCCCAGCCCTGTCTCCTGTCTATCAGTGAGCTTGTGACTCCAGCAGGCTCATGAGACGCTTTGTGTACTGCAAGGTGGTACTAACCACCTCTCTGGTCTGGGTGCTAGTGGATGTTTTCCTACTGCTGTACTTCAGTGAGTGCAACAAATGCGACAACAAGAGTGACCGCTCACTCCTGCCAGCACTCAGAGGTCAGTTAAAACACTTAACAGAACAGAAGGTTTATTCATTACTTATGTGCAGGGGTTCACTTTTCATACTTCTGTCATGATAGGTAATAAACATTAGTGTACTGGCCTTTGTCTATTCACTGTATTGGCATTCTCCACAAGGGTCTTCGTTCACATCAAATTAAATCTTCTGTCCACCCTGACTGTGATCTATTATACACCCTTGCAGTTGAAATGTGTGTGACTGTTCCATTTAAAGCTAATTTTAGTAATACGTACATATCACAACAACTTCTGTTTTTTTACGTACCAGTCTGAAGCAAGTTAACATTGTTTTCTGACTGTGAAATCTCTTCAAGTGTATCTTAAAACAGTGACTGCTTCTCAGATGCCTGTTTCTTACCACTAATTCCAGCATCATCTGATTCTTGTCCTTACATGAACGTTTGGCCTGGTACATAGATTTAGAACTATTACTGTAAGCTGCTTTCAGGTATTTGAGCAACCATAACCACAGACTTTTTTTAAACCTTTATTAATTGCTGTAGTAAAGAACATAAAATGTCTTGTTATAAATTCAGATTCTGTGGTCTGTTGCTTCTATTAAAGTGTACAAACAGGAAGCTTGTGTGTGTCTGAAATACAGTCTGTGGCCATGCATTCAGGATTTATTGTCAGGGAAGCTGTTAAGGTATTAAACTGTCAGATAAGGTCTATGCAGACACTGTGCTGAGAAAAGCAGCGCTTAGAGGCAGCCCAATCTGTCGACCATTTGCGCTATTGCTTTTTTTATAAGCTTGGGTCAGTTTGAAGATCGTCTCTTATTGAGGTCATGATATTCATTAACCAAACCCTGATGGTCAGAGGCAGTTATCTGAAGGAACTGGCCTATTAACCCAAAAGCTGCAGGTTAAGTTTCCAGCAGGGAGTTCTGGGGACCGCAGCAATGCCCAGGGCAAAATATGCTACAAACAGTTTTGAAAAAAAGATAGTTTTGTAATATAAAAATGAAGCTACTTTGAGTTAGTACAATTTTTTATTATTTATTATTATTATTATCTTAACAGCTACTGTGTGGAGCCAACCTGTTTAAAGGTTTACACCTGGCTAGGGCTGCATGATATTGAAGATAAATTCACTATGTGATAACTTGACAAAAAATGCAATATGCGATACAATAATGCTTAAATCATATTAAAATATATTTAATAACTGAAACTTAACCAACATGTTTTACATTCTTTCTGGGAAAAGAAAGCTTCACTACAAGTTCTTACAAGTAAACAACCATGTTTTACTGTTCCAGTACATAAAACAAATCTGACTCATCTACTCAAATCAGTTTGCTATGAAATTGGCACGGCCTTTAGATTGACTTCCATACGTCAAAGCACACACACAATTTTTTGAGAACATTTTAAAATTGTTTACTGTAAGTCACTGTAAGTTACTGTTAGTCACTATGATATTCATATTGTAATTTGCGTTTAGGATATTTTAATAATTTTGATATATCTTGTAGCCCTACACCTGGCTCCTCACATGTGTCATGTTGCCTTTCATCCATATAACAGTAAACTTCTGGGTTATTTTTGTAAATTCATTTGTTATTGTGTGTTGTGAACTATATGTAATCTGTTGTGTGAAATAGCCTATTCAGAACAGTACTAAGTAAAAAAAAAAAACAATTTTAATGTTGTAATTTTAATTTCAGTTTTTACGATTCCTCACATTTTGCAGGTACTGCAAAATCCATTAAAACTTATGCCCCAGCTGTATGTAAATGTAGATGCACCCAGCCCTCTTTTGCATTATATTCCATTTATTCATTTAGCAGGTGCTTTATCCAAAGTGGCTTACAAAGAGAGAGAGCATTTAACATTTTGCCCTAAGAACCAACAAGCCTGGTCTACAAAGCTACATTTACACATGGTAGTTCTGATGCCACAGACAGGATGAACAGTATAAGATTTTTTTTTACAATTGTGAAACATGGTTGAACATCGGAACATTAGGGATTAGTCGGATGTCTGTAAAACAGATGTGTTTTAAGTTTAACTTTCTTGAAGGTTGTGATATATCAACAGATTGGGTGGATGCTGGGAGCTCGTTCCACCAGGAAGGAACAGAATAGGCAAATGTCTTAAAGAGCAATCTGGTTCCTCGTTTTGAGGGAAGAATCAGACATCGCCCATTTAAAAAAATGTAGCTGGCGGGAGGGGACATATATCTGAAGGGGTGAGTTGAGGTATAAGGGCGAAGTTCTGTTGGCTGTCCTGAAGGCCAGGGTCTTTAAATTTAATGTGGATGGCTTTGATACAAATATCTCTTAATATCCCACCCATTTCAACATTTCAGTTATTTTTAGCTTGATTATACAGGCTGCACTAGATGTATCAATAAAACCCCCAACATAAGATAGATGATGTTTCAACAACAGACCTTATTGCTAAATAAATACTAGACTGGGATCAATACAGTAATGCAGTGGAGAATTGTTGCTTCCCTGTCTTAATTGCTACATCACTAAGTATACATCACTCTTTTCTCAGACTGCATTTCAAAGTAATGATGCAACAGAGCTTTACATTCAAATAACACACAAGAGATGGTGCTTAGTGGGCATCAATTATTCAACTTCTTAACTTGTCTAATTATTCAAATCTTTCATAACTGTAAAGGCAGGGCTTCTCAAACTATATAGGCAGGGGTTCTATAACTATCTATACGATAGTTACACTTATAGAATGTTATTGAGACTTGGGGGTGGGCTCATATCGCTTGGCTTAGTAAGCAGCAACACATGGTGACATTTCAACTTCATAGCCACGCCCTAGCAACCAGTTAGAATACCCTAGCAACCACCCTATTTACTTCTATTTATAAAGGTGAGAGGCATCAGAACATCGTAGAGACAAGTGGGCCTCTTTTGACTCAGACTGCAAAGTAGTCTTTAATTATTACCATGGATCCCAGCCATGCCCTAGCAACCATTTAGAGCACCTTAGCAACCAACATGAATTAGCAATATCTCAGCACCAGGACATCATAAAGACATGGGAATTGCTCTTTTGATTTACACACACATTTGTCTATTGGTTTTACCCTGTTAACTGTCTAGTTACACCCTAGCAACCATGTAGTAAAATGAATAAGCCATATCTCAGCATTAAAATATTTTAGAGATGTGCGTGGGCTTATCTGACTCGGGCTGTCAGTGGGCTTTGGGTATTGCCCTGTCAACTTCCTGTAACCACACTGTAGCAACCGTTTAGATTACCCTAGCAACCTCCTAACATCATTAATAAGTTATATTTTACTATATCTATCATGCTAACATCATGCTAAGTCATGCTAGCATCATGTTACGTCATACTAGCATCATGCTAACATTATGCTAATTCATGCTAACATCACGCTAAATCATACTAGCATCATATTAAAACATGTTATTCATCGTTTAAATATTTCCAAGTTTTGCACGGCAAGCACCACTCACATTTTCTCCAGAATTTTTTCTAGATTAGATTTTATTAGACTAGATTTTCTTCTAGTTGGTGTTTAATATCTGACTTTAATATCCGACTGAATATTTAGTTTGGCAGATGCAACACACACCACACACAGTTGCTACACTGTAACAATGCCTACCATTTGCCTTGGCGACTTGTTACCTTCACAATTATTATTTTAAAAATATTACCTTGGAAATGTTCTCTTTTCAGAATACAGAAACAAATGTATCCTGTGTAATGAAATTTGAATGTCTGAATGAAATATGAAATCTAATATTTTGATATTTTAGGGAATCTATGACCCATTTTGAGAGATGCTGATATACAGAAGCTCTTTGAGGAGGTCAGATAGGCTTTGATCCAAAACCTAGAAAGCTGCATACATAGCCTGATACCTACTGGGGCAGCCACTTAACTGAGATAGAACCTCTTAAGGGGCTAACATGTTTTTAAAAGCTGCATGGAGATGTTTCAACATGTTTAGAGAAGTATTACTGTCCATCCTGCTTATGTTTGCTATACATGAAAAAAACTATAGAACAACAGCACTGATGGATGTAGAAAAACACTGCCTGTAATGTAAATGCTTCCAGATTTATGTCAATGACATGATATTATGGGCTGTCCTTGTGTCCAAGTGGATGTTATTTTTAGATTAGGCAGCTAAATAAGACTGCAGCGTGTGAGGGTGAATCAAATCCCCTGGTGTTGCACTTCAAAATGTTGTGAAGGTTGAAGTAAGAAAGCAATGCTGAAGACTTTTTTCTCTCCTATCAATGCCATTCTTGCTGTTATTGTCAAAGACCTTGATAAGTTGCTCTCTATCATAGTGCAGTCACAGCACTCCCTTATATATCTGTGTGTTTACTGTATCATTTACTGTTCTCTGTCAGCATTAATAAAGCCACTCCGTCATGTATATGCTCTACGGTTTCAAGAGTAATTCCCGCCCCTAAATTCTAAATCCGCCTCTGCAGACAACCAGTTTCAATCAGACCTCTTATCTGAGAAACCCATCAAATCAGACAAACCATTTCCATGAGCTCTGATTGGCTGTGAATGGTTCAATCCTCTTAACCTGGTCTGCTGCAAAAGATCTGTTGTTCTAAGAGAGCTCAGATTTATATCTATTCTTATAGAAAACACAATAATAAACACAGTAATGGAGATCTTCCTGCTTCAAAAGCCATAACATACAGCACATAACTTGTGCTGTCCTGTTTATGCTACGGATATGAATGATAACTCAAATTATACATTTTGTAGAGGAAAGGTATAAAAAAGCTACTACTTTTTTATACAAGCAGACTTATAGCTCATAGCTAAATAGAAAACCCTGATTAAAACAGTACATTTATATAGGAAGCTAGTTGAACACTACAGTTGATTGCAGATGCAACATTACCGTTTGTAATATCTATCGTCACACTTGAAAACTATTCAAGACAGCAAGAACAACAAGCCATCAGCATAATTCTAGACAACTGGGCCAACAGCTTATGATTAAAAATATTTCAACTCGTAGGTAGCAGAAAGATCCATCAGATATATCCAGGTGGGCATAGTTCCTATGTGTTAGCACTGTTTGATTTACTTATATAAATAAATGCATTTATTTATATAAATGTTATGTATTTGAATAAATGTGAATGTAAAGTCAGATGTAGGGTAGTCTGTAATGATGGTGCTAGAATATTCTATTAATATGAATATTCTATGAATATTTTATTAATCAGACACTTGCTGCTTTAGTGTTTTAGAAAGAAGCATGTGAGATTTCAGGTGTAGTTATGGTATAGTTTTGAAAACTGGCAAATTTATAACAGGTTATTTCATATGTTACAGTGGGCTTAATCACCACAGCTTTTACATATCTCAGCCATTATTTCATATGTTACAGATCCTCTTTTATAAGAAACACAATAGATGTGTTACATGTTAAGTTACAATAATGTGTTGAGTGCTAAATCAACATTTTCAAGCAAAATTATTTATCTTGCTTTTGTCTGATTAGAGTGTTAAGTCAAGTCAAGATTGGTGATAGATTTTATAACATGCACCATTGGCCCAGAACACTGCTGACAGTTTAGACATATTAAGCTGCAAAGTATCTTAAAATCTGCTTTAGGAATTTGCCAGTTTTTAAAACTATACCATAACTAAACCTTAAATCTCACATGCTATGTGCATTTGTGATATTCTGAACCTTTTAATTTAAATAAAGATGTGGAATGAGACACAATGTAGGGTCCCTCAGAAGTTTATTGGATGATGTGAACAGGTTGGACTCTATATAACAGGCAGTTGGAACAACTTGATGATTATTTGGAATAACGAACATGACAAATAACTTGAGAGAAAATGTGTGTAAAATAAATATATTTCACATATATGTAAAAATGTTGTCTTGTGACAATCACCCATGAAGACCCTTTGCCCTCTGTGTTCCAGCGGTGATGTCTCGCACCCATGAGGCTCCTGGTGAAATGGGGAAGGCCGTGACCATTCCAAAAGAACAGCAAGACAAGATGAAAGAGCTCTTTAAAATAAATCAGTTCAACCTGATGGCCAGTGACATGATCGCACTCAACAGAACTCTGCCAGATGTCAGGCTGGATGGGTGAGTGTGTGTACCCCAGAAACAAATATCTCTTGATCACACTAATGACACTAATTACAGGAATCAATTAGCTGCCATGGCAACCAAAACAAGAAAATCTGCATGTGTGCTTGATTATATATTGTGTAACCATAAAGAAAAAATGAAGAATTAAAATCCTTGTTAAAAAGACCAGCATTTGTTATATAAAAAATATCAAAGCTGCAGTCCTTAACTTTTGCCTCTCTATCGCCATCTCTGTTTGAAACATAAAATTGCTGGTTACTTTATGTACTTATTTACGTATGTTGAAGTCAAACTGACATTTCTTGTTAACAATAAATTATTATTATAAACTTACGTTTGTAAATCGAGATAAGGAGGTAAAGAGACAGTTTGAACACTGTTATCTGTTATGTACTTGCTCAATAACTGTTTTTTTATTTTTAGTTAAATTTTAAGTTATGGATTACAGCTTTGAATGTTTAAAATGTGTTTTGAATTTAAGAGGTAGCAGCTTCATGTGGAGAAGACCAAACATACTGTTTTTCTACTGTTTAATAGTTTTATTTCTTTCTGTGTATGTCTCTGTGACAGTGAAGTAAGCAAGGTCTTTATTTACAAGACGCAAAAGAGCCATTTTAGTTACATAATATCAACTCAGAGAGCTGTTAGAGCAACACATGCCACATTCATCTGGTATATTTGAGTTATAATCTGAACAAGTGTACAATCAGGCCTATTTATAGGCAGGTCAAGGTCATGTGACGTAGCATTGCGTGCCACAAAGCCTTTAAAAGGCTTTAAGAAGATAGGAGTGCTAGGAAGCAGGAAGCAGCTAGAGTTTAAAGAAGCATGTGCCACCCTTTCTACGCTACATCACACAATATGTGTGTATTTTGTTTAAAAGCAGAGCATGCAAAATAGCTCTTGAGAGAGCTGACTGCCCTCCATGTGTCTGCTTCCACTAAACATGCTTCACTCCTGCCTCACTCTCTTTAATTCAGATGGGAGCCGGGCAACTGCACCTCGCAGGTCGAGTCCCGCTTCTGCCAAGGCAGAGCGGAGGCAGCAGCTTGATTTGGCAGAGGAGCAGAGGGAGATGGGAGCCCGCCTTTTGTCTTGCGGTTTCCGCCGAATTAAACAAGCATATTGCTGCTCATGTGCAAATTTAATGTAGGTACATATATACAATGTCCATATATGAACCCTATTAGAAATTGGAACAGTTCCTATATATACAATATGTACACACATATGTGGCAGCAGGTCAGGCCGGTGTGTCCCTGCACACTATAAAAGTTTTCCAGGCTGACCTGCCTAAGGACCTGAACCAAAGTGGGGGATTAGACCCAGATGCGGTTCAAGAAGCTCCATTCTTGCCAAGGCCAGGTAGCTGCAGCATCAGGTGGTCTAGCCACCTCTTATTCTCTTAAGTCTTCTTTTTTTAAGTCTTCTGCCTACTGGCAGCAGCAGCAGAAGGCCTGTGGTAGGGCAGCACACACAGGTCTTGCAGCCCAAACGGTAGTTCGATCTGAGGATTGTGCTTTTCTCAAAGGCTGCAAAGAACACCTGACGCTAACAGTACTATACTATATCTGTCCCATCTTCAGAAACGGTACGAAGCCCTTGGTGCGTACCCTTTCTATGTGGACCACACCCCAGTTTCTCACCTTGGGTCCCAATCTTGGCTAAGGAAAAATGTTTCATCCCAAAATCCACCCGTTAAGGATAGTAAGGGTTATGTGCCGAGGGCTTCGTACCCTGTCTATGTGGCTCAGACCCTGGTTTCTCACCTTGGGTCCCACTCTTGGCTAAAGAAAAATTTGGTTTAATCTCAAAATCCATCTCTTAAGAATAGTAAGGGTTACACGCCGAGGGCTTCATACCCCTTCTGTGTGGATCAGACACCGGTTTTGTTCACCTTGGGTCCCACTCTTGGCTAAGGAAAAATGTGTTTCATCCCAAATTGCATCTGTTTTATAGTTGTATAGTTCCCAGGAAGGTGTGTAACCCTTGCATCTGTTGAGGATGGTAAGGGTTACGCACTGAGGGGTTTGTACCATTTCTGTGTGGATCAGACCCTGGTTTTTTGGCTTGGGTCCCACTCTTGGCTAAGGAAAAATGTGTTCCATTCCAAAATACATCCACTAAGGGTGGTAAGGGTTACGCGCCGAGGGATTCATACCCTTTCTCTACCCTTTCTGTTTCTTACCCCAGTTTCTCACCTTGGGTGTCACCCTAGGAGCATTATGCCGTTGCAGGATTCTCACAACGGACGTTTATCTCATGGGCTGGGGTGTGGTTCTCGATGGCTACCCAGTCTGTGGTTGGTGAGAGGGCCCTCATCTCTTCTGGCACATAAACTGCCTGGAAATGTGGTCAGTGTTTCTGGCACTGAAGCACTTCCTCCCGCATCTCAATGGCCAACACGTTCTAGTCTGTATGGACAACACCATTGTGGTCTCACATGAAAATCACCAGGAAGGGCTGCGTTTGTGTCCCCTGTTCAGGTTGCCACGATAGATCCTTCTTTGGGCAGAGGCCAGGCTGCTTTCCGTCAGAGTGATGTACATCCCAGTACAGATGTGGCTGAGGCTCATTGGGAGCTCCCAGTCCAGAGGGACCTCCTATCCTAGGCTTGGTGGTCGCTTTGCCACGCTTTGGTCTTGTCTGCACAGCCTTCCTTTAGTCTTGAATCTGATGACGCATTTTGCAGGAGCCTTTTAATAGCTTTGTGGCACGCAATGCTATGTCACATGACCTTGACCTTGGACGCACCTGAAGCACGTTCCCCATAGTGTCAAGCTGATGCAGTGTCTCGTCTCGAGATGACATTGTGCCATTGGTAAATGCTCCACAAAGCATTAAAAAAACAACTTGAATTTTTAATGAAAATGTGAATGGTATTGCCATTTGTATGATGTTGTACCCTTTTATGTCCACAGTACAAATATTGCAAGATGTATTACAGGCTAAATGTTTACGTCTTATGCTGTAGTCACACTAGACTTCCATTCATATGCATGCAAATGCAGCAAACACAGCACACAATTCCATTTTGGTATAATACAGCATAACAGTGCAAGTATGTTGAAATCTATGATGTGTGTGATATAAAATGCTGTGACATGTAATATTATATCCGGTTGCTGCCCATATTTGTAGGGGCTTCCTTAGAATTTTGCGTGCTGAAAGTATAGTGTGACCCAAGGAATGTTTTATATCTGTCTGTTCATGTGTTTAGTCTTATTTTGAAGCCTGGTATTTTGTCACTTCCTGTTGCAGTTTTGTTACAGTGCCTTGCAGTCCTGTCCATGTTGAACTACCCTAATTGTGTTTATCTGTGTCTAGTTCTCCCTGATTACTTTTTGTATACCCTTGTGTTTTGTTTGTTTGTTGTGTGGTGTTGTTTGATTTTTTCTTGCTGTTTGGTTTTGTGTTGCTTGGATTTACAACCCAGTTCAAAAAAAGTGCAATGATTTGCAACTCGCATATATCCATATTTTATTAACACTAGAACATATGACAACATGTTAAACATCAGCTGTTGAAAGTGAGGCATTTTACTATTTCAGGCTAAACATTAGCTCATTTTAAATTTGATAACAGCAACACCTCTCAATGAAGTCTGTAAACATGGGAAATGAGGAGACCAGTTGCAGGAGTTTTGGGAGGGGAATGTTGTCCCATTCGTGGCTGATGAAGGATTCTAGCTGCTCAACAGTCCTGGGTCTTCTTGGCCGGATTTTTCATTTTATGATGTGCCAGTTCAGCACCCGGACTCTTGTACTATGAAGCCATGCTGTTATAATGAATGGTCCCTCTCCTCTTTAGTCCGAAGGAAATGGCGTCCATGATTTCCAAACAGAATTTAAAATTTCAACTCGTCTAAGCATAGAACAGTTTTCCACCTGGCTTCAGTCATTTTAAATGAGCTTTGGCCTAGAGAAGACAGTGGCATTTCTGGATTGTGTTCACATATGGCTTCTTCTTAGCATAAAAGAGCTTTAATTTGCATTTGTGGATGGCATGGTCAACTGTGTTCACAGACAATGATTTGTGGAAATGTTCCTGAGCCCATGCAGTGATTTTCAAAACAGAATCATGGCTGTTTTCAATGCAGTGCCACCTGAGGCCCCCGAAGATCACAGGCATCCAATATTGACTGTGAATCTTTTGATGATATTATAAACTGCAGATGATGGAATATTCAAAGTCTTCGCAATTTTCCGTTAAGGAACAATATTCTGAAATTGTGCAGAAATTGTTTTTGCAGATTGGTCAACCTCTGCCCTTTACTTCTGAGTCTCTAAGATATTGTTTCTTATCAGTACCAATTACTTTTTCAGCCTTTTGTTGTCCCTGTATCAACTTTTTTGAGAGGTGTTGCTTCCATCACATTTAAAAATGAGCTAATATTTAGCATTAAATAGTGAAATGTCTTGCTTTCAGCATTTGATATGTTGTCTTTGTTCTAGCGTAAATAAACAATGGGTATATGAGCAAATTAATGCATTCTGTTTTTATTTACATTTTACACAGCGTCCCAACTTCTTTTGAATTGGTGTTCAATTAAACTCTACTTGCATTTGGATCCGGCCTCCCTTGACTTCCTTGTTTAAGTCCCTTACCCTGAGCATGAACAGTAGTAATAGCAGTGTGGCCAACTTAGCAACTTTATCATTACATTTAGATTTTTAGACCCATTTAGCGACTTTTCTTCTGAGTAGATGGTAGTGCACATAGTTTGATACTCAGACATAAGCTGTGCACCGTGCAAGAAAACAATAAGGAAGACTCTTCTAACTTGCTGAGTGATTATTTTTCATGTAAATAAAACCAGATTCATCCATGATGTCATCTGATGATGTTTAGCGACTTGTCTATGAACCTTTAGCCTTCAGTTGACAACACTGAGAAATACTAGTGCTTACCTTTGTGAAGCCTAACAAAATCTCCTAAATGTAAATAAAATGTTCCAGCAGCATTATTGGCACTCCATATTCACAAACTATCTGCAGCTGAATTCATTCATCGGGTCATGCTGCTGCTGTCTGCTGTGTTTGTGCCCTTATGCCCCCATCTTGTCAGGCTGTCTGCACACACAAAGCAGAACTGTAAACCTCTTCTACTAGCTGCTCATCCATCCCCCTCTCTCCATCTCTCTTTAATAGCTCACTCAATCACTAATGCAGTCACAAGCTTTAGTTTGCTTCTCTTGGTGACACTCCTCCATTGGCCATTCTGGCCACATTCACACAACAGAGTACTCATGTATGGACTAAATACAATTCTTTTCATATGCAGGTTGGTTCTAAAAAATAGTGACAGATGCATTCAGACCAAAGTGGCTATTGGAAAGTGAGAACCTTATGTATGTGCTGTAAGAACAAAACTGCAGTTGACACTAATAAATGAAATTTACAATGCAACATAACTGTAGGGGTTCTGGGTTTGAACCAGTTGAGAACTGCTTGTCTATAGAAAACAATGATCCCTTGTGTGACTGTGGATAACAGAATAAAACATTGTAAAAATGAATTAATTTAAATAAAAAATCTGTTATTGTGTTTAGGGAAATGTTACTTTTTACCTGTGTGTGACAAACAATTTTGCTTCTGTGTTATGTTGTCATTTAGGTTGTCCAGCATAAAATTTGGATCCTGAAAGCATACTAACTGAGAACTCCTACTGCAGGGTGTTCTTGTTATTTTAAAGCTTCTTTGTTGTTACATTATTATAGAACAGCTTACAATATTTTGAGACTATAAATATATGGTGATGCTCTATATGTGTTTTAAAGGTAATGTGCCTGTTAATGTTAACACTGTTTCTATGTGTCTTTAAGCTGTAAGACGAAGACATACCCTGATGATCTCCCAAACACAAGCATTGTGATTGTGTTTCATAATGAGGCATGGAGTACTCTCCTGAGAACCATACACAGTGCCATAAACCGCTCACCCAGACATCTGCTGGTAGAGATACTACTGGTGGACGATGCCAGTGAGAGAGGTGCCAGTCACATCCAGATCATAAATCTGACTGTGTTTTCTGACAACCACTGATTCATGGTATGGTGATATTAATTTTTTTGTAGACTTTCTAAAGAAGAAATTGGAGGATTATGTTGCTACTCTGGAAGTTCCAGTACGGATTTTGAGAATGGAGCAGCGATCTGGCTTGATACGAGCCCGGCTTAGAGGGGCAGCTGCTACACAAGGGCAGGTCATCACTTTCCTGGATGCCCACTGTGAGTGTACAGCGGGGTGGCTGGAGCCACTACTGGCTCGGATTAAAGAGGATAGGTAAGTTTGCTGCTCTGCTCTTGTAAAACACACTGATAATGCTGCTTTACTGTATTATTACCACCTGACACAGGACAATAGTGTAAATGATGTATAAAGGTACAAAGCTTTCTCTATTTAGCATTTAGGGACAATAAAATCTGAATGTGGATATAACCCTGCAAGCATCCTTACTTTGGAAAATTCATTAAAGTGGGCCAGTCAGCCAGTAGAAGCTTATTGTTTTGAGAAAGCTCTTGCCATATTTGTGTGCATTATGCCCAAGCAATGATAATGGTTTTGTTTATTATTTATTGTCTTTGATCAGGAAGATACATTAGCACAAGACTTTAAGATACAACACATCATTGCCTTATTTTCTCTTTGATCCACCAAGAAAAGTCATCAGAAACATTTATTCTCAAGTGAAGCAGAAATAATATTCTGCTTCTATAATAATAAAAAATATTCTGTAATTATTTTTGTGTGTTTTTTTGTTACTTTGTGTACCGAAGATGAATGAAGGTCCTACAGGTGTGGAATGACATGAGAATGAGTTATTAATGACAGTTTTCATTTTTGGGTAAACTATTCCTTCAACATGGGTGACAAGTCTAAATTCTAAATGCTGTAAGAACAAGCTACAAATGCTCCACCATCCACAGCACCCACATATGTGATAAAGTAGCTGGGTCTTCTTTCTGTTTATGGACATGACCATGCAGACAAAAATCATCAAATTAACATTTCTTATGAAATCTAACATGACAGCTCAAATTATAAATCACCAATTCAAATTTATTTATATAGCACTTTTCATAATGTTACATTGTTAAAAAGCAGCTTTACATATGAAAAAAGTACAAAAAAGGAAAATTGCATCATATATAGAGAACACAGAGTACATAGGGTTATTGATTTTTTTAAAATTTTTTTATTTGTTTTTTGGATTTTTTAAGATACACATGACTTATACTAAATAACGATACTAAGATTAAAATAGGTTTATGAATAACACGAGAAAATGATAAATGGGTGAATAATAATATGCATAAGAAATTTGAAATAATACCATGCAGGGTACATCAGCATTACAATAATTAAAAATAAAATGTATTGTTAAATCTTAAAACTTTAGTTGGACCATTACATTAAAAATTATATTGAAAGAATTTACAAAACCCCAAACCTTAGGTAATGTCAGCAGTCTCCCAGTAAACAAGCCAACAGGGCAACAGTGGCAAGAAAACTAAACTCAATTGATTTAAAAAGGGAGAAAAAAAATGTGATAAACCCTGAGAAAAAAACATCACCAACTTGAAAACAACCCAGCTTTTACAAAAAACAACAAAATAAAATCATCTAGTCTTTAGGTCAGACACAAAAACTTGTGAATGTCATTGCATACAGTAAATAACAAGATATCAATGCGTGTAATCAAGTGTAATTTATTTTAAAAAACACAAGCATATGTTGTGAAGGTATATATGTGAAGGATATATGTGAAGGAATAGTTTATCCCTTTAACACCAAATCCTCTCATCATTTACATACCCTTATACATGTATAAGACTTTCATTCTTCAGCTGATCCCAAAGATATTTAAAAAAAATATGCTATCACTTCACGTCTTTATATGGGACCCAACATACTGAAGCTACAAAAAGCATATACATCCATCATGAAAGTAATCCTAAAGCAGTCCTAATTCAGATTCAGTTGAACGACTTGTTTCTTATACCAGTATTTATATAGGCAGCTGTTAAACAGTACATTTTTTAACCAGTAGGTGTTGTCAGTTACCAGGTTTTAACAAACCAACATTATTCAAAGAGCTGATGAGGCAGTTTGCCTGATAATCACTCACAGTTTGCAATGTGACCAAGTTTATAGTTAAAAAGATATAGTATAAAGATATTCCTATATTTTACACTATATATCATAACAAATTTAAACATATTTAGATTGAGAATTGGGGGGGTCAGGGGGCTAAACCTCTAATCTCTTGCAACCCTAGTAACACCTCTGTGGCATATGCATCTGTGCTCACTGTGAATACTCTGACTTACCTAAGAAACATTGACAGTACTTCAGAAGTCATGAAGAATTTCTGATAAAATTGCCTGCACTGCTCTGCCATACTCAGCTGAAGGTGAACTGGTTATTTCTGTTTGTTATTCAAGGAGAGCTGTGGTCTGCCCTATCATTGATGTCATCAGTGATGAGACATTTGAGTACATGGCAGGCTCAGATATGACCTATGGAGGATTTAACTGGAAACTCAACTTTAGATGGTATCCAGTTCCTCAACGAGAGATGGACCGACGCAAAGGAGACAGAACCCTTCCTGTTAGGTACATCCAATATCAAGTGTCAACTTACTTTTTTAAAAACCATGCAACCGGTTGTGATGATCAACAATCTTTATCTTTTGATAGTTAAAGCAAGACAATTTATATGTGAAAGGTTCCTTTTTGAGGGAACATCTCCAGTGTGACCGGTATCTGAATCTCAGTGTCTAATCATGCCAATATAATTGGCCCATGGTGGTGCTTTAAGTGCATCAGGTGCATCTGAAACAGATGCAGTCTTGTTCCCTGACACATGGAACTGGGGTTACATATGTAACCAAGAGACGTTTTCATGACTCTTTATAATAAACATGGCTAGGAGCAAATATTTTAACATCCAAAAAATTACATCGCAATTAAGATTAACATTTTAACATTTAATACATTTAAATATGTATTTATAACATTAAACAGTTACATCCATCAAATATTAGTATAATTAAATATCAGTAGTGATTTATGAGGACACAAATGGAATGAACTCCCAGCCTCCACCCAATGCGCCGAGACTATCACCTGACTAACCCTAACCTTCAAAACAAAAAAAACACACACAGAAACAACTTTGACAGACTAGATCCAGAAGAACTTTGGCAACATTTACAAGATGCTTATATTAGCATTCCCTGCTGTCTAGATATCAGCATCAGCAATAAAAAAAAACTATATTGGTTTATGTGTGTATGTCTAAATCTTTCCCACAGAACTCCAACGATGGCGGGAGGTCTCTTCTCTATTGACCGCATATATTTTGAAGAGATCGGCATGTATGACTCGGGTATGGATATATGGGGAGGAGAAAATCTAGAAATGTCTTTCAGAGTGAGTGTTCTATTTTAACAATCCAAATGATGTCAGTTCTGTTTTACCATACCATAGTACAATTTAGAAATTCTGACTCTGAAATAATGTATGATTGATGTCTGGCAGTGTGATTGTATATATCAGTTGTATATTAGTTGTCGTGTGCTTTTGACAACAGATTTGGCAGTGTGGAGGATCTCTTGAAATAGTCACATGTTCTCATGTAGGCCATGTGTTCCGTAAAGCCACACCGTACAGCTTCCCAGGTGGAACTGGTCAAGTTATCAACAAGAACAACAGACGATTGGCTGAAGTCTGGATGGATGAGTTCAAGGATTTCTTCTATATTATCTCACCAGGTAATGCACCTCAGGAAATATGCACGACATCAGAAATGAAAATGCTTTTGTATATTTAGGGCTTTGGTTTTAAAGGTAATGTAGGCAATTTTGGAGAGGCTAGCAATAGCAACCTAGCTTTGAAAGCATAAGTTCTCACTATTCCTTTAGAGCACATTCTGAAGACATTCTGCATTCAGACCAAATGCAATGATCGGACAAACAGTTTACTGTTCCCTTTTGAGAGAACTCACAGCTGTGTCAAGCGTCAGGCAGGACCGAGTCTGAACATGTGGAAAATCAGGCCTATTTATCAGGTCGAGGTCATGTGACATAGCATTATGTGCCACTAAGTCTTTAAAAGGTGCCTGCAAAATACATCATCAGCTTCTTGTGGGGTTTAGAGCTTGATTTGGCAGAGGCAGCAGGAAACGGGCTCTGCCTTTATCTTAGCGCTCTCCACTGAATCAGACAAACGCACGTTGCCCATGCACAAATATAATCATTGGATATATGCAATATAGATTGCATATATCCAATGTCCATATATGAAATCTATAGGGAATTGTTGCAATTTCTAATATTGACATTTAAACCTACCCCATATATATTGTAAATGCGCACATATATATAATATATATATATAATGTATATAAATATACACTCACCGACCTCCTTATTAGGTACACCTGTTCAATTGCTTGGTAACACAAATTGCTAATCAGCCAATCACATGGCAGCAACTTAATGAATATAGGCATTTAGATGTGGTGAAGACAACTTGCTGAAGTTCCAATGGGGAGCATTAGAATGGGGATTGTGGATTTAAGTGACTTAAGATTTAAGTGGATTTAAGTGACTTTCAACATGGAATGGTTGTTGACGGGCTGGTCTGAGTATTTCAAAAACTGCTGGGATGCTACTGGGATTTTCATGTACAACAAAAATGGTTTTCATCCTAAGAACAACCAGCTAAGGATGGTTAGGGTTACGCACCGAGGGCTTTGTACCCTTTCTATGTGGATCAGACCCTGGTTTCTCATCCTTGGGTCCCACTTCAGGAGCACAATGCAGTTGCAGGATTCTCACAATGGACACTTTTCTCAAAGGCCCCCCAGTCAGTGGTTGGTGAAAGGGCCCTTATCTCTCCTGACACATAAACTGCCTGGAAATGAGGGCAGTGTTTCTGGCACTGAAGCACACATCTCAATGGCCAACACGTTCTAATCCATACGGACAACACCACTCATACATAAATCACTAGGGAGGGCTGCGTTTACATCCCCTGTTCAGGTTGGTGCAGCACATCCTTCTTTGGGCAGAGACTAGTGATGTAAAGTGATGAACTGTACATTCCAGGGCATGTGAATCTGGGAGCAGATATTCTGTAAAGGCAGGAGCTGAGGCCGGGGAAATAAAGGCTCCATCCACAAGTGGTGGAGTCCATTTGTCAGAGCAGAAGTGCTTCTGTTTACCTCAGAGGAGTCAACACACTGTCCCCTCTTGTTCAGTCTCACTCATCCAGCTCCATTGGGGTTAGATGCCATGGTACACACGTGGCCGAGGCTGCATTTTAAGTTAAGTTTTAAGATAAGTTTTTGATGCTTAAGGTGGCTCTACTATTAGCTGTTACATTACTCAAGAAGGTAGGGGATTTACAGGCTCTTTATGTAGACCCTGTCTGTTTGGATTTTTCCCCTGGCTTTGTTAAAGCCCTTTTGCACCCAAGACCAGACTATATTCCCAAGATGCCCACTACAGCTGGTCTTCTGGTAGTGCTTCAGGCCTTCTGTCCTGTGCTGTATGAGTCCCCGGAGCAGGAAAGGGTTAACTTATTGTGTCCAGTTAGAGCTTTGAGGACCACCACTCAAGCCAGTGGCATAAGACCTCCCACCCCTTCATCTGTTTAGGTGGCCGCAACCATGGTAATGTGATCTCAAAACAGTGCTTATCTCACTGGATCGCAGATGCTTTTGCTCTGGGTTATAAGGCCAGTGTCACCTCTTGGAATTAGATCCTATTCTACTCCTGGTATAACATAATCTAAGGCTAGGTCCAGGGGGCATCTCTAAATTATGTTTGTGCTGTGGCAGGCTGGTCCTATCAGCACACATTTATTAGATTTTACAGTTTAGCCTTGAATTCATCTCCATGCGCTCAGGTCCTTCTGGGCTGACAAGTCTATTTCTCCTCCTGATGTTCTCTGGGCCAATGTTTCACAGCATCTGAGGCCAGCTTTCCCTCACTGTGGCATAGTGGCCATTATTGATCCCCATTGCGTATGTAACGTGATTCCCTGAGACAGGGAACGAGATGCTGGATTGCTTGCCTGCACAGCCTTCCTTCAGACTTAGAATCTGATGATGTATTTTGCAGGAGCATGGCATGCAATGCTATATCACATGACCTTGATCTGCCTATAGATAGGCCTAATTTTACAAGTAGCCTTGAATTCAACTCATAGGCTCAGGTCCTCCTGTGCTGACAAGTCAATTTCTGTGCCTTTTACAGAAGTGTATATTTATATAAATAAATTTAGACACTTTACTTTGGTGATTGCTATCAGGATGTGAAGAGAATTTCAACAAGCATAACAAAAATGTTTCTGGAAAAAAAAATGGCCAACCCTGCCTTTAATTGTCAGGATTAGTAATATCAAGCTCACAGTTTTATTCTGTTTCTTGAATGAACTAAGATGCAAATCTTATATTAAGTACAAGCCCCATTTTCAGAAAAGTTGGGACATTTCTTAAATGTAATAAAAATCAAGAATCTGTAATTTTGTTGATTCTCTTTACTGACAAAATACAAAAAAATCAATATTTTCATCTGCTCTCAATCTATTGATTGACAAGTATTGATTTTGATGGTTACAACACACTTCAAAAGTTGGCACAGGCAGGTCTGGTATGCAGGTAGGCAGTCAAGCAGATCCCTTCTGTGGAGTGTGGAGTACGAAATGTCTCTCGGTTATGTATGTAACCTTGAAACACTGCGAAACACTGTGTCAAGCCGGTGACCGGTGTCTGTATCTTATGTCTAATCACACTAATGAAATTGGCCCACCGCAGTGCCTAATGCGCATCAGGTGTGCTCATGAGTATAATAGGGCACCTGTAGAGCATGTCATCAACTTCTTTGTATGAAGGAGACATAGACAGGTGCCCGTAGGCATGTCAACAAGATGCAGTGTCTCGTTTCACTCTCAGTGAACCGAGGTTACATACGTAACTGAAAGATGTTCCCTTTCGAGGGAACTCGACACTGCATCAGACTTGATGCTATGGGGAACACAATACCAACTATGCCATGCCGAGGGGAGTGACTGCCACATGATCCGTGTTGAAGCACAATCACCCTAGGGGTTACTCAACCCTACTCATGCACAAAAATACCTCTCTCAGGGACGTTGCCCAATGTGAGGCCCTGTAGTGACTACATTAGGCACTCAGAGAGGTGTTCGCCGTGGGATTCAAACCACAGTCTCCAGTGTCAGCGTGGAGATGCTAACACAATGCGCCACTGGGCCAACTGCATAAAAGCTTGGCAATAAAGGCTCAAAGGCCTAACACTGCCTTTGAGAGGGTTGGCTTAGAGCAAGCGACAGCTTGCCAGCCCGTCACCACTGAAGCGGGGGACACTCTGTAGTGAGGGTACCAACAACCAACCCTGAGGACTGACATCTGAAGGAAACTGGTGGATAATGGCATCAATGGCTCAAACGACGTCCTTGACCAAGCTCTAAAGAGGCAAGGACCTTCTGTCCTGAAGGTCCCAGTTCGTGCATCTGAGCACACAGGAAGGCATTCGATACAGGACTCAAACCGGACTCCTATGCGCAGGCCGCGTGGCTTCCTACACGCGGGTCTCAACCCCCGCCATGCAGCCACCATGCTAGCGCTCTACAGTGAGAGAACCAAAAACACTCAAACCCGGAGGACTGATGCTCGAGGGGAGCTGGGGGTTTCCAACACCCAAGCATTATCCTATTGACCACACATCCTGTTCTGGGCTAGAGCTCTAGGGGGAGCGGAGTTCTACTCTCAGAGGACCCTCTGTAGGGTACTATTCTGCAACTCAGGAGCAAACCCAGGAGTCAAAGTTCCAAGGTGCGCTCATGAACGATGGCCACTGCCAGGCGAAACTAACATCCTCTTCTTCCTGAGGGCCTTAGGGGAGTGGAGCACCCTCCACAGAGAGGGTGCTACTCTATCCAAACCCCAGAGAACCAGCGCCTGACGGCTAGCTAGTAAAAACTAGCTGCATCCCCCGAAAACACTGTTCTCTCCAGCGAGCCTTGGGGGGAGCATAGGACCCCCTAAACCGGGTGTTAGCCCAACTAACCCTGGGCCAGAGCAGCAGAAAACAGCCATCTTTGCCTGCAGTGACTGGCCCTGATGGGGCTCTGGGGGAGCGGGAGGAATATACCAACGAACCCGCTCTATGCTCAACTCATGCCTCAGGAAGGCGAAGCTCTCGTGGGGGTGGAGGACCTCCCCAGTCAAGGTGCAACTCCAACACTGCTCGAAAGATAGCATTCAGAAAGGAGCAAGCTGATGGCTAGCTGCCACCGTCCAACACACTATTTCCTTTGCCAGCCAGAAGGTGAAAGGCTGAGGACCCTATTCATTTCAGCACCCCTCTCCACCACAGAGGAAGGGTGCCACTCTGCCAGTCCGATCTAACAAAAACCCCACATCAATCGCCAAGAGGGCAGAACACCTGACAGCCCAGCAACCTGGCTGGAATAGCACCAGGGGACCCTGCCCCTCAAGGCGCTTCCTGACCAGTAGAGCTTCTTGACTCAATATCCAATGGGGGGCCGAAATGGCTCCAGACCTTGGACTGTGGTCTCGACCAACACCTAAACTCCAAAGTATACAACGAGGAGGGCTGAAAAAACACCGACAAGCAGGTGCTTTCTTGAGGGGAGTAAAGGAATCGGAAAGAGGTTCATCAGGGGTGGTTGGGCCCACATCAAAACTATCCCTGAGTAACCAAAACACATGGTCTTTCCTTGGTCTGTGGGGATACACAGACAGGGACAGCCTGTATTAGATTGGACTGAGGTGGGGCGCAAACCCAGGTCTCTCAAATGTAGCGACAGCATGTAATCTGTTTGCGCCACAGGCCTGCTGTAACAAGCTCTGACAGGGAACCTCACAGATCACAGAGTGAGACTGGGGCTCAAACCCATGAACCACTAGCCAAAGAGGAGCTCACCCGCCGTGAGCTACAACTCCTCAGCCAGGGAGCTTGCATACAGGCTGCCTACCAACCAAACGCCAATATCTGAATTAATTTTCTGTGACTGACTTAGAGAGCATGTGTCATAGTTTTGATATATTTTTGATTTGAAAAAATGCAGTTTTAAAATATTGGAAATGTGGTTTTCAAAGGACAAATTGCTATCATGACACCCAGATTCTTGGCTAATGAAGCAGACTTTATAGAGCATCCATCAAGAGTGAGAAAGTGTTCTGGGTTGTTCTGTGTGGAAGATTTTGGTCCAATAAGTAAAACCTCTGAGTTGTCTGAATTTAGTAGTAGAAAGTTGCTAGCCATCCAAGTTTTGATATCGACTATGCATTGTGTAAGTTGATGAATATATGTGTCTTGTTGGGCCTAGAAGAAATGTACAGCTGAGTATCATCAGCATAACAATGAAAACTAACTCTATGTCTCTTAATAATTGCTCCTAGAGGTAGCATGTACAGGGTGAAAGTTGAGGCCCAAGCACTGAGCTCTGCGGTTCTCCATACTGAACTTGTGATCGGTATGACACCTTTTCACTCACAGCAACAAACTGGAATTAGGCAGATAAATATGATGTAAACCATGCTAGTGCAGTTCCATTTATGCCAACGTAATTTTCAAGCCTATTTAGTAAAATGCTCTGGTCAATTGGTCAAAGGCTGCGCTAAGGCCGAGTAACACTACACCACTAGACAAGACCAGATAATTTGTCACTTTGATAAGGGCAGTCTCTGTAATATGATGTGGTCTGAGAAATTCTGAAAATTCTAAAAAAAATTGAAAATTCTGAAAATTCTTGCATGTACCATTTCTTTCCAGGAAGGAACATATATGTGAAGACACTACCTTTTCCTGTATTTTTTAAATAAATGGTAAATTTGTGATGGGTCTGTAACTCTTTACTAAATCACTGGGATCAATTGTGGTTTTTTAATAAGGGTCTGATAACAGCCAGTTTGTAAGGTTCTGTATCCTAACATGGATATGATTGGTTATGGTTATGATGCACCATCCAATATGATTGTGTTGCAGGCAATTGCATGTCTATGATTTTTTTCTCTGGCAGTATCTATTTTGTAATTGAAGAAATTCATAAAATCATCGTTTCTATTATATTAACAACTGTCAGAAGCAGATGATGCTTTATCTTTAAAGTTAATTTAGCCACTAAATAAATATCTAGGGTGGTGTTTATTTTCTTCTAGAAGATTTGAAAAGTAGGCAGATCTGGAGCTTTTTTAAGGCCTTTTTGCAATTTGAAGCACTCTCCTTCCATGCTGTACGGAATACCTTCAGTTTTGTTTGCTTCCAATTACATTCTGCTTTCTGGGCTGCTCTTTTAAGGGTGTGGGTATGCTTATTATACTACAGCATTGGGCTGCTGTCCTTTATCTTTTTTAACCTTAGAAGAGCAACTTTGTCTAAGGTGTTAGAAAAGAGGGAGTTAACATTTTCTGTTGCGCTCAAAGGAATTGAGACAGTTCAGATTGTTGATGAAACAATCTTTAGTGGCAGAAGTTATTGTTTTACTGTTGATGCAAGGAGCTGATTTTGCAATCATAGGTAAATGTATTATACAGGATACCAAATAATGATTAGAAATGTCTTTGTTATGCTGCTAAATATTAATGTCAACAACATGTACACCATAGGACAGTATTAAATCTAAGGTATGAACCTTAGATTTAAAAAAACAACTCAAAACACACCTGTTTCGCAGACACCTGTCTGAACCCTAATGCTCTTCTATCCTATCCCTCTATCCTATCCTTCTATCCTTCCAAAAAAAAAAAAAAATCTGTCTCTAGTCCATCTTTCTCTCTAGTAACAGAATACAATGTCCGCTTGTAAATGTAGCTTTGTAGACTTGGCTCGTTGGCGTACAAGACAAATGTTCAGTGCTCTCGTCCTTTGTAAGTCGCTTTGGATAAAAGCATCTGCTAAATGACTAAATGCAAATGTAAGTGTATGATTACGGCAATAAGTGGGTTCTGACACCTGTTGTGAGACACCAACAGAGTTCAAAATGTCTTAGAAAGCCAACCCCAATGCATCCTTTCTTATTATCCACATGGATATTAAAATCACCACCACTTAAGACTTGATCTGTGGCCAGTACTACTTCTGATAAAAAGTCAGCAAATTCTTTGAGAAAGTCAGTGTGGTACCCTGGTGGCCTACAGGCAGTAGCCAGCAGAAATGACAAACTCTGCTTTTTCTATACCAGAGATGAAGTTATTTTGAGCACCAACTTATTACTTCAAAAGAGTTGTATCTGAAGTCAGATCTCTGGGTAACTTTTAAAGTTTTCCTATAAAGCGCAGCAACACCTCCCCCTTTGCCTTTTTGATGAGGCTTATGCTTATAGCAGTAATTTTGTGGGGTAGACTCATTTATTATAATCTAATTGTCTCATTTTAGCCATGTTTCTGTCAAACAGAGAACATCTAGGTTATGATCTGTGATCATATCATTAACAAAAAGCGCTTTTGTAGACAGAGATCTAATATTCAGAAAATAAAGCCTTATTAATTGCCTGTATTACACATCTGTTGTTTTTGTGCAACATTGATTAAATTGCCATTTGGTTATTTACAGGGTTTTTTTTTTGCATTTACCAGTCCAGGGGACAGACACAGTCTGTATATTATAATGTTTAGATGATTCTATGTGTTGTAAATTATGTGACATCTGTGACATGGCTGGAGTGGCATGATGTGGCTGGTTAAGCCAGTCTGCTAGCCATCACAATTAGTCAAGTATACTTCACATTTAGTCAAGTATTAGTAGAATTAATAAGACTATGTGCCATTTCTAGATAAATAAGCAGCACCAGCCCTGGAGGGATGGAGGCCATCTCTTTTTAACAGGTCAGGTCTGCCACAAAAGCTTTTCCAATTATCTATGTAACCTACATTATTCTGTAAACACCACTTAGACATCCAGCAGTTTAGTGATGACAGTCTTGTTATGTATTTTGTCACCATGATAAACAGGGAGGGGGCCAGAGAATATTACTGTGTCCGACATCATACTTGTCAGGTTTCACAGACTAACGAACCCAGATGCAGACAGCGTTAAGCTGAAAAAAGCTCTCTTTATTTATAAAACAAAAACAACCCACGAGGGGGAAAAACGTGAACAAAAACAGCAATAAAACTTGAACAAAAAAACTCCAAAAAACCGGAACTTAAAATGAAACAAAAAAAAACGGGAAAAAATGGACAGGAACAGAGACAGGGACACAGACAGAGGGCGCGGACCCCGCCGCCGGGACACAGACAGGAGGCGTGGACGCCGCCGCCGGGACACAGACAGGAGGCGATTCACCCGGAGGCTCGGGAACAGACATCTCCGGGGGCTTGGGCACGGGCACAGGGGAAAGAGCAGACCTCCCCTTCTGCTTCTTCCTCTTCTTTGAGGCAGACGCAGGACACTCAAGCTCAGGAACAGGCGCAGGACGCTCGAGCTCAGGAACAGACAACAGGACCAGGTCTTGGGGCAGCAGTCCAGGACGGCAGAGGCACGGTAGAAGTAGCCAGCCACGGACGGGGATGACCAGCAGGTGGAGCCACAGTTTGTGGGCGCCGGAACCGAGACGTGGGACCCAAAGCTGGAGGGCTCGGTCTTGGAGGACGCCATGGCCAGGACGAACTACCGCAGGAAACGACCTGGGAGCAGGCTCTGGAACCGACCTGGGAGCAGGCTCTGGAACCGACCTGGGAGCAGGCTCTGGAACCGACCTGGGAGCAGGCTCTGGAACCGACACAGGGACTGAGACAGGGACCGGGGACACCGAAGCGGACCCAGGCACAGAGACAGGGACTGAGACAGGGACAGGGGACGCCGAAGCGGACCCGGGCACAGAGACAGGGACTGAGACAGGGACTGGGGACGCCGAAGCGGACCCAGGCACAGAGACAGGGACCACTGGGGCGGACCCAGGAACAGCGACAGAGACTGGGAGCACCGGGGTGGACCCAGGAACAGAGACAGTGACACAGATAGGGGGCGCAGATGCCGCCGCCGGGACACAGACAGGAGGCACAGACGCCGCTGCCGGGACACAGACAGGAGGCGATTCACCCGGAGGCTCGGGAACAGACATCTCCGAAGGATTGGGTCGGATAGATTAAAGATACAGGTCTTTAATGTAGATTTAAATTGACATCTTCCTCTCGTACAACACTGAAAGACTGTTCCAGAATTTGGGTGGCAAGTATGAAAAGGATTTACCACCCACGCTTGATTTTAAAATTCTGTGTATTATCAACTGTCCAGAATTTTGAGATTGCAGTGAATGTGAAGGACTGTAATAAAAAAGGAGCTCGCTCAGGTACTGAGGAGGTAAACCATTCAAGGCCTTGTAAGTAAATCAGCAGAATTTTAAAGTTTATACATTGATTAACTTAATTTCTTGGATGCATGAATTAACTTTTCAGAGTTTGACATAGAGAGTGTCAAAGTTTTGATATATTTTTACAATGAAAAATGCAGTTTTACAAATATTGGAAATGTGGTTTTCAAGGGACAAATTGCTATTACCTAGGATATTCTTAGCTGATGAAGCAGGATTTATAGAGCATCCATCAGGAGTAAGACAGTATTCTAGATTGTTTTGTGTGGAATATTTGGTTCAATAATTAAAACTTTTCTCTAATTTAGTACTACAAAGTTGCTAGTCATCCAGGTTTTAATATCGACTATATATTCTGTTAGTTGAATTTATGTCTCGTTGGGCATCAAAAAAATATACAGCTGAATATCATTAGTATAGTAGTGAAACCTAACTCCATGCCTCGTAATAATTGCTTCCAGAGGTAACATACAGGGTGAAAAGTTGGGGCAAAAGCACTGAGCCCTGCAGCACTCTATACCGAACTTGTGATTGATATGACAACTTTTTACAGCAACAAACTGGAATCAATCAGATAAATATGATTTAAATGATTTAAACCATGTGCAGTTCCACGTGCAGACAAGAAAATCTGTAGTTTACTAGTTCCCTAATATCAGGTTGCATTTTTTTTATTTTGCTTTTTTGCACACAATAAACAGGTCCAAACTTGATTTAAACAATTGACAGTAACAAAATTGACTTAATATAATGCTTAAGTTGTGGTTTTTTAATAAGATTACAATCAGCCTCTAAGTTTTTGGGACATATCCTAACACCAATGATGAATTAATAATATATGTTTAATATATATATGTTTAACAACATATGTTTAATAATATAATATACAATTACAATAATATAAGTAGATGATTAGTCGTTTTAGAAAGCATCTCTTTTAGCAAGTTTAAGCACACATTTTGGTGATTTAGATGATTTAATAATTTTTTTAACAGTTCATTCTTACCTATAGTAGAGAATGACAGGAATTGTTCCTTGGGCAAACTATGATGCACTGTCTGGTGTGATTGTGTAGCAGGCAATTGGATGTTTATGATTTTTTCTCTGACAGTATCTGTTTTGTTATTAAAGAAATTTATAAAATCATCACTGCTATGATATTGACAACTATTAGAAACTGTTGACACTTTATATCTGTTAATTTAACACTTTTATTCAAAGCATCTACGGTGCATTCATTTTATACATTTTATTAGTTATTGTATTTCCCGGATTCCAAACCCATACTCTTACTATCACTTCCACACGTGGAAATATAGGAAAACAGACTTGACAGCTGTTGTGTCAATATGCTTTTATTGTATGGAAAAGAGCAGCTTTTTTAAACTATACTTTTAAATGTGTGTTAAGGGAAGAGATATATAACAAGGCACGATATAACAGCACTTTTTCACACATTTCAGACTGGCTCTGCCCCACAAAGTCAAATGAAACTCAAAAGATCATTTATCATCTATATCACATACAAAGAGAGACGGACAGCAGGAGAGGGAGAAGAGTTGGATAAAATAGCAGAAAATATCAAGCTAGACAGAGAAAACGCTGGACTGAATGAGAACTGCAGAAACTCTCTACTCAGCAGAGAGACAGATGCCTGAATCCTCAGCTGTCAGTATCTGCTGTTGATGTAGAGAATTGTGGGACATCAGCAACTCTGTGTGTAAAAAAAAATTACTCCCCCTCTGCAGAAAGCACATACAGAACAGATATCTAGACCACCCAGACACATAGTATGTTTATTTACAGCTGGAGTGAATTAACCAAGTACTACAATTTAGAATTATGTGTAGGTTATTAAAAATTGAAAATAATATCTCAAAAATGAGATTCATTAATATTTATTCCAAAATGTAAATTGTGCTAATAAATAAACAATTAAATAAACTATCTATTGTGTTCTAAAACAATGGAAAAATGTGACTCTTGAGCAAAAAATGTTTTCAAATGCATAGCACAAAACTATTAAAACAAGCAAATCAGTATGTACTTTAAAAATTAAAATATAAACAAATCATTTTAACATTTTAGGGCTATTGGCCTCTAATTAAGAAAACTGAGAAAGAATATTTAAGAGCATGTATTATTGTAATGCCCATAATTAACATCTAAATCAGTTTTTGTATTAGCACTGCATTTAGGTGCATTTAGATATATTTATGTTTTGCATGAAAAGAAATTAAATGTTCTTTTGTGAAACAACTGAAAAGGTGTACATTCAAATCAGTGAATCCACATAACATTTTAGACATAACATTTAGGGGGTAATAAGAAGGTTGCCCCCTTGTGTGCACTAGCAAGTTTAGGACCAGGGGTGAATTGCAATTTCATTGAAAAAGATGATTCTCTCGCTTGTAGTGTCTGGCATGGCCTAATATTTGGATCATGTATGGATCATAAAATACTTTTACTTAAGACTTCCAAACCTGGTGTGGGGGTAAAAGACCCTAGGCTCCAGAGAGTCTGGAGGCAAACTTATCCTCCAGATGGCTATCAGCAAAAGGACAGTTTATGACACCCTGCACAAGCTTCAAAAGAATTCCGTGGGCACCACATGGAATTCCAGTAACACAACATGGCCCAGGAGAAACCACTCTCTTTAACTTACAACTAAACTGTCCTAAACTGTATATATTTGTATATATGGTCCCATTGTATGCTGGAGTAGCCAACCATTAGAGTAGCTAACTAATGCGTGCTCTCTCACTCGTCCCGTGAGTAGATAAGAGTAGGAGTCGGTAGATGATTGCTATTTAAATGGGAGTTACAAATCTTGATCAAGTTGTAATTAATATACAACAGCAAAGAAAACCTGTTGTTTTTTATCTTAATTTGTTTAATTACGGCTGAGAAGCCATTCACTTGTCCAGTAATCGTCACACTAAAATAGGCAGCGAAGAAAACCTGCTGCATACCAGTGTGCGTCAGGTATGCGACAGGCCAACTAAGGCCAACTATATCAAATTACACTTGTAGTCGTAGCAACTCTGCATCTGAAATAAGAGTAACTTCCACATGGAACGTGGTTAAATGGAAGTTCAAATTAAGGCGCATGTCTAATGTCTAACACTGTTGTTTCATCTTACGCCTGACTTCCCTTTTGTTTGGGCAACAACAGTCAGTTTCCCTTTTGTTTCAGTCAGTCTCTTCCTTCTTTACTTCGTTTTATTTTATTTGTTTTATTGCTTATTATTTTTCCACCTTCGATTATCTTAGCCTATTAATTATTATTATTATTTAAAACAATAATAAGAATTAATATTGTTGGCTTACAGACTTAACTTTTCTTATTCCCCCACATTATTTCTTACAATCTTCTTTGCATTTAGGATTGCATTTGATTAAATTTAAACTTTAATTGAATAGACTTAATTGAATTTAAACTTTAATCAAATCAGTCACCCTTCTCATTTCAACGTGTTCCGGACATAGCCTTCCACTACTTAGCTATTTCCATTTCAGTTATTCATTAAATGACTTACTGATTTTACCCTTGATCAGCCTTTGTGTTTCCCACATAGGTAACACTCCCCATAGTGCTCGGGTAGTGAAGTGACAGTTCTGTCCATGGTGGTATCTGGTGAGTGGATCTGTCTGTCCTGACAAGTCAGGGGAGTTGGTCCTTCTACTGGTACCCACCTGGAAGACCTCAATTCACGCCCAGGCCTACTAAGTCAGGTGCAGTCCCATTCAGTTGCTAGAGAAAGAAACACTCACACCAAAGAGAAAGAAACACTCTCTGTCTCCCAAACTGTTTGGCCTGTCACTGCTACTTTTGTTAAAGAACCCCCTATCTTCAGGATCTGTCATCAACTCTGGTGCTGGTGGTCAGACTACTCTGAACAGGGAAACTCTTCTTTACCTTTCTTCACCTTCTCCCTTTTTGTTATTTTGTTTTTGTCTTGTTTCATATAAGAGACTAAACCTGTCTGAACCATCAGGAAAATTCCCAGTAATAATGTTGATGAACCAAATAGCCTACATCATCAAATGATCCACGAGGTTACCACACATCAGCAGTTTTAGTCAGTGTCTTTTCCTGTGCCCACTCACACCAATGATCCACACCCACCTTTACAGCCAGGATAATAGGTGTCTAGTTTGCGTCACTAGCTGTACACATCAGTTAGATGCACTGCACATAGCCCATATATTTAGCTCACTAAATATGTACAGACTTGCATTGGCTCTTTGTGCTTTTCTCTCTCCACCTGTGTGCCACTATGTCCAGATCATCCAGCCCTGCCACCCATCAGATCAGCTAGAGGCCTGGCTGCGACGAACGCACTCCTGCCCAGGATCACCTGAGCTGAGGGCAGCTGGACGACAACCAGAACTGGCAGATGGACCATGATCAAACTCAACCCTGCAGCCAAAGAGAGACAGCCAGGATCATTGGTGCACTCGCCCACAACCTCATCATCCAGTTAAGGCCAAGCAAGGATGCGTCACCCTTAAGGAAACCTGGAGGAACTAGGAGCACAAACAGAACTGCCCAGACCAGCTGCACCTGCAAGTGACAGCGGATGAAGAGGACTAGGAGCTACAGGAGGAAATGGAGAGCTTCAGAATGCCTTTGCAGAACTCTGCACAGAGACTGAGCACAGAAAGCAGTTGAAGGAGAAGCCAGAAAGGAGCTGGTAGGAAAACTCCAACAGGCGGAAGCTTTCTTAATCATGGCCCAGGTAAACCCCGACAAGCTGGATACAACTTTTATCACAAATCCTGTGAAAGGCCACAATGCATGCACATACTTACAGAGCGACTGTTATGTATGAACACTGTCCAACGTACACATGACAGCCTGTACCTGCTCAGGATCACCTCAAGCCATGAGGTGCACAGCTTCCTGGACCTGTAGTCAGCAACTGTCAAAGTGGATTACCAGCGGCTCCAACACAACTGTTACAGCCAGCCTTGGGTCTGCATCAAACAACGGGACAAGCTAAAAAAGGGGAAGACTCCAACTCCGAACTCTTTTCTCTGAAATGCACATCTCATTGTGAGCCTCCACCTAAGCACTATGGCCTTTTTCCTGCAAAATGACCACCTAATATCGGTGGACTTAGCCCATAAGGCCCACTATCAGCACAGGGCTGCCTCCATAAACACTGTTAAAATCCTGCCTGTCTCTGCACAGTACCCAAAACTGACTCAGGAGGGCGCACCACAGCACCACAGTGCCAGACCCTTCAGCAAAGAGTCAAAGGATGTTACAGCCAGCCAGGAACAGTCAAGCACCAGAGAGATCATGGAGCAGCCCACGTTCATCATACAACACGAAGGACATCATCCCATGAAAACATAGTCAGCAAGCTAACAGTGACTAACCCGCACCAGCCAGGGCAACAAGCCCAAACATTCATCAGAACTGAACTCCCTCCTTACACCTGAAACTGGTGGTCCCAAAAGGGTGATCTCAGCTAGTCTACCCCACGACACAGACCTACAGGCACCTGCTGGGATGCCAATCATGCCCAATTCACCTGTTGTGCCATCAGGACTGCTGCTGACACTGTGCTGTGCATCCCTACCGAAATAGGATAAGTCCTAACCGGCCTGTATGTCTGAATGCTGAGACCACTTATGAACCACCTGCGATCCCACCATCATGATCCAACCGACCATCGTCCACTGAAGTTTACACCTGAAAAGGGGGGATATGTAGTGTCTGGCACCCTGCACAAGTGTCAAAAGAATTCCATGGGCACCACATGGAATTCCAGTAACACGACATGGCCCAGAAGAAACTACTTTCTTTAACTTACAACTAAACTGTCCTAAACTGTAGATATTTGTATATATGTTCCCACTGTATGCTGGCTACAAAACTATGTATCTTAACTGTAACTCTGTAGATAATTATGCAAATTTGGATTGATGTTCTGTTTGTATTCATGCATTAGGATGCATGTGTTTCAAACTCTGTCATATTTAATATCTAACAAATCATCGACTATGTATGTTGTGTAACCATAAGAGGCATGATAGACATGCAAATAAGTTGTTGAGTGAGACAAAGACATTTTTGGCTGCTTAACACCTATTGGTTGTTTTGGTTTCACTGGGCATGACCGATGACTGCCAACAGCCTAGCTTTAGTCTTCGTCTTCTTGCTCTTGGTCTCTTCCACTCTTTAATCAAATCTTGGCTCTGGCACCCCTCCCCCAAAGGGGGAGCCAGCCATGTTGCCATGTTGTCACATCCAACCCATAGTTCCCTCATTAATTTTGAGGGAACTTGTTCATAAATAATTACGTCTAAGATGGAGAATGCTGTATTTGTGAACAAACCACAATATTAATCCCCTTTACACACATTTTCACTACACGCTTATGTGCCAAGACAAAGCTGAGACAATAATTCATTATCCACCTTGGTAGGTGTCAGTATTAAAGAAATAATTCACCCAAAATTAAATTCTTTCATCATTTACTCACCCTCATGTCATTCCAAAGCTTTATGACTGTTTTGTTTTGAGGAACACAAAAGATGATATTTTGAAGTACATTGGAAACCAAACAACAGTAGCACCCATTGTATTGCATTGTATTACCCATTGTATGGACACAGACCACTGAGACATTTCTCATAATATCTTTGTTTTTCACAGAAGAAAAAGTCATATAGGTTTAGAATGAAATGAGGGCGAGTAACTGATGAAAATAATATCCATTTTTGGGTGAACTATCCTTTTAGGTCTAAGACCACTGTTACACTGATAATAAGGAAAACAAATACCATAAGAGCTATGCCAATGCCCACAATATAATAAGTGCACTCACCTTTCATATTAAATATGTGAGTGCTGTCAAATTAAATATTATTAAGTGCTGTCAATGTCTTGTGTAACATATCCGTTAATGTCTCAAAAACTAATAACATGTTTTAGCCTCTAGTGACACTTTGGTAGTACAGTATTTTTATGGAAATTTACAAACCTAGAGCTAACATTTACATATACTTCTATGGTGCTATCATAATCTGTAAAAGTCTTTTTTTATATTTTTGTTCAGATGTTACAGACATCTAGGTTATTCTTCACTTTGATTTGAATAGCCAAAATACAATTAATTAGTTTGCTTGTCTTTGCAGGTGTGGTTCGAGTGGATTATGGAGATGTCTCCTCCCGGAAGGCTTTAAGAGAAGCTCTGAAGTGTAAACCCTTCTCATGGTACCTGGAAAACATCTACCCTGACTCTCAGATTCCACGAAGATATTACTCTCTTGGAGAGGTATGCAATTCTAAATGGTTTTCTTTTCACATATGGTCAAGAGAGATGAATAAGTTCCAGCCCAGTTACTGTCATGATTGATGTGCTAAATTGATGTGTAAATTTTCAATAAATTAAAAAGGCAATATTTAACACAAAATTGTATTTACCACAGAAATTTGAACATGATTTTTGCTGCTGCATTATCAGATTTACCTTCCGCTTAGCCATATCTTTGGCACTATATAGTGTGTCCTTAACTCACACACATGATATAGTAATGCCCTGCTCCCTTTAGAGTTCTCGTCTCAGGTGGTCTAACCTCTGGACTGAGTAGAACCATAGTGATACTTTTAAACTGCTTCACTTACCATTGTACATCACTGTATGTGGTTTCCTGTCAGTCTATATGTCTCTTGTATAAATAGACAAAACGAAATGCATTTAATGTATGTAAAGCCTTTCCTCACTTATCTTTTTGTCATTAATTGGTCATCCTTGTGTTTTTCTAGTCTTTCATGACAAGATCGTGACTGACCTGTGTCTAGTGTCAGAGCAAAGGGTCACGGAAAGATGTTTTAGGTTCTGTGTGTATGTTGGGTGGGGGGACATAAGAAACAATACTGAGTGTATAAAACATGTCAAAACCTCATGAAGCACAACAAGCGCATTGGTGATAACATTCATTTAAATAGCACACAAACCTGAATATTTGACTTACATTTTTGACATTATTGATACTGCTTGCAAACATAATGCAATGGACCAGTGTGTCAAGGTCACAGAGAACGAACCCAGTCGCAGACAGCAAATAACAGAAAAAGTCTTTACGAAATAAACAAAACAATAACCCACAAGGGGGCAAAAACGAGTAACAAAACAACCTAGTAACTGAACTCAAAAACTCTTCAACACCGGAGGTAAAAACGAAACTTAACCGGAAAAACAGGACTGGAAAAGGGAGAAACTTCGACAGGGAACAAGAAACCGACAAGGCATGAAAAACATCCGAAACACGAGAATCAGACAAGGCACGAAATCAGACAACGAACCGACATAAGACAGAGAACACACGGGCATTAAATAGCAGAACAGGCAAGGACAAACAGGTGCACGAAACAAGCGCTAACAAGACAAGGTAACAAGGGGTGGGGCCAAGACACGCGACTGGAGAGCACATGGCGAATGTAAACAAAACAGAGGCCATGTGCTTCCACAAGGACCCAGAGCACGAGTTCAGATCCCAACTCCAAGAAACAAGAACCAAGACTAGAAGGAGTCAGGATCCAGGCAAGATAATCTAGAAAGACTCAGAACAGGAAGCCAGGATCAAGACACCAGTGTACAGGAAGTAAATTATGTTTTTAAATAAAGGGATTATTGTGCTGTTGTTTACACTTTCATATACAATAAGAAAGCCTGCACAGCCACATAAAAATGAACAAAAAAAACATACAGGTTTTAACTTATCTTACAGGACACTAAGGGTAGATTTGTGCACAGAGTGCAGACAAATTCTTTCATTAGATTGTAAATTCTTATGTCATACTAGCATCATATGCGTGTGTTAATTAAGATTCAAGGGGAAGGTTTATGATAGGTTAATCCCGTTTCACAAACGAAAACATCACATGCAAAATTAATCCTATTAAGAACGACAACAGGTATAGCCAGTTACAGTTTTATACAGTTTACATTTAAAGTGTTTTGTACAAATAAATTGCATTTACAATCCTGTGAAAAAAGGGGTGCTGAAGCATCCCATCACCCCTACTTCTCACACCCTGTAAGAGAATGATGTTTAGCTTCCGATTCTAAGTTCTTGTATTGTGGTTTGGTCCTTGTTGTCTGAACTCATACTCTGGATGTTATACTTTGTTTTGTTGTGGCCACATGGCATTTGAGTGTACTTGGTGTCACATGCCTTTCTGTTTGTTTTTATTGTGTTTTATGTTGGAGCAAGGGGTCTGGATTTCACTACCTCTAGTTTGGCACTGTTAAAATAATAACAACAATAAAACAAGAAACAAGACCCAGAGCATGGGTTCAGTTCCTAATTTCAAGGACAAAACCCTGTTCAACAACTGAGAGCCAGGATCTATACCTCATGCTCTGACAGAAACCACAGTTCCTGTCAAGATCAAGTCACAAAAGACTAGAAAAAACAACCTACATAGATGACATAAAGCCAAAGAGCCACGTTCAGTTGTGAAAAAGACATTTTCCTTTTATGCGTTTAGATCAGAAATGTTGAGACCAATCAGTGTGTGGATAACATGGGCCGTAAAGAGAATGAAAAGGTTGGTTTCTTCAACTGTCATGGAATGGGTGGCAACCAGGTAAGAACATCTCACTCATAAGATTCTCTTTAAACTGTTGCTATAAAGACTAACAGACATTCCCTTTAATCTGTTTAAACTGAATTTTAGTAATTAAAATATAAATACAGTATATACTTTCAGTATACAGTATAAAATAATTAATTTTCAACTGATCAACCTGTCCTGCAGGTGTTCTCGTACACAGCTGATAAAGAAATACGTACAGATGACCTGTGTCTAGATGTATCTCGGCTCAATGGACCTGTTGTTATGCTGAAGTGCCACCACATGAGGGGAAACCAGATGTTTGAATATGATGCAGAGGTACATAGTCTATTCGCCAATCACACAGAATATAACTCAACCCGAGTATATTACTTTACCACCTGAAGTCAAGTTTTCCATTAACCTTACCCACACCCAAGCAATAGACCAAACTGAAGGTAGTGTAACTTTCATTTAGGGGCGTCAAGGTATCAGATTTTCACTACACAGTTATCAAGGCGAAACAAGTGCACCGTAACAATATTATCATGGTTTCTATTACTATTAAAAAGACAATAATGTATCAGTTCATTTTTAACTTTTTTGTTAATTTAGTGTTTTCTCGTTTTTGGCCAATGGATCAAGTTCTATAAATGTAGGGAGGCAGAGAGAGCTTTGTAACTATTCTGGCTCTTCAGGCAAAATGTTTAATAGGTATAATAGCACCACCTTCTGCATTTGAGTGTCATCCAGATAGTGTTGCTGAATTATTTACAATATTATCAAATATGTAGTAATAACACAGTATCAGTAATCATGTGTATTAATATCATGGTTATTGACACACCATTACTTTGAGTATCATCATTGTGTGTTTGATTTAGGAAACTGACTGGATACAATTAAATTTCACTTACTGAAGAAACTGACAAATAGAAAATATATTGCAAGCTTCCCATTTTAAAGCATCAGTCTCAATATGTACACACTGGACCTTAGTCAAGGCAGTAGGCCATATTTACTTTGATGCAAAATTAATACAAATTGTACACAAATCCCTTGTGGCTCACTTTCATGTACACCAAATGAAATATAGTGTCTATCCTGACATTAAATTCATGGACAAAAGTCCACAAAAGGCCTATACAAGCATTTGAATCTTGGGTTGTGCATGGTTACAGTGAAATGTTCTAAACAAGTAGTTCTCCACGCTAGTCCTGGGTAACATGATACAGCACAATTCATTTTGTCTCTTTTGTCTATTTTGTCTCCCTTCTCTGAAATGTTTAGTTCAGTCCATGGATCTCTCTGCTATGTGTTAAATGTTAAAAATGCAGTGCTGTGTATCTCCTCAGGACTGTAATTGAGGACCACTGCTCTAAACCACAAGATGGTGCTACATATCACATTATATTTCAACCCCCTCTGTTCATGGTTTGACGGTGCTGCTTTATTTTTAGAATATCTCAGAGTACAAAGCTGATCCAGAATTAGATTTCCTCCTCGTCTGGATATTGATCGCAAGTCCTAAGCCAGAACTGTGTCTCTATGATGCTGTGCACTTACTGACCCTGGAAATGGGCTCAGTATTGACATTGATTAGCTCCTCTTTCTGTACATTTCTTAGTATGTGGGCAAGTGGGAATATGACTTTAAGGTAAGGCAATCTAAGTTGTGTTTTGGTAGTGGTGTTCGTGAACTAGACTTCCACTAAATACACTTACACAGTTAAAGGCCTGTTCATGTCATTTAGTGTGGTGACATGGAGTAATATATTTGTTTACTATGCACATGACACCCCCCTCTTAAATTTCCACAAGACTTTGTGGACATTGATTTTTTTGTGACCGTAACATAATCAATACCTGAGATTCATTACAACATTCTCAAGATATCTAGAAACACATCACATACACCACCAATGGTGTTTGTTTACAAAGCAAAGAAGACCTTACTATAGCCAGCATTGTTTCTATCAATAACTCCTACTGTTAATATAAAAGATTATACTCTTTGCCAGCCGGGTCGATTCCAATGCTTATATCTTCAATTAAATGAGTCTTTGATTTGAAAGAGGACAACACTCCAGCTGTAAGGGACCTGAGTGCTGAATCGCAAAGAGGCTGAAGAAATCAAAAGCCAGCTAAAAATAGAGCTCTGCACCCTCTGTGGCTTCAGTTTAGATACTGGACACAGGGATCAATCCAACCCATAGTTTTATTTCCAAATGCAGTGTATTATATTTATTCTATAACCCAGATGCTGCAGGTCTTTGTTTTGATCATTTATACATCTGATGGAAAATTATACTAACATCATTGCTCATTCTCACTGTTATGTGATTCTGTTCCCCAAAAATATGATTTTGTTTCACATTTAGATCACTTAACACTTTGCAACCACAAAGATTTGTAACCAGAAGAAAAGGTTCTTTACACTGCATGTGAAGTTTGTTGATTTAACTTTACTTTAATTTGCTCAGTTTCACTGTTTTCTGTTGTTAACTATTTCCAGTTAAACAGCTATTTTAGGTAGCCATCACTGCATCTAAGTTACACTTTATATCAGTTATTATGAGGCATAAACTGTAGACCTGACTTTACATTTACATTTCACCATCTAATCTTATTCCATGACAACTATTAGTTTTTTCCGTTTTTAGAATATCTAATTAATATACAGTACTGTTCAAGAGTCTTAGACAGATGCTCCATCAAAAATAAAAATACATATGGTGGGGTCACATCTCTGTGTGGGCCATAGGATCTCTTACAGGACTTCTTGTTTATATAAAAATCTTACTTTGTGATTAACTTACTTACAGTTATTCACAAAGAATGTTTGGAAATCTATATTAATATTTCCTATAGACCCAAATCAAAAGATATAAAGTTTTTTTCCTTTTTTTCCAGTAAAACATCTGGTGAAATATGTGCCTTCGGGATTTTGTACAGTACGTTGTGTATATATCGTACCTGGTTTATTGTCATATTTCATTCCAACCATCAGAAACGCACCTTCCTTCACATAATCACCCAGTCATGTCTGACCATCAGTCGGCTGGAGGATGGAACATATGGCCCAACGGTGGAGTACTGTGATGATAGCCCCCTACAGGCTTGGGTTCTTCGCAACTTCACCCGTCTGGATGTCTTTAGAAAGATCTACTACAGCCCAACTGATTACATTCTGTAACTTCTTTTTCATGCCAGGTCAGTGTTGATAAAATTAGTGACCCAACTCAAATACCTAGAAAAACACCTGTGAGGTAGCCTATAGATGGAGGTAGGCAACCAATATTTATTGCAGTAGCTATAGTAGTCTTTGATGTATACGTTGTGGTGTAAGGAATTATTTTAACCAAATTCGCAACATTTTGTGGAGGTTTTGGTGGAATGGTCAGCAGTGTCCTATAGCTTGAGAGGTGTCATGTGCCTTGCATATGATTTGTGGTTTACTTAAATGGTTACTTATCAATTATATCTGGCTAGAAGGGTATCAGCAATTATCATCTTATAGTCTCTAGTGTGTTCTGGTTTTGGAGATGTAACAGAGTGATTTATGGATTGGACTAAAATCTGTATACCAGTTATTCTCATGCCCAAGGGACTGCAGCCTCACTCACTCAAAAGTGAGTTAATGATAAGTAATTGTATTAGTGAAAAGACATAGGTTCACACATACTGTACAACACAAATTAAACAGAGTCCTGAAAATGATCCTTTCACACGCATCACTGTTAATATTCAATTAGCGTTCTGTTGAATAGTGCTCTGTGCTTTTGTTAAAGTGCTTTGTTGTTGTAATTTTATAAGGTTTCTCCTGCTTTGCTCCAGAGCAGTTTTTCATACATTTAGGAGCAATTACTTCTGACCTTTTGAGAGAAATGAGAGAAATGAGAGAGGACAGCAACTCAAAGACACACAAATCTGCTATGTGTCTGCTAGACATATGTACTGCTATCTCAAGAACCTCCATGACACCTCTATGTCAAATTATATTTTTTCTTTGTAATGAGTTATTACATCAATATTTTATTTTGGTCTGAAAAATTGCTGGCAGCCAGAATGGTCAACTACACCAGCTTTTATTAAACATGATCAGAGAAGGAAGTTTTATTCGAGGTTGATTATCTGTTTGTGGTGGATTGAAATGGACCTGTCTTTGTTTATGAGCTCTTTTGAAGTGTTCTCATTGTAAAAGGTTTCTTTCATGGCCTGGGCCTTCGCAGACAGACCCTTTGTATTAACACGCTCTCATGGTCACACAGCAGCTGTGCTCATCACAAACCATGAGGGTTGTTTTTTATTTATTGTCAAAACCCTGAATTTTAATGGCCACTCCGGGACTTTTAATCTGCATTTCCATTTCTTCATTATATGTTCAGCCACCAATGTTTCATCAATGCTTGTGGTTTTTGCTTGTGTTGTTACTCAAAGGTGTTTTGGTCATTAGTTTGTCCTCTGACTGGTGCACATGAAAGACACTAATATAGGTGATTTCACACAGCTAACAGACTTTATTTTTTGACATGGGCTATATATCATTCCAAAGTACTGTCCAAAAAACAGAAATAGATACAAATGAGACAACTGAGTGAAATACATTAGGAGTATGGAGGTATAAAATAAATTTAGATTATATAGCTAAGATAAGAGAGACGTTTGAACTGATATTTGTATCTTAAGATAATTGACATTTAATCTGACAAATCTAAGCTCAGTTTGTGACATTGTCACAACTGAGTTCTCAAACTATAATGAAAACGTGACATGGACTTTTTCTCAAAATATCTGAGATGCAGAAGATTCTCCATTTAATGTCTTTGCTGTCTAGGAGAAAAAAATGTGATATTAATAACATTTCATCTGTATTTTTTAATTTCTTATGGGTAGCTACCTGCTGTTCATTAGGAACTCAAAATGCTTAATGGTTCATGTTGAATCTGTCACAGTATGGGGTCAAACTCATTAATCTTTCTTTCTACTGCTTAAACTGTAAGAACAGAACAGCGTACTGCTGAAGAAAGGCAGAACAGTGCATATTCTCACCTATGTCTCAGTGTGAGACAGTGACTGATTACCTTCATTCAGAGCTGTTGAGGAGCAATCATCCACAGGCTGGAGGCTTTCTGGAGCAGTGTCTGTACTCAGCAGGACTACAGCTTTCATTATCTGCTTCTGGAGTTCTGTTAGATGGCATAGAGACCATGTTAAATACCAGTCTGAAGACTAAGAAAGGGTTGAATTCTTGACATTAATGAGTCCTGAAAACACAAAATACATTACATTACATATACATTTTAATTGTCATTGATCATTTTAAGATATTGGCTCTTAGTTTCAAATAGTTGGAAATTCATGTTTTCACTTGCCAACTTTGTTACAAAATGACCATCTAGAAAGAATGATCACACTACATGTGAACCGCACCCAAGCTCAGTCGTGAACCCCTTGAAGAGGTGGGCCAAACGGTTCAGAGCAGTCACACTGGTCTAAGTGCCTAGTGTGAGTACACCTGTAATGACAATATAAAAGTTATTTTGCAAAACACAGTTTTAGATTTTGGGGAAATGATCTGGACATGTTTAAATAGACTTCATTAGACTGACCCCCATAATTGACTGTAAACATAGACATCCACTGTTTTACTAATCAACTTCAAAACAAATCTATATTCAGCTGTGATATTTTTTGTATTGCTGCAGTTCTCATATATTTTGTTTGTTTTGTTGCTATGAATGTATTTCCTCCACAGAGGTTGACATTGCTCCATGTGAACAGTAACCAGTGTCTGGACATGCCTTTTGAAGATGATAAGATGGTTCCTACTCTTAGAGACTGTAACGGCAAGCGCTCACAACAGTGGATTCTCAGGAACATGACGATAAGTGTCTGACAGAACCACCAACTACCAGTTCAGGCCTTGAACCTCAGCACCGTGTTCTGACAGCACCAGAGGTGGAGTCAGGTTCATGACCATTTTCACAGCGCTGTGAGCTGTCATTTTCTGGTCCAGACAGGCTTTGATCAGAACCACAAAAAGCCCATTTACTGATCCATTAGTTTTTTTAAGTACAGGCTTATGTCTATGCTCATGTCTGGACTGCTCTGCTTGTTCTTTTAGTGCTCAAATTCACTGGTCTAGGACCAGATAACATCTCATGAGCGACCTTCAGTGAGGTTTAAATACTTACTGTCTCTGATCTGAGCTTGTGTCACTAGCTATCATTGCTGATCATCCTGTGTGGGAGTTCTGGTGCCCCTTAATATCCCACACGTCAAATCTTGGACAATTATCCATGTTTCTTCAGAACTGAAAAACTGCTTTGGCCTGCACTGAAGGAATATCCTGGGTTACAGTGGCAGATGTCTCACTAACCATATTAATTGCTGCTATCTCTGTTATATTTTTATTAGGGCTGCAATATATACCTGCCTTAAAGAAACTTGAAAGCATGTAGACTAAAATAATAAATAAATAAACAAATGAACTAAAACTCTGGAAACAAAAATATTTAGATCTCTATCACATACAATATAGTGAGGGCATTTTGCTTTAGTCATTGTTGATTTTTTAACAGCATTGATTTCCACAGCATTTTATCATTCCACATCTTTGTGATCTTTATGTTGTCTTGGTGATGTGTGTTTATTTGAAAGCTTTACACAATTTTTTTTCACATTTTAAACCAAATTTCTTTATATTACTTAGAAAGTATAATCCTGAAGAAGTTACCTTTTCAAAGTAAGTTGGATCATTGGAAATATTCTTTCCCCAAGAAATAATATTCACTTAGTTTAGGCCACTTCACTTAGTTTTGTTACTAATAGTATTTATTTTAGGGTGAATCTCGCTTAGAAATGTGTACGTCATAGTTCGCTGCAAAATCAAATGAAAAAGAAAGGAAGTTATATATTAGTTATCGACTGCCCTGTTGCCCAACTGAGCATGGCAGCAGCAACAGCAAGGTCATACGATTGATTCCTAGGAAATGCATGTACTGATAAAATTTGAAGCCTCAATTTACTGCAGGTTACTTTGGGTAAAAGCATGCTAATTGCAAACTTGTAAATAATGAAGGCTATGTTTGAAATAATCCACCTAGTTCTCTATCATGTACTTACCCTCATGCTATCCTAAATGTATGACTTCCTTTTTTTAGCAGAACTGAAGAAATGTAAACATATTTAGTAAAATCAGATTCAAAACAAACAGATATCAGCACTCCAATCAAATATGGCCACATATTGATAAATGACCTGCTCATGAAATTCTAGAGGCACAAGCTGATAGTTCCTAGTCTTGCGATCCTCGGACCAATCAATTTGTACATCACTGTGACTCAAATTGGCATTAATGTAATATGTAGCCTATGATAATGCATGCTTTTTTACTGCTACATTTAAAGTTTTGTTTAAGCTGCAAATCCATAACTTGTATCTCTATCGCCATCTCTGTTTAAAACATAACAGAGTGATCTGTTATGTTCTTGTCTAAATCTGTATATGGGATTTATGCCCCTAACATTTCAGCAGCATTACTTGCATGCTTGCTGCAGCATGTGTGTTATAGCAGTAGTAAACCTCTACTTGCTCTGCAGCATCAGCTGTATCGTAAGCAGATCCACTTCTGTCAAGACCAAAATACATTCACATGTCGCGTCCATTAACATGCTAAAATTTATTTAGAGAATTGTTATTACTGAACTGTAAATAATATTGGTTTTATTTAAACACAGTCCCTTAGCAATTTATAACTGTTTTATGTTTCAGTGATTTATTGTCTAATTCATATGAATTTGTATTATCTCATACATATGTTTTCGTACGATCTGCTTTTGCCCCTTTAATGGTTATGGGTGGCTTGCACTTTCTCTCAAAAACATACATTATTGTATGAATCACATTGTATTAATTTATATGAAATCACCACTTTGTAAAATAGATCCCTTAAGATCAGGTCGAAATATCATATAAACTTTTGTTAGAGCCAATGAGATTTGAAGTTATCAGCATGTCTATATATTTTACGTGTTTGTTTTGATTTTGCCAATATATATATTTGTTCCACACGTCTATGTTTACCCTTAAAAGACATTTATCTAATCATCAAATAAACTTTACAATTTAAATAATATATAATTTACATTACAGTAATGAAAATAATTTAGCAGGCTACTGTGCTTAACTGTCATACAATTATTGTCAATTTTAATTTTAAACTTTTCTAAAGTTTATTTTGATTTTATGGTTAAATATTCATTCATTCAACTTTCCGTTCAACTCCTATTCCAATATTCAACTTTTTGTTTAATGCTTATCAAGAATTTGCAGTACATTTAAGAATGTGCATTTTCATGTGTAAATTTGTTAATCTATGTTATTTGTGTATAATTGATACCCATTTTCATCAAAAAATGAAAATGGGTGTTGCTGTGTTTGCTGTCAATTCTTTCCCAACATGAAACTGATATTGACAATTATAAATGCTCTTGACCTTTTTGAGCGTTGCTGTACATATTAAAATATAGGAAATATTTTTAGATATAAAAGATAAAATGATAAAAAACAATGGACTTTTAGTGAGTGGGACTGCCTGCTGAGGTGAACTGCTACTGGTCAGCTGTATGCCTACACTGCTACTGTATGAACAAATCTAATGTATTCTCCAAGTTCATCAATATTCACTGTCTGTTTACCATAAAAAGCTTGCATTACAATATTGATTTCTGAATTAATTGCTTTTAAAAGGCTTGAGATCTTTGAGAAAGAGTTGTGATCTTTTGAATTTGTGTTTTTGCCCCATGCCACTGAATAAATTTCACCCAACTGAGAGAGGTCTTACAACATATTTATACAACATATTTAATTTCTTAATATCTCTTCTTTTATTATCACATGCATGGAACCAAATGTACATGTAATTTCAACCTCATAAAACCTTAAATGTGTAACTTTGTATTTGTCTTGATATTACATGTTTGTACTTTTTTGATCTGAGTCGATTACATGTTTAATAGATTGGTATAAAAATTCAACTGTGACCTATAATAAATCAATTGTTGTTAAATGTATATATTTTGTTTTACTTTATCTAATGCAATTACTGTGGGAATTCTTGTAATGTGTTGTTTAAAACATGAAACGGAGACTGGATCTATATGCAGATTTGGAGTAAGTTAAATCCAACATGAACAATGAACATGAACAAGAACAACAATCCTAACATGCAACAATATGCTGAATACCTTCAATAACCAACAAGTAGGGATGGCTGACATGAAATTGACATTTCAACGCTGTGTCAAGAGTCTGAAGTGTAGATGTTTCAAGGCACTGCTCAAAAATGTGATTTAAAACACCTGTCACATGACTACGGCTAAATCAAGCTTTGGCACATTTCACAAGTGTTTCGACAGCTGGCAGACCTGCTGAATCTGCAGTTGATTGACAAGATAAACCAAACAATCACATGTGTTTCAACCTACCTTCCACAAAGTTTTAAAATAGAAATGCATCTTCACATCATGGGTTTTTGTAAGAGGATATTTTCGAAGTTTGGAGAAATTATATGTAAAAAATAAATGTACGTTAAGTCCTTTGTAAGCCTCACTCCCTGATCTCCAGAGGTGCTCTAGCGACAGATGCTTAGAGGTCATCATGGCCTTTAGCCTCCTTAATAGAATCTCTGACTCCCATGCCGGACTAATTGTCAGTTCAAGTCCTGCTCCGAGCAAATGTAAAACCAGTTATGCTTTGACAGTAGAACAGTTATTATTTTTAAATAAAAATCTTAATATGAAACAAATGTGAGACGTGGCTTGATTTTTTATGAATCTTCATTTCTTGCGACCAAAATAACCTGTAGTTATTCACAATGAGGAGCCTACAGGTTACAAAACCAAGCTCATGTAGTTGTCAGACAGATATTAAAAACTCAACACCCTAAAAAAACAACAATAAAAAAGCTATAAATAAAAATAGTTTGTATAACAACATAGACATGGACACCTAACTGAGGATTTGAACCCAAGCAAGCAACATGCCAGTCAACTATCTGCTCCTCCACACGCTATTGTGTTTGAAACAAAAAACATGTAGGTTATAATTTGTCAACGCTTGTCAAAACAATACAGCACATTTGCTTCAACTGTTTCAGTGTTTCATGAAGCCTCGCTCTGCCCACCACTACCATCAAGAGACAAGGGAAAACACAGGGGTATATATACACAGACTATTAGTAGAATAAGTTGAAGTACCTTGAAAAGTTACTAGTTATAGTTATAGTCAGTAGAATATTCGTTGGGGGAACCATCATAGTGTCAGCAGATTTAAAGCAGACAATCTACTAATTAATAGTAGACAGTCTAATGTCTGGTAGTTGCAAAGTTACTTTATAGTTTATAGTTGGTAGAATGTCTAAAGTGGACTACTGAAATAAAGTGTTATGGTCTCAACATTTATTTACATGCAGGTTTCAACCATCACAACATAGCATGCAGTTTCCTTTCTGTCAGTCACTCAACGTTGTATCAATGGATTTGTTCTTGCCTGTCTCCATCCCGGGTATCTGGGTATGTAAGCAGGCTGGTGTGCAACACTCATTCAGATTTTGTTGCAGTTAGGTGAGATGTTCTGAAAACAGCAGCTACTGTATGCTGGTGTTATGTGTTATGCTTAGAGAAATGTTAAATCCATACATATGTGTGTTTTACATTTATTTATATATTTCAGATTTCTGTATGGGTAAGTCTTACTTGAGTACACACACACATGGATATAACACGTTATATTATATCCCTTAACCCTTACAATAACTTTAATCCCAACACTCACAGAAACCTGCATTTTTACATTTTCCAAAAATGTTTGTATGTTTATTAATCAATTTCACTTCAATTACCCACTGGCTGGCCCCCACAGTGTAGGTGTGTGTTACTTTTTTCATCATTATGGAGACATTTGGTAGAAAAACAAGAACACACACTTTCTCATGCACCAATGGTCAGACATCCAATTCCCCCACAATTCAGCCTTGTACCATCCTAGCCGGAATGTCAGCAAACCATAACACTGGAATAGTTACCTGTTGGTTGTGTTTAATTACCAGAAAATCTTTACAACATCTGACAATACCTCAGTGGTCATGCTGATGCACATTCAACAATATTAGGAAAATCAAACCTCAAAGTCCTTTCATACCATATGCAAATAATCCATGAAACTGTTTGGTGAATTCTTGAATCGAAACCAGTATGAGCAACTGTCTACCAACAAATCATTCTTTTCAGTTGTGTCAATTTAGTTTCATATCACACTGCTGGTGGTCTTTACCCTTAAGGGGGGGCACCCTAACACCAACCACCCCCCCACCCCTCCTTAAAAAAAAACATAAAATATCACACTGATATTTTAATATTAGGTTTAATTTGTTCTTGATCCATCTGACTGGATGAGTGATCTTATTGGTGTCAGATGTGACCCGACATGACATTTAAACTGCATTAAGGAGAGATCTTCAGATGAGACACACAGATATCCTCTTAGAACTGGCTGTTAATAAAAGCTCTTGGCTTCACGTTTAGACTTGTTTTGTGTTTTTTTAAATAGCACTGCAAATTAACAGCTGAAGATTTATTTCTCCTGAGATAAAGAGCAGGAGCGAGACACTGCAAGGCAGAAAGTTCCATGATTAAAAATACAGCCTCTCCACATATTTGTTATGTGTTGTGTGTTTTTTATGTGCATTTCCCTTATGCATTATGTTTCTGTCAGTTTGAGAATTGTCAAAAAATGAAAAAACCTTACAGGTCAGTCTTTTTCCTGACTCTCCTCTTTCACCCTGATCTCAGAAGTATTGCCACTCTTAATTGGGGTGGGGGATTGTGGTTCAGTTGCTCCAGAGAACAAAAGCATTTCTAATTAGTGGCTGTTTCAAGTGTGAGTCTCTTGAGAAATGGCAGATCTCGGGTAATAGTGAAGTGGAATTACAGCTGGACACATTGTCTAAATCCCCAGTGTGGAGAACATATATTCCTTTGTTTTATACAGAAATGAGACCCACACCTGTTCCCTCAACATTTCTGTGAGCTTTTATTAAATACAATATTATCACACCCCTGGTAAAAAAGACCAGCATAGCCACCAACACATGTGGTGTTTGGATGGTACGCTCCTGCATGGGATGTCTACAAACTGGCTTAAACTGAAGATACTTTTGGATTTTATTTTATTTATTTTAAGACTAGATTTTATGAGTGCTGCTAGGGAGTTCTCGCTAGGGTGATTTCTAGTTGTTTACTTACTGACCCAAAAGAGCCCACTTCCAAGTCTGGTAAGTCTGAAAAATCATATTTACAAATTGGTAATTTTTCAAAATGCTATGTGTGTAGTTAACATATCAGTAGCATTTATTGTTAATTAAAAAAAAGTATGTTTAATTTAAAAGACTTGTAAAATAGTAATCCATGTTAAAGCTCTACTAGATTTGGACTGCATTGTTTCTACCTATAGTACTTTGAATGCAGTGTCTTCACTCACCAGCAGGTGTACCTGTTCTGGTCATCTACTCAGTTAATTTATCGATATCATTTACCATGATCCAACAATGCACTTATAGAGCTCAGCATCAACAAAAACAGCAAATCCAAGAACGGAAGATTTAAAGAAAATTGAGAACTGGTTTTCTACAGCGTTTGTTTTTGAAGATGAGAAACTGTGACCCAGAAAGCTGTTATTGGCAATCAATACCTCACAACAAAACACTGGATCCCAATATCTTTGAAATAACCAATTCCACTCTACCCACTGGTCTCTGAGAACAACTATAGAAGATTCTAATAGACCTTTTCTGAGCTCACCATGCAGTCAAACAACCTCATGCAATAACTCTGATGAGAGTGATTAAGGCACATGGTGGCAAATGAGAGAATGATTGTCTGGAGTGATTGTCTGAGTGACCCTGCATGAAAGTGCTGTGGGAGAATTGAACTCAGTCATTTTGTGTCACTTTTCCTCCCTGATTAAATTAATAAAATAAATCCAAGATCCCCTGCCAGGCCTCAACCCGACTATTTTTATAACTCCAATTCAAAAAAAGTTGGGACACTGTGTAAAATGTAAATAAAAAACAGAATGCAATGATTTGCCAATCTCATATACCCATATTTTATTCACACTAGATTATAGACAACATATCAAAAGTTGAAAGCGAGACATTTTACTATTTCATGCCAAATATTAGCTCATTTTGAATTTGATGGCAGAAACACCTCTCAAAAAAGTTGGGACAGGGGCATGTTTACAATTGTGTAGCATCCCCTCTTCTTTTAACAACAGTCTGTAAATGTCTGGGAACTGAGAAGACCAGTTGCTGGAGTTTTGGAAGAAAAATGTTGCCCCATTTTTGTCTGATGTAGGATTCTAGCTGCTCAACAGTCCTGGGTCCTCTTTGATGGATTTTTCATTTTATGATGCACCATATGTTTTCAATTGGTGAAAGATCTGGACTGCAGGCAGGCCAGTTCTCTCTTCTACTATGGAGCCATGCTGTTGTAATAGATAGCTATTTCTTATCAGTACCAATTACTTTTTCAGCCTTTAGTTGCCCCTGTCCCAACGTTTTTGAGAGGTGTTGCTGCTATTAACTTCAAAATAAGCTAATATTGCATGAAATAGTAAAATGTCTCACTTTTAATGTTTGATTTGTTGTCTATGTTTTAGTGTGACTAAAATATGGGAATATGAGGTTTGTAGATCATTGCATTCTGTTTTTATTTACATTTTACACAGCGTCCCAACTGGTTTTGAACTGGGGTTGTATGAAATGGGTTAAAAACATACATCAAATCTGTTTCTCTGCCTCTGGAGAGTATCAGTTTTAAAGAGGGGTCATCGCTTCCACAGGAATTTAAAGGTCGGAAATAGACAGAAATGGAGTGGCGAAACAAGTCAGAAATAGACAGAACTAGGGTAGCCAAAAAGGGTTTCTGTCCAAGAGTGTCAAGTGTAAGGAATTTGAACAAACCTCTAAACTTAAGGTATTAAATTTTAACTCGTGCATAACTCATCCAGCACCATTTGTGTTTTGTACAAAAATGATGTGCATCTTGTTAAGGATTTCTATTTCTTGTCTAAGAACTCAGATTTATGATTTTTGAGTTTGAATTAAGCAGGAGAAAAAAAATCAATTGAAAACAATACCCTGGTCATATCTATATAAGCAGAATGTGATCATTTGACTGCCAGCTAATAACCAAAGAAAACATCCCAGCAACCACATTACAATGCCTTGACAACATAACAGACACCCCACTGTGGTGTTGAATTTTGATTAACTCACATTTTACTCAAAAAGGTACATTTTTTGTAGCTCAGTGGTAGAGCATTGTGTTAGCAGTGCAGAAAGTAGTGGGTTTGATTCCCAGGGAACACGTACTTACAAAATGTATAACTTGAAGGTACTATAAGTGGCTTTTAAACATTTTCCAAAATGTATAATTGAAATATATATTCCTATTTTCTGATTCAACCCAATCAGTTAATCTCATGTTTCTATTCTTCTGTCATTTATGCTAAATAAGTTCATAAGGCATTTCTAACACATCATTTACAAAGCTCATTTGTACCCCTCCACAAAATGATTCTTCACCCACAGCACCCCCTTATCTGTGATGTTTTTGGTGGCTGTGTTAACAGGGGAAGTTTAAAATGCATTTAATTGCTCCTCACTGGTGGAAGACAATCTGCACAATTAAAATAATTGTTCTGCCAGAGCTGTGCTGGAAGAGTCCCTTGTCACAGTTCTTATGGGAGTCTGGCCATAAATAGCAAGATACTCATTGCCATATGCTGCCGAGCACATAGAGAACCGCTCTAGCAGAATGTCCTTCTGCACCACTAAGGGGGGAAATCTGAGAGATAACAACAATAAAACTAGGGTATGACATTCTCTAACATGATTTTGTAAGATGTTAACATGTTTTAGTATGATGCTAGCACATTTTAGCATAATGTTAACCTGTTTCAATGTGATGCTAGCATATTTTAACATAAATGAACATGATGTTAACATGTTTTAACAATAATTAACATAAAGGTAGCACATTTTAGGTTAATGGTAGTACCTTTTAGCATGATGCTACCATGTTTTAACATGATGCTAACACATTTTAACACTAATGCTAAGGCGTTTTACCATAATGCTAACATGTTTTAACCTTAATTAGCATGATGTAACATGATGTGTTCATGATGTTATGTGGTTGCTAGGGTGCTCTAAATGTGATATGGCACATTGATTTCATTACATGGTTACTAGGGTACTGTAAAGGGTTGCTATGGCGTAGCTAGACAGCTTCCATGGTGATAATTGAAAACTAATTGCCAATCTGATTCAAAATATGCCACACACTTGTCTTTATGATGCTCTGATGCCTCTCACCTTTATCAATAGAAATCCATGAGGCGGTAGCTAGGGTACTTTAACTGGCTATGGCATGGCTATGAAGTTGAAATGTCACCATTTGTTGCTGCTTGCTAAACTGATTTCCCACTCCCAGGTCTCTATGATATTCTGATGCAGGGCTATGATGTCACAAAATTCTACACAATGTTAAGTCAACAGGAATTTTGGCAATTTTAGTATTCTAATATGAAAATATCATCAAATAGTCCGATCCATTAAAAAAGATATAGCACACTTCTTTGGAGCAGCCTAAAGGTCTGGGGAAAGTTTGTTGAGTATAGCCTGAAAGCTCTAGGAGGTGTTACAGTGAATTCAGAAAGTATTTAGGCCCCTGTCACTTTCAATTTTAATATGCTGAGCCTGATACTTCAATTGTTTGAATTTCTCATTATACACACAGTACCCAATAATGAAAAAGTGAAAAAAGAATTTTAGAAATGTAATTGTATTTAAAAGATAAAACAAATACCACATTGGCCTAAGTATTCAGACCCTTTGCCACAACACTTGGAAGCTAGCTCAGGTGCTTCCCATGTCTCTTGATACTGCTAAGATGTTTCTACACTTTGATTTTAGTCCATTTGTGGTAAAGTAAATTGATTAGACATGATGTATAAAAGGCCCCACAGCTGATGATGCATATCAGAGCAAAATGAAGTCAAAGGAACTGCCTGCAGAGCTCAGGGACAGGATTGTTGCAAGGCACACATCTGGGCAAGGCTACAAGTTGATTAAAAAATAATCTTGTTCCCAAGAGCATGGTGGCCTCCATAATTCTCAGATGGTACAAGTTTGGTATAACCAGTTTGGCATAACCTTCAAGAGCTTGTCAGGCGGTCAAACTGATCAATTGGTGAGAAGGTCCTTAATAGAGAAACGACCCAGAACCTGATGGTCACTCTGACTGAGTTCCAGAGATCCTGTGTGAAGATGGGACAACGTTCCAGAAGGACAACCATCACTGCAGCCCTCCATTGAGCTGGGCTTTATGACAGAGTTGCTAGACGGTAGCTACTTCCTTGGTGCAAAACACATGAAAGCCTGCTTGGAGTTTGCAAAGGAGCACCCGAAGGACTCTCAGACTGTGAGGGACAAGATTCTCTGGTCTGATGAAATCAAGATTAAACTGTTTGGCCTCAATTCTAAATATTATGTCTGGAGGAAACCAAACACTGCTGATCACCTGCCCAATACCATCTCAACAGTAAAGCATATGATGTATTTCAGCAGTAGGGTCTGGGAGACTGGTCAGGGTTGAGGGAAAGCTGAATAGAGCAAAATACAAATATCTTCAATGAAAACCTATTCCACAGTGCTCAGGATCTCAAACTGTGCAAGAGGTTCACCTTCCAACATGACAATGACCCCAAGCCCCACATACAGTCATGTGAAAAAATTAGGACACCATGTGAAAGCATGTGTATTTTGTAACATTTCTTTAAATATATGGTTATTTACTCTCAATTTAACAATACAGAGAGATTAAAGTAATATAACTAAACAATTAAAACTGAAGAAAAGTCTTTTCAAGATCTTCTGTAAATGTAATTCTACAAAAATGCCTATTTTAACTGGAGAAAAAGATAGGACACCCTAGCCCCTAATAGCTAGTGTCACCTCATTTGGCTGAAATAACTGCAGTGAGACGCTTCTTGTAGCCATCTACCAGTCTCTGACATCAGTCAGAGGAAATTTTACCCCACTCCTCAATGCAGAATTTTTTCAGCTGTGAGATGTTTGAGGGGTTTCTTGCATGTACAGCCTTTTTCAAGTCACCCCACAGCATCTCAATGGGATTCAGATTTGGATTTCGGGACTCTCCATTTCTACCTTTTCAGCCAGTCTTTGATTGATTTACTAGTATGTTTTGGGTCATTGTCATGTTGCATGGTCCAGTTCCGCTTCAGCTTTAATTTTCTAACAGATGGTCTCACATGTTCTTTAAGCACCTTCTGATACACAGTAGAATTCATGGTGGATTCTGTGATGGTGAGCTGACCAGGTCCTGCTGCAGCAAAGCAGCCCCAAACCATGACACTTCCACCTCCATGCTTCACAGTTGGTATGAGGTTCCTTTCCTGGAATGTTGTCTTTGGTTTATGCCAAACATGTCCTCTGCTCTGGTGTCCAAATAATTCAATTTTGGACTCATCTGACCAAAGAACATTATTCCAGAAGTCCTGGTCTTTGTGAACATTTTCTCTGGCAAATGTCAGTCTGGCCTTGATGTTTCTCTCAGAGAGCAAAGGCACATCTCCCATGCAAGTTAAACTTGTGCAGTTTCTTTCTGATTGTAGAGGCATGCACTATTACATCAACAGTAGCCAGAGTCTGCTGTAGGTCCCGAGATGACATTTTAGGGTTTTTGGAGACCTCTTTTAGCATCTTGCGGTCTGCTCTTGGGGTGACTTGCTGGGGCGACCAGACCTGGGCATGTTGGCAGATGTTTTGAAAGCCCTCCACTTGTAGACGATCTTCCGGACAGTGGAATGGCTGATTACAAAATCTTTTGAGATCTTTTTAAATCCCTTACCAGACTCACAGGATGCTACAATTTTTTTTCTGAAGGCCTCTGACAGCTCTTTTGCTCTCACCATGGTGCTCACTCTCATTTCAACAGTCAAGGACAAACCAAACTAAATGTCTGAGGTTTAGATAGGGCAAGTGCCATTCAAAATGCTGAGTAACGATAGATGCTGAGTAGTGATACATCTGTGTGTGATTTGAGCCATTTTAAGAGGGAATACATGTGAGGGTGTCCTAACTTTTTTCTCAGTTAGAATTTGCATTTTGTGGAATTACATTTTACAGAAAATCCCCTCTTCAGTTTTAATTGCTTAGATATATTACTTTAATCTCTCTGTACTGTTAAAATTGAGATTAAATATCCATATATCCAAAATGTTGCAAAAATGTTACAAAAATACACAGGCTTTCATAGGGTGTCCTAATTTTTTCACATGACTGTACATAGGCATCTAAGGGCAGTGGTTTTCAATTATTTTGCTTCTGGACTCAAATATTATACTGGTAAGCATTTACTTCTTCCTGTTAAGAGTCAATATCTCATTTTACTATCCTAATAATAATCCATTTTACTATAAACCGCTATCAGTTCAGTATCACAACGTTTTAAAACAACATCCTAACTTAAACAGTAATCGTGACTGATTCAAAATGCTCTTTGAAAAGTAAAATATAACTTGATTTAGCTTGATGTTAACTTGATGTTAAAGATTTTTGTTTTGAAGACAAAACAGCTTATTGAATGGCATTTACTGAACAATCCATATCTCTTGTAGTGAAAATATGTTTAAGGGAAATTAATACTGAGGCTTGTTCACAAATAAGCACTCTCCATTGCAGACGTAATTATTTATGAACAAGTTCACTCAAAATTAATGTTAATATATAATGTTAATATATATAAATATATAAATATATACATAAACTTATTAATAATTAATCAGGATCAATGATTTGGGGAATTCTTAATCAATGTAATACATTGATTTAACACTCTTGCAGAGCATGTAGCAAAGATCAGCAGAATTTAGGGACTCCAGATTATAAGCATGAACCAGCATCGCAATTATGTAGCAAATTGAATCTCAAATCAATGAAACGGTGTTGTTTAAAACATCATTTCATTCATGGAACAGTTCATTTAGCTCACAGGAAAAATACATATAATTAATTGTCATTAAATATACATATTTGGTAGTAGCTGATCAGCAGGAATGATTTTAATAATCAGCTTTTGCATTCATCCAGCGAGTACATATGCAGTCTTATTGAATCTAAGAAACATTATTTGTCTGGCCTTGAAAACAAACAAATAACTTGCTGTTTTAAGTATGTATTTTTAAACACATTTACATTTATTCTACTTGAATGTTTGCATGATGCTTCAAAACACTAAAATTAGCACTTTTGTTAAAGTTTAACTAAAGTTTAGCTTTTTAAGTCCAGGTCCACTCACATAGTAACACACAATGCTAAAACTGCTGCAAGTGTTTTATGAAATGACTAAAATGAACACAGAAAAATATAGCTACAAGCAGCAATATGGGGCCAAACCCCTTAAGGGCTGGATGCACAATGTAGAGCCAGAAAAACAAAATCAGCAGAAATAGATAATTGAAAAACAGAAGTTCAGATAACAAACACAGAATGAACAACAAAGAGAAATAGAAAGAAAGGTTAGCACATCACTTTACCTATATATTTAAGTCAAAATTATATAATCATATTTTACACAACTTTATGTGCCACACTAGTTTCAACCCACATCTTGAAAGGTTTTGGGTTGTGGCTTTGCAAGTTGTACCACTCACTTAATATATATGGTTCAAGCTGCCAAGAAAAGCTTTTGAGGCAAGAACGAGCACACAAAAGAATTAGGGTCACCTGATAGCCGAAGAGCCACAAGACCAAATAAGTAAAAGGAGTAGCAAAACAAATTGATGATGATTTTTATATGTTTTAAAATAAAACATAAACAAAATGGTGGAAAATGACAATTGCATATCAACAGAATTGGTATAAACCAGAGACTACAATGATAAAGGGAAAATTAGGTTGTTTAAGTTGTTTTTGTACAATGCTCTACATGTTGTGAAAGCTTGGTGGTACTGTCTTTAGACTTACCATCTAACTTCAGGACATGCTTTGGGGGATCCCTACCAAATTTTGTGCCAATATATCATGTCATTTAAAAGATATCATAGTTTATCATAACCATTTTTCAAATCTTGTGGCCTGTAGATGGTGCTATTCCCAAATTTGGCATGGAGCCCTAAATGAACATGCAAAAGAAAGTGTACCAAGTTTCACATTGATTGATAAAATAATGGCTAAGATACAGCCTCTCAATCAATTTTGGGTTGACATTGTAACTTTTGAACAAAAAATTGTGTTTAGTTATTTCTGTGTGACTTGGTATAAAGTAAATCATATAAGGCAATATTCATAACTGAACAATGCTGTACTTTTCAAAATGGCTGCTAGTGGGCGAAGTCTTGTAATGTAGAATGCGATGGTCATGATGGAATCATATGTACTTTATTTTTATATATCAAAGTGGTCAAAAGTTATTTTTTAACTGGCTCTATAGAGTTGGACCCCAAGGTTGGTCAGACTACTATTCAGAATTACTACTAACTGTGCTAAATTACTAATATATAAATTACTTATGGTTCATAGGGCTGCCACAGACGCCCATTGCAGAAGGAGAATTAACAATTCCAACTGGGGCTACTACAGAATTATCAGCTCACCGCTGCGTACTGGCCCTGTCATAGGAATTGAGGAAAACACAACATTACCTTGTCAGATTTGTCACTTACTAAAGGTTAAAGCACCTCATATTTTTTTTTATCCCTGTTTACCTGTTAAATTATATATACCACAGGATTAAACAGCACCTCTCTGACATAAAGGAGCAAGCACACAAGTGATGTTAACGACAACCAAATCTTAAAGTAGAAATAATCCTACAAGCAGTTTTATATAAAGTACATACACTGTTTCAGAGATAAAATGAAAGTAATACTATACCTTTGAATGTGTTGCTAGGGATGGCTGACAGAAAACTAATGTTTTGATGCTGTGCTGAGATCCTGAGGCACAGATGTCTTTCGAAAAACTGTTCTGAATTGTGATTTAAAGCACCCATGTCACGTGACTATGGCTAAATGAAGCTTTGGCACGTTTTACAAGTGTTTCGACAGATGGCAAACCACACAAGCCACACCTGTTTAAACCTAACTCCCACAAGTTTAAATATGAAGTTAATGCAGATTTACCTTGTGGGTTTTTGTGAGAAGACTGGAGAAATCATATGTAAAAAAAGAAGTAGGCCAAGTCCTTCTGTAACAGAGGACAACAAGTAAGTGAAAAGCTGTGCAGTATGTAAAGCTTACTCCCTGATGATTCTCATGATGGCCTTTAGCTTTCTTGTTAGAGTTCTCAACTCTGATGTCGAACTGATCGTCAGTTTGAGCAGGAGGGGGTGCCAGTATGACTGGTTATGCTTCAACAGCAGAGCAATTTAAGATTCAGGAGTTTACTGTCATTTGTAGCGGAAACACTCTGTGCAATAAAATTCTTACTTTAGAAATCCTCTAGCAGCCTAAGACATAGACAAAGTACTCAGTACAAAATTGCACTTTATTATTTTAGTATTACATTTATTATAGTTTAAATGTTCTAGTGCAAGTGTGTGCATAAATAGGTGTGAGTGTGCAGTGTAGACATACATAAAGTATATGTATGTATGTTGTAATGTTTAATGTAAACATGTAAACATACATGTAAAACATACAGTATACACTCACCAGCCACTCTATTAGGTACAGCTATTCAATTGCTTGGTAACACAAATTGCTAATCAGCCAATCACATGGCAGCAACTCAGATGCAGTTGGATGTGGTGAAGACAACTTGCTGAAGTTCAAACCAAGCATCAGAATGGGGAAGAAAGGGGATTTAAATGACTTTGAACGTGGAATGGTTGTTGGTACCAGACGGGCTGGTTTGAGTATTTCAAAAACTGCTGATCTACTGGGATTTTCACACACAACCATCACTAGGGTTTACAGAGAAGGAAAAAGGGAAAATATCCAGTGAGCGGCAGTTGTGTGGACAAAAATGCCTTGTTGATGTCAGAGGTCAGAGGAGAATGGGCAGACTGGTTAGAGTTAATAGAAAGACAACAGTAACTCAAATAACCACTTCATGGTGTTATGTAAGCGACTAGTATATACAGTATCCTAATTATGTATTAGTCTGTGAATATGTTTGTGTGTGTGTATTGGAGAGTGGGCGGGAATTGTTTGAGTCTGCTCTGATGGAGAGGCAGTGGATGGCAGTTCAGTATACTTTTTCAGTTTCAGTGTTCTGGCTTTATTAACTCCTGTAGCATCTGCCTGACGGTAGGAGAAAAGACTGTGCTGGGGATGGCTGATGTCGCTGATGATACTGATGGCTCTCTTGAAGGTCCTTGCCTGGTAAAGGCTGTCCAGTGCTGGTAAAGAGTGTATAGAGCATGGTGCTCAGCACACATCCCTGCAGAGCTCCTGTGTTTATGATTATGGTTTGGATGTATGATTCCCAGTTCTGATTGTGGTGTGCCTGTTAGAAAGTCCTGAATCCAGCTGCAGGGTGAGTGGTACACCAAAGGTATAAAGCTTATTGGTGAGCTTTGCTGCGATTACTGTGACCAAAATAACCTGTAGTTATTGTAAGGGTCCTGGCTTCTTGGCTTGAGTTTTTCCTAGTTATCTTGCCAAGATCCTGACATGACCTGTGTTTTGTGTCAGAGCATAATGTTTGGATCCTGACTAAATCCTAGTCTTGGTTCTTGTAGATGCTCTGTGTCTTTGTGACCTGTGGAAGCACATGGCCATTGTTTGTTTACTTTGTGCCTTTGTACTTTGTACTCTTTTGTCTCAAATCTCGGCCCCGCCCTCTTGTTTCCTTGGTAATCCTCCCGTCATTAGTTCATTCCTCCCACCTGCCTGCCCTTATTACTTGCCTTGTTTGCTTTCTTTTTAATGTCCTTGTGTTTGCTGTCTTGTGTCTTGTATCTTGTTTCCTGTTTCTGATGTTGCTGATGTTCTTGAAAAATGTAGAAATCTGCCTTGTCAAGTTTTGAGTTCAATGTTTTATTTGTCTAGTCTTGTCTTTGTTTTCCCATTCAAGAATTTAAGTCTTGTTTTGGTTCTTGTATCAATAAAGATGATTTTTTTTTCATAATTTTGTTGTCCTGCAATTGGGTCTTCCCTCTCTCGTCCTTGACAGTTATTCACAAGGAGGAGCCTACAGGTTACAAAACCAAGTTTATGTAGTTGTCAGATGTTAACTCAACACATAAAAAAACTAAGCTAAAGAATAAAAAAAACACTAATTTTTAAATGATGTTTACAATGATGTAAACAGGCTTCCAACAACTTTGAAGCCTATACAAAATGTTTGCTTCAGCTGTTTTAGTGTTTCTCAAACACTAGCTCCCTGTTGGTTTGCTTACTGGGAGACTACTGATTTTTAACTTCGGTTAGTTAGGGTTTTGTAAATTGTTAATATTGCTTCCAGTGAAATGATAGAACTCCTAAAAACTGTACTATTTTGTTGTTTCTTTGTCTCCAATTCTGTTTCATTATCTTTTATTGTGTAATTTTCAGGTATTTGTGTTGTGTATATTTTGTGTATGTGTGCATTTTATTTTTGAGAGAGACGGACACTATAAATGTTTATAAACTGTTCATATATTGCCTTTCGGATGATGGGTTGTGCGTGAATGAAAAGTAAGTTTACAGTCTCTTACTTTTAAGCCGATGTGAACTTAATCATGTCGCTTAACGAGTTATTTCCCTCGCGAGTTCGCGAGACGTGTATATGTGTTTGTAGTTATTTGCAGCGCATTTAACCCTATAGTTTGTGTGTTTATGTGCATACTGTTAAGCTTGATGTGAATATTGCATGTATATTCTTGTTAGTAGAAAAGTCTGCTTTATTTCTCTATATTTAATGGGCGAACTGTTGGAAATAATCTGCTATGCGCATTACAGCCCGACACAGCGACGCCATACAGGCTCCACAGCGCTAACAAGGTGTCAGCTTACAGCTGTGAGCTGCATATAATATAGAGGTTGCCGTTCGCCGTACATTTCTTTGTTTGCTTTACATCATTGATAATAATGTTCCTGCTTAGTAATTAATCTTATTCTGGTGTGCTGTATATATGTTTCATTGTGTAACTTTTATTATGTGTATTTATGTATGTTATTGTTTTGTTTATAGAAAACCACAACCACAAAGTAACACAATCCAGTCTGTTGAGTGGCGACAATAAACGGGTTATTCCCAAAATCCAAGTGCTTCTTCGTTTGTCTCTAATCGGTGATCTTTGGTGGGTCAGCACCCTGAGCCAGCAAATTTTTATATATGGTGAAGAGCTCCTAAAGCCAACCATTATTTCACCTTATACCCCTGTCCCTTAACATGTTATGTTATCTTTCTTTGTGCCATCTCTACGTAAGCTGGAACAGCATATCTTGCTTAACATGATACCTATCATCTATCGTCTCAGACGTACATACTGCTTTAGTAGGCAGTCTAAATACATTACTCTCTCACTGACCTCATCATGAAAGAGTTACAAACCTCCACACATAATGATGGGTATTTCTAACGCATGTCCATTTATTCAAATTGTCCAAATGTGTTGTAGTTTTTATCGATTCATTAACCCTTTATTCATAAACCAACTACAAACCTAGTAACCTAATTAGTTTTATTTATATACATTTCACACATTTTATTTGCAATAATACCAGATATTCTGTGCTGAACATTTTTGACATTTTTTCTGTGTGTTAGTTTTCATTATATGTAAAGCTGCTTTGAAGCAATTGTAAAAACATTTTAATATTGTAAAAAGGACTATATACATAAAATTAAATTAATTATTTGCTCCTTATATGATCTCATTGCTGCCTAGGAGGAATAACTGAGATAATAAAGAGATCTCATCTGTGATTTATCTTTCCTGTGGGCATAGCAGATGCAATCTTGATATATGCACAATGACGGAAAAGGTTGCATACATAATGCTAAAGACCTGGGTGTTTATCAGTTGACAGCAAGAAAATTCAGGATTGTTACTCTGTAGGTATGGGAGTCCTGACCTTAACCAAATTAAGTTGCTGTGGCATGACCTGACAAGGGCTGTAAATCATAACTGATGAACTGAAACAGATCTATAAGCGTTAATGGTCTTTTAGGTAGCTCCAAAAAATAAATGTTCAGTGGAGGTTGGTAGTGTTAATGGAGCATTTTACTATTCAGATTACTAAATTCAAAGATTAATTTACATATTCCAGCTTGTGTTTTATTGACCACATATTATAAGTAATTTATGCAGAAATCCATGTAATTTCAAAAAGTTCCTAAACTTTAAAATCTCTTTAGAATTGCAGCATATTGTTGTTTCTTAGTTTTTGGAACAGCATTTATTTTAGGAAGCATGCCTATGGGGTCTCAACCTCATCTAAAAACCAAGCTCTTCATATAAACGCTCCACCGAGATTTTTTGTTTTCAGACTATCATTAGTGGAAACTTGGAGATAAACAGCAGCTCCTCTGCTCATTAATGACGGAAGGAGCAGTCGTTACATTGACCTGCTTTCACCTGACACTCATTAATAACTTCTGACTGTTCAATGAGCCTGGGATGCTGCTCTTCTGGTGTGACAACTCGCCATATTCTGCATTTAGAAGACAGGCCACAAAAAGGTTTGTTGTCTCTGAAACATAGAAAAGACCATTTAATTGTAACTACTATTTAGCGGCATCCTTATATAATTCAGATCAAAATATTCCTTGAAATGATTCTATTACGTAACATGTAAGAAATAATTGATGACAGACCATTGAATTATTTAAAAAAATAATGCTTACTCAAAGTGGTAATGCTGTTTCTTCTCAGGTGTGGATTCTTTTTCTAATAAATCAATAATTCTGCTTATACCACAGTTAACACACCACAAGACATTGTTGAGATGTTTTATTTTAAGACTGGTCATGTGTTTGGCTTTAAAATGATTTTGTGTGTAGAACTAGTTTCTTATGCATTTCATCTTAGGTATTTTCCTAACGTCAAACAGTCAGTTTAGAGCTAGTAACAGATGCTTAAGACATTGATGTGCTGTTATTATAGAAGAAGAATGCAAATGTGTTTTGCTATATTCTTCTATAAGAGTAATGAGATAACCCTGTTAACAAGTATCAGTATTTTTTTATTCATTATATTTTGTTCTATAATTTGCAGTATTGCAGGCTTGTACCTCCCTCAGTGGTCCATGAGAGGGTGATGTATTCAAACTGCCTACTAATACAGTACATACTTCTGAGACTATGCAACATTTAGTCAATTAACATGATAGATGCTTTTCCAGCTTACATGGAGAAGGCGCACAGAATGAAGGTAATATTTTATTAGGAATTATTTTTATTAGGGGTATAAGGGATTTGCAATAACAGCACAAAATACCTGAACATTGCACAATGAAAGAGAATAGGAGACAAAAAATTTGTGCAATAGTGGAGTCTTCAGGACTGTAATTCATTACGCTAGAAGCAATATTAACAATGTACAAAATCCTAAGTTAAGTTAAATGTCAGAAGTCTTCCAGTAAGCAAGCCAACAGGGCAAGGAACCAAAACACCAAAAGTAGAAGATGCACTGAGTTCAGCGAAGTAAGAATGAACACAGAACAATATCAGCATGGATAATTTATACTGTTTCTCATACCTGTTTATCCACCCATAATTCAAATGAAGTTTTCCTTTTAAATGTAAATTAAGGGTTGCAACAGAAGTGATCACTTTCTGTTTTCACATAATGGCTATTGTTATGGATGATATGCCAAATGGTAGGGTGATGCTGTCTGACAAAATGTCCTTCTGAATGTGAACAACTATCACATATACCTTTGATCGAAGTTGATTCCTGAAGCCTCTCTGGCACTTCCTTACCTTAATTGAATCAATATTAGTTCAGATGTTATGCACATATGACTGAGACGTATGAAACCAATATGTCTCTATGAAACATACATCTTGTCCTAATATCTGTTTTGGAGTTGAAACTGTTTAGAGGCAGTTTGTAATTTCTTACCATTTGATAAGAAATTGTATGATAGTAGGATATGAAAAAGGAGATGCTATATATGTCTGTGAGGCTGTTTGTCAGTTGGTCCGCACATTTGTGACTATGCATCCTAATATGTTGTTAGGACCTGCAGTTTTTTTTGGGTTGATCCTTCATGGGGTCCAGACGTCAGCTGAGTCAAAGCATCATCTGGGCTGGGAGGGGTTTATTGTTGTTGTGGTGTTCTTTTCCTCAAACCGGATAAAGTAGGTGTTACATGTACCAAGGAAGTCAGTGTTGTCATCACAGGGTGGTTGAAAGGACCTGTAGTCTGTGATGCACTAAATGCCTTGCCACAAGCGCCTGGGGTCTTTGGTGTCAAAGAACTAACTGTGCATTTTCTGTCCTTAAACACGGTTTGCTGCTCTCATGCCCCAGTTAGAGTTGGTTCTAGCAGATTTAAGAATGTCTTTGTCTCCACATTGAATGCAGCATTACTTTCAGGAACACATGTACATCTCTGGTGAGCCAGGGTTTCTGGTTGTGAAGTGCGGTGAAAAAATATTTCTGTACATCTGTAAATCTGTAAATAGCCAAAATCTGTAAATAGCCAAAAAATCTATATCTATATAGTCTATATCCTTATCTATTTCACAGATGGAGGAAACCTGCCTTGCCTTCTAGACCATGCAGAATTACATCAAGTTTAGTGGGCAAAGCTTATGTGTTCCTGCACACTAGGCATCCCAAGTCAACCTGCTCAAAGAACTGGACTATGGTGAAGAATTAAAAACCAGATGTGGTTCAGGAGCAGAGGCACAAATCTCGTCCCCCATGCCACCAAACAGATAACCTATGCCATTGTCTATTGGTGCTGTTTGGTGGCAATAGAGAGACATTTCTGACGTTTATCTGGCATCAGAAAAAAGGACAAAAACTTTCTCTTGGATGCCCCCATTTGCTCTTCATGGTCTGGTCAGTGATGCCATCAACTCAGATACTGCAGAAGATCCTACTTCACTGAGGCCAGGCATCTGCAGTGTCAGGTGCTCCATTGACTTCTAGCTCTCAAGAACTAGCTGCACAGCCTTTTTGTGTTAGCAAATATAAGCTGCTTAGGGCTGAGACTCAACCCCAAAAAAGAGTATGGTTTCTCCAGTACAGAGCACTACTTTTAGGTTGTGATTTTGGATTCCACTATGATGCAGACACAATTGTCTCCTGCACATGTGGAGTCAATCCTTGCTGTTGTAAGCAGCTTTCGACTGTTTAGGCTGGCGCAGCAAATCCTGCTCTGGGCAGAGATGCGACTACATCAGTGCGATGTACATTCCAGGGCATGGAAATCTGAAAGCAGATACCCTGTCAAGTCTATTTGGCAGCAGTATGGCCGGGTGGAAGTGAATTTGTTTGCCTTTGAGGAGTTGACCCACTGTCCCCTCTGGTTCAACCTAACTCATCCAGCTCCCTTGGGGATGGATGCCATGGTACAAACATGGCCGAGACTGCATCTATATACCTTTCTTCTGATAGCCTTGCTATCAGTAGTCCTAGCAAGGGGTTCGTCAGGACCCATCTGGCTGACCCAAGACCTAATGTCTCTCCTGGACAGAGTTTCTTAGAATGTTCCAGTCCTGAGGGATCTTCTGTCTTAAGCTTGCCGTCGATCTTTCACCCTGACCAGAAATTTGGAAACTGTGGGTCCAGCCCATGAGGGGAGCCAGCTCCCAGATGCCAGTCTCTCAACTGAGGTTCCAGAGCTCATTCTACTAGAACAATGTTTATCCTAGAGTGGCAGTTCTTTGTGTCATGGTGTGGGTGACACCATGTTGACCCAAATCACTGCCCTATCAATTCAGTGCTGGAGTTCCTTCAAGAGCGCTGTGGAAAGTGGGGCATGGTTTCGTCATTTCTGCCGGCAGAGAGACAGGTTTGGAGACAAAATGCAGGAAATGCACCTACTGCTGCAGAAGATGGGGGCCGAGGACCCGGCCGACGACCCGGAGGCCTTCATTAAGCTCTTGCTCATGGCCGGAGGAGAGCTGGGCAGTCTGGCTGATTCCGTTACTCTCGGGGGAAACCCAGCTTGCTGCCCGCCAACTGCCGGTCCAGAGCCTCCTCATCTTCATTTTTGCCCAGCAGATCCAGACAAAAGAAGATATAACCCAACTGTTGATACCAAAAAGCCATCGGAAAATGCTTTTCCAGGCGGCCCACTATAATCCGATGGCCGGCCATTTAGGACAAGACAAAACACTCAACCGTCTCATGGCCTGTTTCTGTTGCACATGGGCATTGCTTTGCACTAGTCACGGTCGATTATGCAACGCGATATCCGGAAGCAGTGGCTCTCCGCAACATCTTGGCAAAGAGTGTGGCGGACGCCCTGTTTCGTATTATCTCCCGGGTGGGGATCCCGAAAGAGATCTTCACTAACCAAGGCACAACGTTTATGTCACACATTTTACGCAAACTTTACAAATTATTGGGTATAAAATCGATTTGGACCAGCGTGTACCACCCCCAAACTGACGGGTTGGTTGAATGATGTAACCAGACCATTAAAAATATGATTCGTAAATTCGTTCACGACGATGCAAAAAAATGGGACCGCTGGTTGGAACCCCTGATGTTTGCGATTTGTGAGGTTCCCCAAGCCTCCACCGGGTTTTCTCCGTCCAGCCCGATAGTTTTGGTTCCTAAGACGGACGGCTCGATCAGGTTCTGTGTTGACTATCGTAAAGTGAACGCAGTGTCAAAATTCGATGCTTATCCAATGCCCCAGGTTGACAAGTTGCTCGGTTAGGCACGGCTCGGTTTTATTCGACACTGGATTTGACAAAGGGATATTGGCAAATCCTCCTAATGTCAATGTCTCGAGATAAAACAGCCTTTACCACACCATTTGGTTTACACCAATTTGTCACGCTTCAATTTGGGCTATTCGGAGCCCCAGCCACAGTAATGACTGGCGGCGGTCATAGTTAGTCCTCCATCGCTGCCGGAGGACTAACATCTACGGGCGGTCCTGAGGTGTCTGCGTGGGGCGGGGCTTACAACTAACCCCGAAGAAGTGTGCAATTGGACGGGTGGAGGTGCAGTATCCCCACTTGTAACATGGACAGGTGCTGCCCCAAATTGATAAAACCGCAGCTATTGCAACCTGTCTGCATCGTAAGACCAAAAAGGAGGTGAGACAGTTCTTGGGTCTGGCTGGCTATTATAGACGCTTTGTGCCAAATTATTTGGACGTCAGCCCCTTGACTGATCTCACTAAAAAGGGAGCTCCAGACCCGGTCCAGTGGATGGAGCCGTGCCAACGGGCTTTTATCCTAGTGAAGGCTGTATTGTGTGGCGGGCCATTATTACACTCTCCTAACTTTTCTCTCCCTTTCATCCTACAGACTGACGCGTCGGACTGAGGGCTGGGTGCAGTCCTGTCCCTGTGGGTTGGGAGTGAGGAGCGACTGGTGCTGTATATTAGTTGTAAGCTCTCCATGAGAGAGACTAAATACAGCACCATTGAGAAGGAATGCTTAGCCATCAAGTGGGCTGTCCTCACTCTTAGATACTACCTGTTGGGGTGGGCTTTCACCCTCTGTTCGGACCACGCACTGCTCCAGTGGCTCCACCGCATGAAAGATACCAATGCCCGGATCACCCGTTGGTATCTAGCATTACAACCCTTTATATTCCAGGTGGTCCACAGGCTGGGGGCGCAGGTGGCTGTGACAGACTTCCTCTCTAGAAATGAGGGGGGGAGTGGGCACAGGCTGGATGGCTCCCCGGGCCTGAGTCGGGCAGTGGGGGTATGTGGAAAGCGGGGCGTGGCTTCGTCGTCGCTGCCGGAGGAAAGACAGTTTTGGAGACAAAATGGTTAAGGGAAATGCCTCAGTTGTAATGATCTAACAGCTGTTCCTGTTTTGCAGTGAGTCAAGAGACAGGTTAAAACGGGGCTGCAGTAGAAGGTCGGAGTCGAGGAACGGAGCACAGATGGGATGGAGAAACACAAAGGTTTATTTACCGGACACTTGTGAAACGCTGAAAAGCCCACAGATTCATTTGTTTGTTCCTTGCATTTTTGGTTGGAATTAAAACCTGTTGATATTGACTCCTTTGAACCTGTTGCAAGACATCCTGTGGTATCACTTTGCTGCATGGTGTCAGATGGTTGAGGCATTTCTGTCGTAGGCTGATCCCTTCTTGGGATTTTACTGTAGTCTTAAGGCTGACTTATCTACAGTAAGATATGTAAGATATGTTTATTGACTCCCAAGGTGGTTCTAATATTAGCACAGACATTGCTCAAAGAGGATAGGTGATCTACAGGCATTTTCTGTATGCTCTGCTTGTATGGATTTTGCCCCTGGCTTTGTTAAAGCCGTTTTGCATACTGCCGGACATCTGGTGGTGCTTCAAGCCTTCTGTCCTTCTGTTCAGAATTTTACTTTGCCAGAAGGCTTTACTTGTTGTGCCCAGTTAGAGCTTTGAGGATCTATGTCCACCACTCAAGCCAGTGGTGTAAAACCTCTCAGCTCTGAGCAGCTGTAATGTGGTCACCAAACTGTGCTTTTCTCACTGGATCACAGATGCTATTACCCTGACCTATGAGGTCTGTGATCTAGTGTTATCCCTGGGTATTAGGGCACGTTTAGTATCATTTAAGGGGGCACCTTAAATGTCTAAGGGGGCACCTCTAAGTGATGTTTGTGCTGCAGCAGTCTGGTCCTTTCCACACACTTTTATTCGATTTTATAGCTTAGATTTGAATTCAATCCCAAGTGCTGGGGTCCTCCTGGGTTGATAGTCTCTCTGTTTGCTCATGATGTTCTCTGTGCCAGTGTTTTATAGCATCTAGGGTAGGCCTTTCTCTATAGAGTGGCATAAAGGCCATTAACTTTCCCATAGTGTCAAGCCATGATTCAGTGTTGAGTTCCCTCAGAGAGAACATCTCAAGTTACGTATGTAAAAAGTCCTGAAAACTGTAACCCAGTTGCCTGAGACAGGGAACAGAGATCCTACTTCAGTCGTGCCTGTCTGTCCTTCTTTCAGACTTAAGAATCTAATGATGTATTTTGCAGGCACTTTTCAAAGGTTACGTGGTGCACAACATTACACCACAAGACCTTGACCTGCCTAAAATATGCATGATTTCACATGTTCAGACCTGAAACATGTTGCCCATTGGGTCAAGCCATGATTTGCAGACATTTTTCAGGACATTTTTAACAATAAAACACAAATAAAATATGTACCCCTAACCCAACAATAGAAAATTGTTAAAAAATATAGAACATGTCCAATATCAAACCATTGCATTGGCTAACAGAAACAGTTATTAAGAAATTGTTTTTTAAATTGTTAAATTGCACAAAACACATAATAGACAGTTTCCACAGCACACTAATATTCACAATATTTTATATGTTTATATCTTGTATGTTTTATATGTGTAGTGGAGAGGCACACAGGATCCATTTGCAGACTTTTATTTGTAAACCAGGCAGACAGCGTCAAACAATAGCAAACGGGTATAACGGAGACAAGGAAGAAGAGTAAACGTAATCCAGGGGTCGGGGCAGGCAGAAAGCAAACATTAACATAAGGCAGTCCGTGAATCAGGGCAGGCAGCGAGGAATCCAAAAACCAGGTAAACAGTCCAAGAATAAGGGCAGGCAGCAAATAATCCAATAATCCAATAAACAGTCCAAACGGTAATGAGTAATCCAACAAACAATAGAAAACACTCAGAAATGTTGCCGGGGCAAAACAAGACTTCACAATGAGTAATACAAAGCATGGGGTTTATATACTAGAGCTAATAAGGTTCACCAAACAGGAAGTAATCAGGAAACCCAGCTATGGGGCATTATGGGAAATGTAGTTCAACATAGCGTTAGTATTCAGGAGACGGCTCCCGCTGGTGGTGCGGAGGAGGTGGAGCAGGGACCTCCTCCGTAACAATATATATATTATTTATTCTATATATATATATTTTTTAAAAGCCATAGAACAGAAAGTGGAAAGTAGATAAATTTATGAACAGTCTTATGTTTTTCTTAAATAATTCCCTTGTAGAAGTTTGTTTGACCTCCTCAGATAAAATCAGTTATAATAAAGGGCTTCTTTGTTTACAGAACGCATCAAGATTCTTCTAACTGCATTCACAATTGCCCAATGCTTCAGTAAATCAGACTGTCAACACAAATCAAATTAGGCAGGTAGACTAGAGCAATATGCCAGACAGGTGGCTGGTTATCGCTCTCCTTTGATGGGAAAATTACATTTGAAATCTACAGGCTAAAAATAGGTATACAAAATAAATGAAATCTTGATCAGTCTAAAGTTTAATCTTGATTTTTTCCAGACAGGTATAAAATTATGATATTTTAGCTGCCATATTTACAACAGAGCAATATTATCATTGTGTTTTCCCATTGTGTACAGCTGCTGCAGCCATGAAACACAGCACAATGCTACAATGAATTACAGACTCACCTACCTCTGTTGTGTAGTATATTGCATTTACCACTGAATAGCACACTTTTTCTTACGATTCTACAATTGCAATAGTTTTGTTGATATCTGTTGGATAAACAAGTCATCACAACGATACCATACGTGCATAGATTCAGGTATGGGTCAACTTTACAATGAATTTTTAACCAAAAAGTTGATGTTTGTCATCAAAACAAAGGTATTTATTGTTAATGTCAAATCACAGCTGTCTGTGCTTTATGTAATTTATACAATTACACAATGAGTGTTTACAATTCATCATAATACAATTCATCAAATATACCTTTTCTCGCCAGTGGTTTAAAAGTTTTGTATGTTTTCTTTTCTAGTTTTTGTGTTTTATGAATTTCTAAAAAGCCATAAACAGCTTATATGCTATATGACAGGTTCCTATTTCCACATGTAATGGGTTTGTTTCCCAGGGAAAGTACAGTACTGATAAAATGTTGGATGTGTCTGCCAAATGCATTCATGTAAATTATACAATATATGCAATGTTATTAATGTATAGAACAATACATTACATACATACATAGATACATACATACACACATAGCTAAGAATGTAGGGTGTCTGTGTGGAAATTTGAAAAATGTGTGGATTTGAAAATTAAAACCCCTTAATGACCTCAATATGCAATAAAATAATAATCATAATCATTCTTACCCTGAGGAATATTCATCAGTCTGAGTTGACTGAAAAGTCAACTAGCCTTATACATGAATAGTTTTTGAATAGTTTATGTATTGTATACAGTATGTAATGATCCATTATTAATAGTTGATTGGAATGACATGTTAACAGTTAGAAGTTCAGTTTCTTGTAGGTGTAACTTGGCCAGTAAACGTGAATTGATGCGAAGTTCCGCCCTCCTAATAAAAGATACTGTACACACCTCAGTACCCTGCGAGGTGCCTCAGACGACATGCTTACTGTCAGGGAGCTAAACATACACATATTGCTTCACAGACTTGCACTAATATCTGAAGGTTTAAAGGACACGACCTGATCGTCGCAGTGCTTTGCCATTTTTATTCAATTCTCGGGGAGACTTCGATTACGCAGCAGAGATTTTGTACCGCTTTGGATTTGGGAACAGAGCATACTGTAAATCTGTCTGACGCGCGTCCGAGTGGATCTCGGCACCATCAGTTTTGGTTTGACCCAAAGGCTTTGAGCATTACTGTGTTTCATTTTCTAGGTAATCAAAAACCATATAACATATATACATATGTTTGTGTGTGTATTTGTCAAGAGACGATTTGTTCTGTTGCTGGTTAGATGGACCCTGCCAGAAGTTGAAATCTAGACTACTTTATATCACCATCAGTTGATGCGCGAATCACAGCAGTGGAAGATTCACTCATTTGAAATCTGTGTGCTCGTCTGTAGTCGGACTGATGAAAATCATCTCCAGCTTTGAGCTCCGGGTTCTGAAACTGAACAGATGAGTAAAGAGAAACAGTGTGTTTTAGCACCCGAGTTGCCGGACAGAACCTGTGGTGAGTTTCTGCCACATCTGTTCTTTCAGTGCAGTCAAGGTAATATCGTAATACCTTTTCATAAATAATTGCATTATGATGCAATGATAGCTCGCAGGTAGAGAGAGACTGAAATTTATGTTTCTTTTCTCAGAATTGTGTCACATACTACATGTCACATACACGCATTTCAGAGAATTCTTCCAAGGATAGATTTATGTATTTATTTAATTTCAAGTCAAAGTCTACTACCAAAAAATTGACTGAGGAATGTTGAAACACTGTATAAGGTAAGTCATAAGAATGGGAACTTGCTTTTTATAACCTGGATTTTCAGCATCATTTAAACAGCAAAATTATGAAACACAAAAAATGAAACAAATTAAACCCCAAAATATAAAAGTTACATAAATGTAATACTTTGGCAGAAATAATTTATTAAAAATGATAAAAAAAAATGTGTTTCAGCATGCCATAAAACACGTGACAGTTTACCCTGACATTAATGATAAATACTCTCATTCTGAAAAGACAGTTTTCCCTGTCAATGTATCTCAAAGTGGTTTTACTTTTTTAACCTTATTTTCACAAAATAATGTTGGTATTTTAATTTTAGTTTAGATGATTTAATTCACTTTCCATATTTGAGACAATGTTAAACGATGAAACTGAAAATTTTTTTTTAGTAAAAAGATTATAGTTGCTGAGTTTTCTGGTGTAACTATCCTGTTTCATGGTGGTTCTGTTTTTACGGTGGTTCTGTTTTTCATGGTGGCCCATTATTAGTAAATTAGTGAATTATTTGTAAAATATTAGTAAATCATTTTTTTATTCTGCTGTCTGTCCAGGTTAAAATGTCTGCCCTTCGGAAGAAATTTGGAGGTGACTATCAGGTAGTGACCACCACATCATCCAGCCACCAGAATGATAAGAGGAGGAAACGACAGCGATTTGTGGACAAGAACGGCCGCTGTAATGTCCAGCATGGAAACCTGGGTGGAGAGACAAGCAGATATCTTTCAGACTTATTTACAACTTTAGTAGACCTCAAATGGCGTTGGAACCTTTTCATATTTATCCTCACATACACAGTGGCTTGGTTATTCATGGCTTCAATGTGGTGGGTCATCGCCTACATCCGTGGAGACTTGAACCGAGCCCATGATGAGAAATACACACCATGTGTGGCCAATGTCTATAACTTTCCTTCTGCTTTTCTCTTTTTTATTGAGACAGAGGCCACCATAGGATATGGCCACAGATATATAACTGATAAATGTCCAGAGGGGATCATTCTTTTTCTGTTTCAGTCTATTCTGGGCTCCATAGTGGATGCCTTTTTAATAGGCTGTATGTTTATTAAGATGTCTCAACCCAAGAAGAGAGCAGAGACATTAATGTTCAGTGAAAATGCAGCTATTTCCATGCGAGATGGAAAACTCACACTGATGTTCAGGGTTGGAAATCTACGCAACAGCCACATGGTCTCAGCTCAGATCCGCTGTAAGTTACTCAAGGTAAGTTACTGCCTATGGTCACACTTTACACTGTTACTGCTATATTGAATAATTACATACACTTGAAAAAAGGTGTTTTACAATGCCATAGAAGAACCATATTTGGCTGTATGGTTCCATAAAGAACTATTTTTATCCATAGAACCTTTCTGTTTCACAAAAGGTAGTGTAGTGGATAAAAAGAAGGTAGAAATGTTTTTTTTTACTGAATAGTTCTGAAGGAAAGTGAAGGGAATCAAACATGGTTCTTCTGTATCATCACTGTGAAGAAACTTTTAAGAACTGTTATTTATTTATTTATTTAAGAGTGTATGTATGTATGTCAGATATGGTAACCCATATCTGGTAACCTAAATCTGAAATGTGACCTCTGCATTTAACCCATCACTGGTGAGAAGTGAACACACACACACACACACACACACACACACACACACTGGAGCAGTGGGCAGAACACTACTGCGCCCGGAGAGCAATTGGGGGTTAGGTGCCTTGCTCAAGGGCACTTTAGCTGCTACCTGTCAGCACTGGAATCAAACAAGCAACCTTCTAATTACAAGCCCGACTCACTAACCAGTAGGCCACAACTGCCCCTAATGTACAATACTAATGTGCAATTTCTTTTGTTAATTTATGCTGTATTATTACTATTGCAACTTATTAAAATGATGTGTTTGTATATAACATTAACACTGTAAGGAGTTAAAATGGTTATATTTTACTTAGTCTAGCCCTTTCACTAATTTTAGTGTAGAGCCATTCTTTTAAAATACTACAATTTAACGTAGTATTACATTTATAAATTAGATATATTTTTAATAACATATACTTGACATGCATTTTTTGTGTAGTGGCTTTGATAAAAAAAACTGCCATTTTTATTACTATTGTAACTAATTGTATTACTGTGTAATATGTACAACATGGACAGTGTGAAGTGTTATTCTGCCCCCTGTTGTTCATTATAGGACTTCATGCCTAGTAGTAAGTCATGATATCCTATACTACATTTATTAAACAGAAAAAAAATATTTTATTTGATGTCAGAATACAGAATAAAGATTTTCATACAGTTGTGAAAATTCATCAGACATTTTGTTTTCTGCTTCTTAGGTTTGCATGTGCCATGAATCTACTGCTGTCTTGATTGTATATGGTTTGATCAGCTAAGTTTGTTAGGAGATGCTGCCAACAATTAAAGATAGACATGAAAAAACAAACCCTATTTTTTGCAAGACTTTCTTCCTACCTTGTTTCTATAAATGTACCCCCCCTTCAAATATTATTATCTATGCAATAATATTGAAAATTATTCATAATTATTATTTTAGGTAATTATTTTAGGTAATTCCTAAAATGCCTAGACCTACATTTCTGTAAAAACAATTGTTCAAAAGCATTTATTCTTTATAGGCTTACTTAGGCTTTATAGGCTAACTTTGATTTGATTCGTGGTTTGTGTGTCCTCTAATGATTGATTGTCCATCCTTATGACTTAACAGTACAGTCTGTAAAACAATTTTTATGCTGTATATCCACTCTTTTCCTTACTCTTACTCCTGCAGTCCCGGCAGACACCCGAGGGTGAGTTCCTACCTCTGGATCAACTGGAGCTAGATGTGGGTTTCAGCACTGGAGCTGACCAGCTCTTTCTTGTGTCACCACTCACAATCTGTCATGTGATCGACACAAAGAGCCCTTTCTATGAACTCTCACAGCAGTCCATGCAGAAGGAACAGTTTGAAATAGTTGTGATATTGGAAGGTATAGTTGAAACAACTGGTAAGTTATCTTTTCTGCTTTCAGTAAAAATGCATTTTTAACACCTGACCCGCATGACTAACCTCATTCTGTGATATTAAGTCCAAAACCCTTAGTAATGTCAGTTAATTAAACTGCATGCACTGTTGAAGTGATGCTGTACTCATTTTTCATTTATTTTTCATTTATTTTAGACGTCCAGATCCTGTTGACGAGTGTTGCAAAATATAAAAGACATGGGCATTTTATTGGCCTTGAGGTGCACATGATTGATTGTGTTTTATTGATCAGTTAAACAGTATAACTGTAAACTTTTGTCAGTGTATATAAATTCTTAGCAAACACAAAGTAAAAATGTGTGGACAAGTTCTGCAAACAAGGTTTTGAATAAAATCCTAATCACAGGATTAAGACACTCAAATGTGCATATGAGTAATATTAAAGATCCTTTTACTAGTATCTCTATTTTGGCTCATTTTAACAATATATTCTATTTAGTCTTTAGAATTATAAATGAAAAGCAGCAGTGTTGGCGTTTTGGTGACAGACACTTTAAAGATTGACCAGGTTTGGGTCTAATAGTCTAATACCTAGAACCAAACTCTAAATGTGATACTTGTCATTTAATAATAATACTGCCTATATGCTGGAATGTTAAAGTATCATGTTAATTTATTCAACCATGTTATTTTCCTAGACATCCCACAAAAGTCTAATATATGCTCAGTGTTTTTTTAATATCAAAAAAGGTTTAATGTTTGCTGTTTACCAAATAATTGTCACAGAACAGTAGGTTATAGAAGTGCACTGCAGCACTGAAGTTAGAAGGTTGTTTAAATAATAACAAAATATGAACAATTTAGTGTGCCATAATCACACATACAGAACATACACATGGCATACTATGAAAAGTACATGTATGTACACTGTAGACTGAAATTCCTAGTATGTTCCTAGTATTTCTAGTAGTTCCTGTTAAAAACCTAGTATGTGTAATATGCTATTTAGGATGCTAACATAAGCACAGCATTGAAATGACTCCCATTAGAGCACAGAAGCTAAAGAACCAGAATATTAACACTGTTTAGAGCTCATTTTTGGATGTTACTTGCATTTGTTAAATGGGTATTTGTCCCTAATGAATATAATGGATATCTTTGACTGGCTGTGTGTGAAGTCATAAGCTTCTGAAAATTACTTACTGTATGTATTTATTATGTATTTGTATGGATTTAAGAAAAAGACAGCATTAACATGAACTTTCAAACTTTTGAGCTTTAAAAGTGTTGACTAAGCTCCTAATAAGTTAGCTTTATGTACTGTACATCAGCATGAATTTAAAATTATAGATTTTTTTGCACAGAATTTTTGGTGTTACTGTACTGTAGTACTTGTAAATCTAGTGTCTTAACCTTAAGATGAGTTACAGCCTTTAAATTTTGTATGTACTTTGATTTATTTAGGCTTCTCAAATTTATTTATGACCTACCTTATTTAGGTAGGTCAAATTTAAAAGTGTGTTATTTCTGCACAACAACTATCACCAAACTAAATAGCAAAAATAAAAAAAATGGTATGAGTAAAATATAACAATAATATAACATTAATAACTGATGAGCAGTACTAAATCCCAAGACTC